>CM077158.1:34376003-34775520 GCA_039583875.1 Platanthera guangdongensis | reverse complement strand
AACAAACTGTTGTTCTATATTTTTAAGAATGATGTTTTGTTATGCTGTAGCACAATTGTTTAATGGTCTTTATGTTTTGAACTTGGACCATCTGATCTGTAATGTAGAAAAATAATAAAAGACTAAGAACAAATGACTCGAACCCTACATTTCTCTGGCATGTCGTTTGGGTCATATCAACGAGAAGCGCATATCCAAACTCCATAGAGATGGACTTTTGGACTCATTTGATTATGAATCATTGAGCGATGCGAATCTTGTTGTTAGGCAAAATGACTAAGCTCCTTTCACTGGTTATACTGAGAGGCTGAGGATCTCTTGGAGTGTTGTACATAGTGATGTATGCGTACCAATGAGTTCCATGGCTAGAGGTGGGTATATCTACTTTGTTACATTTACTGATGATTTCAGTAGATACGAATATGTGTATCTTATGAAGTGCAAATCCGAGACCTTTGAAAAGTTCAAAGAGTTCAAGAATGAAGTAGAAAACCAGTTGGGTAAAAGGGTTAAAGCACTCCGATCTGATCGAGGTGGCGAATACCTGAGTCATGAGTTCCGTGATCATCTGAAAGAGTGTGGTATTGTATCACAGCTCACTCCACCTAGAACACCACAACATAATGGTGTGTCTGAGAGGAGAAATCGTACTCTGTTAGACATGATACGTTCGATGATGAGTCATGCAGACTTGTCTGTTTTCTTTTGGGGTTTTGCTTTAGAGACTGCTGCAATGACATTGAATCGCGCTCCAACGAAAACGGTTCTGAAGACACCATATGAGATATGGACTGGGAAGCGTCCTAGTATGTCGTTCATTAAAATTTTGGGCTTGTGAGGTGTACGTGAGACGTCAAATGCCTGACAAGCTGGAACCCAAATCGGATAAATGTTATCTGGTGGGATATCTTAAGGAAACGAAGGGTATTACTTTTACCTACCGTCTGAGGGCAAAGTGTTTGTCGCAAGGACTGGTGTCTTCTTGGAGAAAGAGTTCTTATCAAGAAAGACTGAAAAGGTAGATCTTGAAGAAGTTCAAGAACCACATGTAGTGAATGAACCGGAATTGGATTCTAAGACAGGACTACAAGATATTGTAACTAGAGAATCTGCTCAAGGAACACAAGTCCTACATAGATCTGGTAGACCGAGGTTTGAGCCTGAGAGATATGATTTCTCGTGTCTCAAATAGGTAATGTGTTGCTTATGGATCATGATGATGAACCAGCAACCTACAAGAGGCTATGAATGGACCGGACTCCGACAAATGGCTTGAGGCTATGAAATTCGAGATGGACTCCATGTATGCAAACCAAGTTTTGAACTTGGTGGAACCACCTGAAGGGGTACGACCCATAGGGTGCAAGTGGGTCTTCAAGAAGAAGACCGACATGGATGGGAATGTACAGACATTCAAAGGGCGACTGGTGGCTAAGGGTTTCAAGCAAATTCATGGTATTGACTATGATGAGACTTTTTCCCCTGTTGCCATGGTAAAGTCCATAAGGATATTGCTTGCTGTTGCTGCGTATTATGACTACGAGATCTGGCAGATGGATGTCAAAACGGCTTTCCTTAATGGAAACCTCCTTGAGGAAGTGTATATGACACAACCCGAGGTTTTGTATCCCCAGATGAAGCCACTAAAATATGCAAGCTGAATAAGTCCATTTATGGACTGAAACAGGCCTCTCGAAGTTGGAATCTTCATTTTGATGAGAAAATCAAAGAGTTTGGTTTCATCAAGAATGAAGATGAGCCTTGTGTTTACAAGCGAATCAGTGGGAGCATTGTTGTCTTCCTGATATTGTATGTAGATGACATACTGTTGATTGGGAACGACATTCCTACCCTGAAAGTTGTTAAGAACAACCCAGGGAACTGCTTTTCAATGAAGGATTTGGGTGAAGCGACTTATATACTTGGTATTAAGATCTATAGAGATAGATCGAAGAAGTTGCTGGGTTTGACCCAGAGTACGTACATCGAAAAGGTGTTGAAGCGGTTCAACATGCTTGAGTCCAAGAAAGGATTTTTGCCCATGTCTCATGGTGTGAATCTCTCTAAGGACCAGTGTCCGAAGTCTTGTGAAGATAAGTACCGCATGAAGTTGATTCCATATACCTCGGCAATTGGATCAATCATGTACGCGATGTTATGTACTCGACCCGACGTCTCTTTGCTTTGAGCATGACTAGCAGGTATCAGTCAGACCCCTGGTGAGTGTCACTGGATTGCAGTCAAGAATGTCCTGAAGTACTTGAGAAGGACTAAGGATGTGTTCTTGGTGTATGGTGGAGAGGAAGAGCTCGTTGTAAGTGGTTACACAGATGCTAGCTTCCAAACTGATAGAGACGACTCCAAGTCTTAGTCAGGTTTTGTGTTTTGCCTGAATGGAGGAGCTGTGAGCTGGAAGAGTTCCAAGCAAGAGACAGTTGCTAATTCTACAACAGAGGCTGAGTATATCGCCGCAGCTAATGCGGCGAAGGAGGCTGTATGGATTAGGAAATTCATCGGCGAGCTTGATGTAGTTCCTAGCATTGTTGGTCCCGTAGTTCTCTACTGTGATAACAATGGTGCAATTGCACAATCTAAGGAACCTAGATCCCATCAGCGCTCCAAGCATATACTTCGGCGGTTTCATCTTATTCGTGAGATTGTCGAACGAGGAGATGTGAACATTTGCAGAGTGCCGACTGAGGAGAATATTGCGGATCCACTGACAAAGCCTCTCGCGCAGAGAAAGCATGATGGTCATACTAGATCGATGGGTATGCGATACCTAAATGATCAACTCTAGTGAGAATCTTGTGGATTGCATGTAAACATGTATTTTGTTGGCTATTTGTTCATATGATGGACAATGTACCTAGTTTTTCTCTTACAATTAATTGCAAGTTCTTTTATTATGAGCTTTTCTATATGATAGTTAAATGTTAACATAATAGATACCTTAGAATGTTCGCTTTCATGGGATATCAAGTACGTGACTTGAATGTGAGAGCCTATGATTTATTTGAAGCTTCATTCTTAAAAGGTCCCTGGTCGAGTATCATCATAGAAGCTAAGGGTGATGATGGTACATGAAGACCAGCACGTGCGTTGACTGATGACCGGTTCTCACAGGTCATGATATTGTGATATCAAGTCATCACGTGGGTACTTGTTAGTGAACAAGTTGTACTGGACAAACCCAACCTGAGACTACTCTGTGGATTGTCATCCAATCGTGTCACGAGTAGGTCTCAATTGACAATGGTGTTGTGGTCCTTTAACCTGAAGTCACAGCATTCATCAAGTGAGGAAGAGCGTGCTTTGATGCCATCTAAAGTCTTCCTTGAGAAAGGTTGATGATAAAGGTGGTTGTTGGGCATGTTACGAATCATTTGGGTGTTTGTGTGTGAGCAAATATGGGATTTGTCCTCCTGTATGACAGGAGTTGCATCCATGGGCCCTTGATGGAACTGGACTGAGAATGCATGACCATGCTTGGTTGAGTCAATATGTGATATTGGACTCACCATTCTCTAGAAGTCCGTCCTGGATCAAGAAACTTGGATTGAGCTATTACGAGGGTGACACGATCCATGCCTCTAGTTCTTTCCGGATGTAAGGGACAAAGGGACAAAGACAACGCTGATACATTGGTCATAAAGGCTTATGAGTTATAAACTCTTATTGCTTGGGGAGCAATGATGCATTGCTAGATGCCGCTCATTGTTTGTGAGGTTTTTGGTTTGATACTTTCGAGATCAAGTGGGAGTCTGTTGGAGTTACCATTGTGATCTAGAAGTGATCAAACATGTAATCTCATTGTCAATGCGATATGAGTCTGCAGGGTCGCACATAAGGGATGTGGAGAAGTTGGATGATTGACTGTGTTGGTAAAGGTTATCATCACCGAACTGAATGGAGTTTTTGGGCAAATGTTGCCTTAAAGAGTTCGACGAGTATCGTCGAGAGAGTCATCGACCGCGGCTCGACGATCGACGAGAATCGTCGAGAGTTGTCGACCGCGGCTCGACGATCGGCGAGAATCATCGAGAGTCGTCGACCGCGGCTCGACGATCGACGAGAATCGTCGAGAGTCGTCGACCGCGGCTCGACGATCGACGAGAATCGTCGAGAGTCGTCGACCGCGGCTCGACGATCGACGAGAATCGTCGAGAGTCGTCGACCGCGGCTCGACGATCGACGAGAATCGTCGAGAGTCGTCGACAGCGGCTCGATGATCGACGAGAATCGTCGAGTTTTGTACTCCGATTCTCGCCGATTCTCGCCGACTGATACTCGTCGGTTCTGGGACCCTATTTTCTGGGTGGTCTGCGGATAGCGATATTCCTAAGTCTATTTATGCCTTTGGTATAAATACACACTTAGGGTTTTCGGGTATTCTCTCTGGCAGCTAATCGAACCGAATCCCGCGACGGAAGCGTTCCGCCTTTCCGTTCGTTCCGCCGATCCCGAATCCCGCCGCCGACGGAAGTGTTCCGCGCCGCCGTGCTCGCTCCGTCGACCTCCACCCCTCCGGCGATCGTCGTTGGTGTTGCTTTTCCTGGCGCGGATCTAGCAGTCCGTGGAATAGCAAGGTGCGGTCATCATCCTTCCCGATTATCCGTGCGACGGAAAACTCGGCGTTCTCCCGCTCGTGTGGATTTCTGCAGAGACGTGGACATTATTCCACGTAGAACTCGCCACCAACAGGAATACAAAACTTGGAGCATCTCCGTTGAGTTGTGACTCAACGCCATTGAGGTAATTTTGCATAGTTGTATGTTAACTTCTTGATTCAACTACCATGACCCGATCTCATCTCTTTTGGGTTTTCTTGATGTTTTATTCTTCCGCTGCGTGCACAAGTGTTGTGCCATCCTCTTAGAGAAACCCAACAACCAAGTCCGCGACTGAATTTACGAGACGATCTGGCCCACCTATCACAGGCTTCGATCGTTCGCGCGACTAAAAATAACGCGCGCTCGTGAGAGTCCGAATAGACCAAATACTCGCGTACGAACTCACCGGGACATCTCGATGAGTCAAGTCCACTTAATGGGAAATTTCCAACATTCTCCCACTTGAACTTGTGCTCAACGTAATTTATGACATTCCGATAAAATCTTCACTAAACTTAAGTTTACCAATTAGCGAACGCGGTATTGGGTCCACTCTCACGTCAATCCGGTCCAATCAAATCATTCACTCTGAATCATGGCGGCAACCGCATCATTGTGCGACGCGGGACCTTCCATGGTCACAGTAGCTTACAGACTTAATTGACATGGACAAAGTGCGGTTAAATAAAATATAGAACAACATGCTGAAAATGTGCACATGAAGGTTGTTCTAACTTGGTGGTCAACCAAACTTCTCAAATGAATGCACTAAACCATATTGCGAGAAGTTCTTAAGTGTTCAAAAAAACAAGTATGTCTAACCTTAAGGTTCCAAAATTCATGCGTCAAAAGACATACTGCAGGCCATAATTCAAATGAAGTGCCCTATGCCTTATGCTCCGACTGACACAAGTCATGAGACTTTGTATGAAGTGTGACGTGTCACATAAATTCAACAAATATTGAAACTTAATAATATTTTTGAATCAATATACTTCAATTATTAAATGAATTAAATAGAGTGCAAACCAAACGACAGATAACTAAATTGGAGCTTCATGAAGCCTCCCACTAATCAAGCACATCGATCGACTCTTTAAGCCTCATATTAATAACATGTTTTGAAACACGTTAGGGCAAAGTCCTTTAGTAAGTGGATCGGCCAACATGTCATCTGTCCCTAAATGCTCCACTAAAATGTCACCCTTCTTGACCAATTCCTTAACGGTCAAGAATTTAATTTCCATATGTTTGGACCCTGTGATACTTTTATTATTCATCGAGAACATAACTGCAGAAATGTTATCACAGTACATCCGGATGGGTCCAACTATAGAATCGACAACCTTTAACTCTGTAATAAAATTCTTAAGCCATACCGCGTGAGTCGAAGCTCCAAAGAGAGTGATGAACTCTGCATGCATTGTGGACGAAGTGATGAGTGTCTGTTTGACACTCTTCCACGAAACGCCCCACCAGCAAACTCAAAAATATAACCTGAAGTGGACTTCCTATCATCCTCACACCCGGCAAAATCAGAATCTGTATACCTTACTAACTCAAGGTTCTGAACTCTATGGTAGACTAACTTTACATCCTTAGTTCCCTTTAAATACCTTAGGACTTTTTTAGCAGCTACCCAATGATCAGGTCCTGGGTTCGACTGATATCTGCCTAAAAGTCCCACTGCGAAGGCACTGTCCGGTCTGGTACAGACTTGGGCATACATTAAACTGCCTACCGCACTAGCATAAGGTATATCTTTCATGCGCTCTCTCTCTCTATGTCGTTCCTGGGCATTGTGATAAGCTGAGCTTATCACCTTTAAGCACAGGTACTTCACCAGGCTTACAACCGAGCATGCTAAATCTCTCAAGTACACGCTCGATGTAGGCTTTCTGAGAGAGTGGTAATGAATAGTGAGATCGGTCCCTAATGATCTCAATCCCTAAAACGAAGGATGCTTCTCCGAGATCTTTCATATCAAAGTGTTTTGACATAAACTGCTTAGATTCATGCAACAATGCCAAATCACTGCTCGCAAGCAAGATATCATCTACATAGAGAATTAAGAAGATGAATCTGCTCCCACTGATCTTGAGATATATGCAACGGTCTACCTTATTTTCTACAAAACCAAAAGAAGTAACCACCTCATCAAATTTCAAAATACCACTGTCTAGAAGCTTGCTTCAGACCATATAGAGATTTGTTAAGCTTACATACAAGTTGGTCGGAATGACCAGACTTGAACCCCTCAGGATGCACCATATAGACCTCCTCGGCAAGATCGCCATTCAGGAATGCGGTCTTTACATCCATTTGGTGTAGCTCCAAATCATAATGAGCTACTAATGCCATTATTACTCTGAAAGAGTCTTTAGAGGAAACAGGAGAAAAAGTCTCGTGGTAATCGATTCCTTCCCTCTGCGTAAATCCCTTGGCAACCAGTCTAGCTTTAAACCACTCGACCTTTCCTTTAGAGTCTTTCTTGGTCTTAAACACCCATTTAGAACCAATGGGCTTACAGCCTTTGGGTAACTCAACCAACTCCCAAACCTTATTCAGCTTCATAGACTCCATCTCGTCTTTCATCGCATCCCACCACAGATCAACATGAGGTCCAGACACAGCTTCATTAAATGTCACTGGGTCAATCACTTGACCAATGTCATAATCACTCTCTCCTAAATAGACTTCATAGTCTGAGGAAATCGCATGCCTTCTCTGCCTAATGGATCTCCTAGCGGGTGGATGAACCTCCTGGACATGAGGAGGAACCTCAACTAGAATCGGTGGTAAGACCGCTTCCACATCCTCCACTTGTTCCGTCACGGGTTCAGGCACCGCAGGATCTCTTATCAAGGGCACAGATAAATTAATGGGCACAACTTCCTCAACTTCACTAATAGGATGAGAGCAACTAGGTTCATCAGCGACATCCCATTCTAAAAATTTAGTTGTTTGTGACTCCACAATTCTGGGTCCTCCTAAAGGAGAATAGAACTTAAATCCCTTGGAGTGATCTGGGTAGCCAATAAAATAGCAACGACAAGACCTAGGGGAAATCTTACTTTCTGATGGTTGTACAAACGGACTTCTGCAGGACAACCCCAGACACGCAAATGATTAAGGCTGGGTCGTCTACCAGTCCACAACTCAAAAGGGGTTTTAGGTACTGACTTAGACGGGACTCTATTAAGGATATACACTGCAGTCTTAAGCGCCTCACCCCATAAAAATTCAGAAAGATTTGTCCTACTCATCATGCTCCTCATCATTTCCTTAAGGGTGCGATTGCGCCTTTCAGCCACACCATTCTGCTCAGAACTACCCGGCATGGAGTACTGGGCAACAATGTCACAGCTCTCCAAGTATCTGGCAAACGGACCTTTATGCTGCCCGGAAGCATCATGTCTACCAAAATACTCGCCACCTCTGTCAGACCTAACAATCTTGATATCTTTCCCTATTTGTTTCTCAACTTCAGTCTTGAAAATCTTGAACTTTTCAAGGGATTCAGACTTTTCCTTAATTAAGTACAAATAGCCAAAACGGGAGTAATCATCAATAAATGTAATAAAATAGGTGTTCCTACAGAGGGTAGTGGAATAAGGACCACTGATGTCCGTATGAATAACCTCTAACAGACTTGAACTACGAGTTGAGCCCTTCTTCTTAATCTTGGTCATCTTACCTCTACAGCAGTCCACGCATGTCTCTAGGTCACTGAAGTCTAGAGTAGGGAGAATGTTTTCCTTAATTAATCTTTCTACTCTTTCCCTAGAGATATGACCTAACCTTTTATGTCATAGCATGGAGGACTGCTCCTTAATGATAGGTCTTTTACTAGCAACATTCTCTATATTATATGAGGTGGCATAAAAATCAACAGGTACAAGACATATTCTATATAAACCATTAGATAGTGAACATTGGCCAATAAACTGAGATTCATGAAATAGCTTAATTAAGCCACCAGAAATATTAAAACCATAATTAAGTCTATCTAATGCTGAAACAAAAATCAAGTTCCTTCTAAACGAAGAAATATAAAATATGTCTTTTAATAAAGTTGATATCCAGAATCAAGGACCAAACAAATGTCCCCGATGAACTCCACCTCCACCTCTGCATTGTTGCCAACCGTGAGTCTGCACTCACCCTTGCTTGGCCTCCTCCTTTTGATGAACACATGCAGTGTGTAAGCAATATGATTAGTTGCTCCACTATCGAGCCACCAAGAACTAGATGGGGCTTCAATTAAATTGGATTCACAAAGGACAAAGGCTAAAGAGTTACCTTAGGCGCAAATCCACGTTTATCCATCCAGGCTTTAAATTTCAGGCACTCGTGCTTCGCATGCCCCTTCTTCTTACAAAAGAAGCAGGTAAGAGGCTTCTTTCCACCAGTGTCCTTGCTCCCTGAAGCTTGTCCATCCTGAGCTTTAGAAGGAGCTTTGAACTTCTTCTTCTTCTTAAAAGAGGGTTTGACAACGAGTAACGCAGCGTTCGTCTTTTCCTTCTTCAGTTTCTCCTCCTCAGCAACGCAGCGAGTGATGAGATCATTTATCTTCAGGCCTCATCCTGGGAACTGTAGGTAGTCTTCAGAATGCTGAACTCTGCATAAAGAGTATTTAGTGCTTGATGCACTATCAAGGCTTCAGGGAGAGTAATCTCCATCTCCTGCAGTTTGGTCTGGTAATAGACCATCTTCAGTATATAATCACGAACTCCGCCTCCTCCTGAATACCTCATGGAGAAGAGGTCCTGAATCAGAGTTCCAATCTCAGCATTGGAAGACACTTTATATCTCTGCCCAACGGCAGTCAGAAAATCCCGGGCGACGGTCGTGTCTGGAAGACCACTCAGCAGGTGCTCCGGAATGGAACACTTTATAGTCAACAAGCAGATTTTGTTTGACTTGTTCCATGCACCATAATGATCCTTTTCAGCTTGAGTGCTAGTCGCTGTGAGAGCTGCAGGCTGGTTGGTATTCATGGCCATCTCAATGTCCGCCATCTCGAGCGCAAACATGATGTCGGACTTCCACTTCTTAAAGTTCGATCCAGTGAGTTTCTCAATGGTCGTCATATTATTATGGACTGTAAAGGTGACTTTGTAGAGAGAAAATAATTATTAGTGACAAATAGAGCAATAGTGGCTATAAAACCCTAAACAGCACACTAGGGGGAGAAACCTGGCGCGTCAACACGCAACACCTTGGGCAGACTACGTGTCACACAATTAGTAATTCTCCACACAAGAACGAGCAACAGTTACGCTTGAGCTACCACCTTTGGGTGAATAGATTACTAGAGTCCCGCACTACCGTCCAAATGTTCTTGTGTAACCCTCTGAACCTATTGCTCAAGCACCACCTTTGGGTGAATGATTGCGCACTAGTCTCAGAGAACTCCCTAAAACATGTGAAACCGTAATCTCACAAATCGACTTGAAAAGACCACTTTGGCGGCTACAGTTCATATCGATCCACGAGACCCTTTCACACCGGGATATCAGAATATTGTCCTAAATTAATATCGTGTTTCTTAACTAATGACGTATGGGCAATCAATCGTCTTAAAGAAAACACAACTCTTTTGTCGAGTATTGATTATGAAAAGCACTTTTGAATATCAATCTCAGATTTGTTTCTCCCAAAATACTTAATGGGTTTTGAAAATAGTGTTCTTAATGGAATTAAGTAGAAAAGTAATTTACTCCAAATTATGAAGGAGGCTAATAGGTTTAGGTTAACTCCCTCTGATACCAACTGTTATAGAATTAGAAGTGTGCGTCACTACGAGGAATATGTGTTACTTGAAATTCTACTTAATGTAACAACGCACAATTCTGCAGGATCGTTATAACCAAACTATATTAATCTCAAATTGGAGTTTATTCTAAATTTATTTTTCTAGATTAAGAACACAAAAATCAAGCGAGCTAAAATGAACGGTAACTGAAGTGCGGAATTAATTTATACCGTTTTTAGAATCTTGCTCGTGCTTCATGATGGCGGATATTCGCAGCAACTTTGATGTGTTGTTCTTTATGAATTCCGCCGCGTTAGCAGAACCCGCTAACATACAAGGTTTTTCTAAAGTATAGCCTCTACAAAGAAAAATGGGTTAGCACAAAACTGATTCATTCATATCTAAATCAACCATAAGGTGTTTTGGGTTATGTAAGTTCTGTATTCACGGATCTGTTGCCCAAAGATTTCAATGTATGATTATATAATATTTTATTAAATGCTATATCTCAAAAATCCTAGCAGGAGAAAATCATTGGATCAATAAAAAATCCTGACAAGCATTGGAAATACCTGCTGCCCACAGTCAGAACCTTGACTTTTGGTATTCGCTTATCAGAAAACCAACACTGAAGGGTGGATCGACTGTGATGAGCCAACTTGAAATCCAATAAGGCTGGCTTGAAGAAGATGAGTGATGACTGCCTTTTCCTCTCACGTTCCTCGCCAGCAGTGAATGTCCCGATCTACAAGGTTGCGACGGTGGAGGCGTTCCGACGATCTGCGCAGCAAGCTATGGACGCCGACCGCTGGTGAAATAGTTCCACAAGACGGGGCGATGCTTCTCCCAAGGTGAAAATCCACAAGCTGCAGTCCTCTTTGTCCAAAGCCGGCAACCAGCGGGGAAAGAGATGCCCTGCTCCAAGCCGGATGGAGAAAAAGAACCAAACGGTGGTGCGTTCCAGCACCAGCGGAGATGGTCGACCTGCAGGGAAGGAGATGCCCGCTCGCCAGCTCCTCTCGGGATCGATAGTGAAGATCTTCCTCCAGAGCCAAACAGAGGAAGAAGATGGGATGACCCCGTTCGCCTCTGGGTCGCAGGGAGATCGATCGTGGGGCTGCCGTTTCACGCAATGAAGGGGAAGAAAACAATCGGAATCCTTTTCACGCCTTGTTCACCGATTATGACTTGGATCAATATTTAGGTTTCAAAATGAGCCTTAATAGGAGAGGCTCCATACATTGGAGTTACCAAAAAATTAATGGGCCAATAAATCCCATTAGAACCTCCAACATATACAAAAGTGAAACTCCCATGAAAATAATTAATTTCATGATTACGCCAAAATCATGTGCCAAAGGTGAGACCGAGTCCGCGACTGAATTTACGAGACGATCTGGCCCACCTATCACAGGCTTCGATCGTTCAAATCGCGCGACGACTAAAATAACGCGCGCTCGTGAGAGTCTGAATAGACCAAATACTCGCGTACGAACTCACCGGGACATCTCGATGAGTCAAGTCCACTTAATGGGAAATTTCCAACACTTCTGTGTCCTTAAGCTTTTATCGGCTTGTTTACTCAACTAAACTTAGTCTATTGTTACATTCAACCTCCACGTAGATCTTAAAATAACAACTCTCGCTATTGTCGAAGAAAGACAATGATAATTATAGTGACACCGTAACTCATTCCAACTATATTTTATAATGAAATTTAGGCTTCGTTTAGCACGGTGGTGACGGTTGTAAACGTATGAGTTAAAAAGTTATTTGTTAAGGATCAGCTAACAAACATCATCTGTTTGAACAAAAAGTGGATGAAGTTCCTTATGTGGGTGTTAATGAATGACAATTTAACTCTCATGTTTATATGTTTATGATGTTTATGACAATCATCACCGTGTCAACAAAGCCTTAAAGTATATTTCTTGTCAAATATGGTTGTATTTCATTAGCACTTTTCCATTGTATTTTCCAAAGAAAATCAATCTATATTTTTTTTCTTATTTTAGTTGTATATTTTGAGTGTATTTTAGAATGAAATTTCAACTGCATCTTATTCTTCAATCCCTATTCTCTCACACGTTTTTCCTTCATGTGCAAAAGACCCTCGATGAATTCTCCATTGCGGCATTGCGTACTTGGAGAATGAGGCGTACGTTATGTATTATAATTATCTCTGCAAAATAGGATTAGTGTTCATAAATAACACATAACAAACTGGACACATACAAGAAATATTAAAGTGCGAGAATATATTTGCTCCAAAGCGGGTGTTAAGAATATGAAATCTTCACCAAAAAATTACCACAAATTACAAACATGCACTGAATATCTAGCCTTCTTTTTCTTATGGACTGATGCAGATGAATAGAATTGGACAACAATGAGGTTCGTCACGAATATGTAATCATCCACTAACAAAGAAGAATGAGCAGAAGTGTGGATGTAAAAAACAGTGCATGACCTTTGGCTGGTTGCACCATCTAAAAGCTGTGAGACTGCCGAGGTGTTTGAGGGAAGATAGAATCTTCAAACCTTTCAACGGAAAAAGAAAAACAATCAAAGACATTATCTGTCCTAGTCTCCAACATAGGTGAACACTCCTCATCAACATGTCGTTATAAATCCTTGGCAATTAGGAAGCGAAAAGGAGGAGAGAGAAATAGTAGGAGGAGGAGAGATGAGAGAAAATACGTAGGAGGATTTTTTCTGACGGAGGAAAAGATAAAAAAATGAATAGGAATGAACCATATTTATAGATTTTGAGAGGGGCAAGCCGATAATCCCCCCCTCCCCCGTAACCACTGGTCGGACAAATAGGATCACACAGTTTAGAGCATACGGATCACCATTTTTATGCAAAAGACAGGCCTGCCCCCAGGCGGTCACGAGTTCATCGAAAAAATCAACCGCCCGTCCCGCGGTGGGAGGGGCGGACGGAACGTCGCCTGCTGCAGACGGTGAGGGAGCCGCTGTTATGAAAACGGTGGTTCCGAGTGCATGTGAATTCTCCTTGCCAAAATAATGTTCTAGCGGCCAAAATTTGTAGTTACGAAAAATAATAATAATAAAAAAACGAAAAATAAAGTAACACCGCGAAAAAAGAACACCAAGATGTAAAGTGGTTCCCCGAAAATTTGGGTACGTCCACTGTGCAGACATAGATAAATCCACAAATAATTTCTCAAACATGCAATACGGCTAAAATTGAGGAATACAATTGAACCGAGAAAAAAGAAGATGAAAAATCTCGAACCCTCCAAGATCCGGCCGTACGCGTTGCGACGAGAAATTAGGACGGCGACGATAGACGAGGGCTGACTACAAGGAAAAAGGACCTCCGATTCGGCGGCCGGCGTGAAGAGAAAGTCGGCGGTAGGTGCTTCGAAAAGAAGCCGACATTCTTCGACCAAAACTTGACTGTTGTACTGCACTACTTGGATGGCCGACCACACCACTATATATAGGTGGTGGAAGAAACTCAAAATAAGTATGTCCACTACTAGAAAATAGATTTTTGGCCAGAGAAAATTGCACTGGCAAAAACTCCAAACCGTGGCTAAAAAGTGATAACTTCACTAAATGAAGTTACCAGTGATGTATTTGTCATCCTTTTGAATAAAACGTTGAATAAAAATGATTAAAATTATTATATAATTGAACAATGGAATGGTGACAATAAGATTTTGGTATTCTTAATGTTTTGATGTGTTTATGATAAGGAGCCATGAAGAAATCACTTGCACGGTCAAGAGGAAGCATAAGAAATATTTAGGAACTTGTTAAAACCAGTCTACAGTTCATTGAGAGCAGTTTTTTAAGTGCAGAAAGCAGAAAACAGAATTTATTGCAACAAATAAAAATTTGTTGTAACATGGAAGCGGATTTGAAATTTGAAATTCCGAAATTTTATCAATTATGACAACTATTGAAATAAAAGGAGCCTTCTTTTCAGAATTTTTGGAAATCCTTTGAGGCCCCATAACTATATATGAGGGATTTTTGAATCTTTTCATTATCTCTTGTCATTTTGGAGGAGAAAGCCAATTTGAGGGTTCTTGAAGGTGGAGAAGCGGATTCCAGCCGTGAGAAAGCGAAAATCTGAATTTCGGAAGGCATGGATTGTAAGATCTATCTTATTCTGTGTTCCTCTTCCTTAGCCATGAACTAAAATATTCAAGCTTATATGATGATAGTACCATGTGTGCTTTGATGGTGTCTACTTCTTTGTTTAAGTTTGTTTGATGAATAATCTTCGTCTAAACTTTTGAAATTATTCATGAGAATTTCTGGTTTTGGTTTTCAGTATTTATTTTGCTACGAGAATCGAGAAATGAGTGGTGTAATATCCGTTTGAAAGTTATATTATTGCATCACAAGAATCGAAAGACGCGTGGTGTAAAACATTTGACCAAAGATCTCTACCTTTGCGTTGTGTTTCGAGAATCGAGAGAGGAGAAGTGCAAACTCTCATTAGTTTTCCGTAGTAAAGAAGAAAGGAAGAGATTCCCTCCTTTTACTCGCGATCTGATTTTTATAATAAGCTAGAGATAACTTGGAGAATTAAGGGCGTTGGGATTTCCGAGAATCGAGAGGTGAGGACTTCTTTTATAAAAATCGTGGCACGATTATCTCTTTGAACACTCTTAACTAAGAATGTATTCACGCATCTTATTGACGCTCATAGCAAATCCGAAATACACGGCTAATTTCTCCAATCGGTAAAAGAATTTCTAAGGATTTTTCGTGGTTAAGTTAGATTAAATCTCTATAAAAAATTTTCATTACTTTCAAAATCACTTTAATCGTCTTGTTTGGATTTAAAGAACGATGTAGGTAGTACTTGCAAGCTTAAGTTAACCACTTCTCCGTGAGAATGATCTCACTCACACTTTATTACTTGTTACAATACGTGCACTTGCGAGAGTACGTATAACATGTTTCGGGCGTATCAAGGTTTTGGTGTCGTTGCCGGGGAGGTGCTATTAATATATTATTTATTTTCTTGCAATATTAGTGAACCCTAATATTTGGAGGTCAAACTTTAATTTTGTTGTATTTTAAGTTGTTTGTAGTTTTTTTATTGCAATTTTCTCCTATATTAGTGCATGTCCATATTTCGGTCCACTGAGTTATTGCCATTAAATTTAGAGATTGAAAGGACGTGTAGGAGAAATCATTAGACTTTTCGTTTAGAACAAACTCAATCTTCAACTATGAATCCAGACAATAATCATCAGGAAGGTCAGGATTTAGGAGGTCAGGTAGAACATAATGGGCACCCTGTTGAGCAAAGGAGAACATGTTGTGATTACAACATGCCTCTACATGGAGGGTTGTAATTTAGCATCGTTAGGCCTGCAATCGAGGCCAATAATTTTAAAATCGATTCTGTTATCATGCAACTCATTCAAAATAGTAAATTTGGTGGCATCAATCATGAAGACTCCAATTCTCAATCGAGAACGTTCATAGAAATTTATGATACGTTCAAGATTAATGGAGTTTCTGAAGAAGCCATTAAATTACGTCTGTTTTTTTCTCGTTGTAGGGGGACAAAGGATTGGCTATATTCTTTACGCAATGAATCTATTACCACTTGGACATTTTTGATGGAAAAACTTTTAGCCAAATACTTTCCCCCATCTAAAACAGCTAAGTTGAAGCGAAACATCAAATTTTATGCAAGGAAATGGAGATACCCTATATGATGCTTGGGAACGTTTCAAAGAGCTACTGCGTAAGTGTCCCCACCATGGCTTCATCATCCACCAACAAGTTTGGACCTTCTACAATGGTCTTCAAACGTCCACAATGATTCAAGTTGATGGAGCCGCGGGAGGGTCACTAATGAATAAATATCCAGAAGATGCATATGCAATATTAGAGAATTTATCCTCTAATAATTACCAACTTGTTGATCGGCAAGGACCTTCTTATTCTACTGCTGGGCTATACCAAGTGGACCAATTAATCTCGTTTGCGGCTGAAATGACTTCGCAATTTTAAATAAAAGGTTAGACGCCTTAACGTTAAACCAAGGTCAATTTCTCCCACAGGTTAATAGTGTTGTTACTCCTCCGTTCACCGCTAGTCCTACTTTAACCATTGAACAACTTATAGGACATAACGAAGACGCAACTATATAGGAGGACAGTACAAACATGGTCATAACACCTACTTGAATAATTATAATTCAGAGTGGAGAAACCATCCCAACTTGTCATGGAAGAATAATTCTGGGTCTACTCCTTCGCACTTATTCAACCCTAATTCCAGCCACCCTCACCAACATCATAATCCTAATCAAATGGGACCTTCGTGGAAATTATTCTTTGAAGTCATCTTAGAGTCTATGAAGAATAATTAAGCTCGTTTTTCAAGTCTAGAAGGATCTATGCGCTTAATTGAAACACAATTGGGCAAATTCAGCACTAAATACTAGACCTTTAGGGACATTACCAACTGATACAACACCTAATCCTAAGGGTGATAACCAACACTGTAAGGCTGTTATATTGCGGAGTGAAAAATAATTGATGAGTGGCTATAACAATAGTCCAGTGACAATTGGTACTGTGCAAGATGAAGTAGAGAGTGACAAAATTCATGAACCCGCTAGAGAGTTGAATTTTGAACCTACTAAGAGTGTGGAGGAAGAGTTAGAAGAAGTAGAAGAGAATAAGGGAAGAACGTAGAGGTGTCTACAAAGGATAAAAAAATAATAACCTACCCACCACCACCATTTCCTCAAAGACTTACGAAGAGTAACCTATATCACCAATTCCAGAAATTCATAGAAATATTTAAGAAACTTTAAATTAATATTCAATTTGTTGAAGCCTTAGGGCAAATGCCCAGTTGCATCAAATTTATGAAAGATATTTTAAATAAAAAGAGAAAAATTGGCACGAATGAAACTATGGCATTGACCCATGAGTGTAGTGCACTCGTTCAAAAGAAACTTCCACTCAAACTGAAAGATATAGGAAGTTTCATGATTCCATGCTCTAGCGGATTAGAACATTCAATCCTAGAATAATTCTGGGTCTACTCCTTCGCACTTATTCAACCCCAATTCCAGCCACCCTCACCAACATCAAATCATAAACAAACGAGACCTTCGCCAAAATTATCTGATGAAGTCATCTTAGAGTCTATAAAGAATAATAAAGCCCGTTTTTCTATTCTAGAAGGATCTATGCGCTTAATTGAAACACAATTGGGGCAAATTGCATCTGCACTAAATACTAGACCTCTAGAGACATTACCAACTGATACAACGCCTAATCTTAAGGGTGATAACCAACACTATAAGGTTGTTATATTGTGGATCAGAAAAGAATTGGTGAGTGGCTATAACAATAGTCCAGTGACAACTGGTAATGTGCAAGATGAAGACGAGAGTGATGGGGAAGATGAAGACGAGAGTGACGAGAAAGATGAAGAAGAGGTTGATGAGGACGATAAAGGTAATTAGCACGGAGTTTTCTATTTCAGCTTTTGTTTCATTTAGACTCGTTGCATTTTGAACTCTTATTTTATCCAGTGGTATGGCTATTATTCTGGATGCTGGATATTTTGCTTTGTTTGGATATTTAGTGTTTTGCTTTTGAGGATGTTTCTGGGTCACCCTTTATAATTGGGTTTATGATTAGCTATGCTTTAGTCTGAATATGATAATTAATTTGCTATGACTAGATGTTCTGATGTTTGACCATGTGTAGTTATTATTGGCCAAAAGATTTATAAACTGTGAGATATTGAGGTAATGTATGTTTTGCTTTATTTTATCTATATATGGTTAATGAACAGTGCAATGTTGGAAGCTATGGCTGTATGTTTTGGAGATTCATTAGTTCATAAACTGGTTGCTCCGATGATTACTATTTTTTTATGATTTAATTAAATTGAATGATGAGATCTAAACTATGCACCTAGTTGGTTTTGGAGTGGTGTAATGTGTTATGCAGATCACTTGTGGATTCATCGTCGTAATGGACTTTTCAACCGTTCCATGTCATCATATAATCCGTTGGAAAGGCTCATGTGGGCTCGATCCATCGGTTGACATATTTCAGGAGAGTATTGTATTTCTTGGTATTTATTTTCATATATTTGCATCACTCATTATCTTATATGTTTCACCCTGTACATTGCATTTTAATTTTAAACGACACTCATTTGTTAGGGACTAGCAAAGGTTCAGGTGTGAGGGTGAATCTGTGACTTAACTCTCACCAATGAGGGGCGAATAATTTAGTAATTTTAACTGCAAAAATCCTTGCTCTTAGTTCAAACAATGCAAATTTATTTGATTGGTACATTTGTCAAACCTAACAATGTAGATTTTGCTTTTGAAGTTAGTATGATATATTAGAGCTTCATTTTTGACTTCCTCTATGCACTGTATTCCTTAAACTATTTGTGTCATATAAAAGAATTTTATTAACTTCTAAACATAGCAGGAGAGGGAGGAACAATAACTGAGCTAATGTTGTATGCTAATACATTGTGTCTACGTGGCTACTTTATATCCTAATCCATAGTCCTTAGTCATTTTTTAATGATTCTTACTACTTTGGGTGTTTAAAAAAATGATTGATTAAAGATGTCATAGTGATATGTGGCCCGAGTATGTGTACGCCTACTTGGAATGATCTAAACTATGGTTGCATATCACTAAGACTTTTATACATTTTTCTTCTTCTCTTTTTTTGTGCTCATAGTTGAGATCATTCCAGATATGTATACATACCTAGGCCACATGCTATACTAAAGATAAACTCACCACATTGCATGCCCTTATGATTTCCCTCCACTACTAAACTCTTGTGGAAGCTGACACAAGGTTTAGTCAATTTTCCATCACCTCATATCTATGCAGAATTTTAATAAATTAAGTTGTTTGGGAATAGATGGTTTTAAGGAATAGCACACACAACACTAGGAAATTGTCATGGAGCCTTATTCTTTATTCCACTAATGTATCTTCGTAAGTTTGAAAATTTAGAGGATTAACATTTTCACCAATATTTGTGGCATTTGGTTTTGGTTAAGAGTAAGGTCATTTGGAACTTGTATGTGGGAGATATTCACTCACTCGTTGGTGCGTGATGTTCCATCTTTGCTAGGGACTAGCAAAAGTTTAGGTATGAGCGTGTGATAACTTCACAAAATGAAGTTACATAGTGATGTATTTGCCATCCTTTTGAAAAAAAATGTTGAATAAAAATGATTAAAATTATTATATAATTATTATATAATTGAACAATGGAATGTTGACAATAAGATCTTGGTATTCTTAATATTTTGATGTGTTTATGATAGGGTGTCATGAAGAAATCACTTGCACGGTCAAGTGGAAGCATAAGAAACTTCCAGGAAATTGTTAAAACCAATCTACAGTTCATTGGGAGTAGTTTTTTAAGTGCAGGAAGCAGAAAACAGAATTTGTTGCAACAAATAAAATTTTGTTGTAACAATGACACGAATTTGAAATTAATTTGAAATTCCAAAATTTTATCAATTATGGCAACCTTTGAAATGAAAGGAGGCTTCCTTTCAGAATTTTTGGAAATCCTTTGAGGCCCCATAACCATATATGAGGGATTTTTGAATCTTTTCATTATCTCTTGTCATTTTGGAGAAGGAGGAAGCCAAATTGAGGGTTCTTGACGGTGGAGAAGCGGATTCCGGGCGTGAGAAAGCGAAGATCCGAATTTCGGAAGGCATGGATGTAAGATCTATCTTATTCCGTGTTCCTCTTCCTTAGCCATGAACTAAAATCTTCTAGTCTTGTATGAGGATAGTACTATGTGTGCTTTGATGGTGTCTACTTCTTTGTTTAAGTTTGTTTGATGAATAATCTTCGTGTGAACTTTTGAAATTATTCATGAGAATTTCTGGCTTTGATTTTCAGTCTTTATTTCGCTACGAGAATCGAGAGATGAGTGACGAAATATCCGTTTGAAAGCTATATTATTGCATCACAAGAATCGAGAGACGAGTGGTGTAAAACATTTAACCAAAGATCTCTACCTTTGCATTGTGTTTTGAGAATCGAGAGAGGAGAAGTGCAAACACTCATTAGTTTTCCGTAGTAAAGAAGAGAGGAAGTGATTCCCTCCTTTTACTCGTGATTCGATTTTTATGATAAGCAATAACCTTAGTTTTTCCTTAGTTAGAGATAACTAGGAGAATTAAGGGCGTTGGGATTTCCGAGAATCAAGAGATGATGATTATCTCTTTGAACACTCTTAACTAAGATTTTATTCACGCATCTTATTGACGCACATAAAAAATCCGAAATATAAGGCTAATTTCTCCAGTCGGTAAAAGAATTTTTAAGGATTTTTCATAGTTAAGTTAGATTAAATCTCTATAAAAAATTTTCATTACTTCCAAAATCACTTTAATCGTCTTGTTTGGATTTAAAGAATGATGTAGCTAGTACTTGCAAGTTTGGATTTAAAGAATGGTGTAGCTAAAGTCGGCGTGGCTAAAAATTTTAAGCCACGGATTGACCGTAGCAAATAGTATTAGTCATGAGAAAAAACAGCCGTGACAAATAAGCCAACTATTAGCCACGGTATGAAACCCTGGCTAAAAGTGAACTCATCATTTTTTAAAAACTATTTGTCACAGTTACAAGCCGTGACAAATACTAATTTATGTTTTTTTTAAAATACATTCAAAACCTGTAATGCTATACATGTGCTCCCCTCATTGTAATATAGTACTGCAACAAGATCTATTGACATAGAAATTATGAAAAAAAATCTTCATGGAGAGCTTTGTGGATTTCAAAGGCACAAAATAGAGTATCCTTGATTTCTTTGGCAGTTGTGATGCGCCGCAGCGCCGGGACATTGCCGAGGCGAGGTTACTGTCGCGTAGGGTACAGGGGCTCCCCTTGCCCTGTCAATTGATAGAACACTTTATAAATTTTACAAGAGACTCACGAACTTTAACTCAAGATGTGGGACTAAAATCCACTCACGCATATAAATACTCGTAATATGAGTAAGTTCACATAAGGACACACTTGGTTATTTAACCAAAAACCTTTACCAGATATTGATGAGATAGAATTGAAAACTCTAACATAATATTTAAAAATGTACTCATAAATCGTGTATCTCTATCAATATAATGGTTAAACATAAATTGAAGAGCTTAGGTAAAAATATGAATAATTTGGAATTAAATAGAATGTGGTGAATTGCTTACAGTGATTTCAAGTGAATAAGCCTTGCAATTTCTGATGTAAGTTCCCCTTAAAGACAAATATCTCACAAATTACTACAAGAGAAGGAAAAAATTAGCAAAAGGAGAATAGATTATAAAGCCAAATGACAACTAAATATCTGTTTGGCACTGCGGTGGCAGACACTAAATAATCTTTGAAGAAAGTTCTAGAGTCCACTTGTTGAGCCCAACCTTCAACCATTAAGAATGCAAATGACTTGAAAAACAATGAAAGTGAACAAAATCCTAAACTCCAAAAATCCCAATCGCATATGAAATAGTGTGACAAAATCAAAAAAATCAAGCATCTTGATTATCTTATCATCGCAGTTATAACTCAAAAATATGGCATAATACCCATTCTAGCACATGGATGATAGTAAAAAGTAAAACATGGTTGGAGTTTGTCTCACAGTAGAGAGGGGGAGAGCTTTGATGGTGGCGAGGTTTCAGAGTGCTTCGAAACCTACAGAGGATCTGAATCCCCCTGGTCCCCGCTAATAGAGCATTCTAGGGAAGCCACACTTGCCCTTTCTGTCTCGCCGTCACCCAAGCCGGGGCATCGCCGGCGAGTTCACCTGTTGCAGCCCTCCCCCCTCCCGAGTCCCACCTTCTTCTTGGCGGGTTCTAGGGATCCGGGGTTTGCTCCCTTCGGCGCCATGGTCGCTAAGCTCGTGGCATTGCCGACGAGTGCTTCCAGATTTGCTCTCCCCACGTCTCCCTCTCCTCTTGGCACGCTCTTAAGCATCGGGCTCTTGCTCAGGGTTGTGGGTGGACTTAGGTTTTGAGCGCATCGATGGCTGCGCCACAAGAGGAGAATGAGAAAGGTTTCTGGGAAGAAATCAAGAGGGAGTCAGAAATGAAAAATGTCGCGGCATATATGTTTTATTTGCCAAAAAATAAATTAACAAAAGTAAATATTCTATTTTTTGCCACGACTATAGTTTTTCATTGATAATACATCAGTGTTAACCACGTTTTTTGGTACCCTAGCTAAAATATAACTATTAGCCACACTTATTGCAATCGTGGCTAATAACAGTGTATTAACCACGGTTTTTTGACCATGGCAAAAATAAGTGTAGCTATAACTCATTTTTCTAGTAGTGGGCGGCCATCATGGAAGGAGATCAATCCCTTCCTAAAATCCTCCATCATCACCAGATTAATGGGGATGCCAAATTTGGAGCGGTCTCCAAAACGGGTTAGTGGCAACAATGGAAGGTGATCAAATATCTCTTCAAAGAAATCCTCCATAAATACCGAAATAATGAATATTACATAATTGGAGTGGATTCCAAAAATATCCCCGAGCAAGAAAGGAGTTTGGCAGAAGTTTGGGAGGGGCGACAACATAACAATCTCCACTTTATCGCCTCTCCCATGACAAGCTCCACCTGGCTGAGATAACTCCAAGATGCTCCAACGGGCACCAAGATCCAAAAGCCAAAGAGACAAACTGAATGAACTTTGTCCGAGAACGGATCACTAGAAAACTCCTTTGATTCTGAGTGGCACACAAACTGGACTGACGTGATTGACTCAAAAAAATGCTGCACCTGGAGCTAAAATACCAACTGCTCCACCTCCTGCGGTGGTCTCCCATAGCAAAAATGAACCTATCAAGACTTCTGACCATTGATGTGCGTGCGGGAGAGAAATTGAAAATACAGACACACCAAAAAAAGAATGCAAACAAACTGATCACAGTATGGAAAGATGAACCCCTATGAGAGCTGGTCAAAGACGGTTTGACTAGACACACTCTAAGCTCATAAATGAGGAGTAATAAAGAAAGAGCTTAGGTAATAGGGGATAAAAAACACATTCAACAATGAAGTTCTTGAGTAAGAAATAACTCAAAATAAGAGTTATATAAACACAAGCATAGAGATAGCATGACTGAGAAAAACATAGGAGAAATGATGGTAAGTAAATGAAGAGATAGAAATGGAATAAAAAAGATGAAAATGCAGGAAGAAAACACACCAAAAAACAAAGAAAGACATGAGTGAAAAGAAGTACTAAAGGGCGTCCTCATTGACATCCTTAAGGCATAGGGATGCGACAGACGTTTCCTTTTCATCACCAAGGATCTTCCTCATCTCCTTGTTCTGAAGCTTCCGACAATCCTTTATTCCATGGTCGTTCTTTTTGTAGAAGTTGTAGTAACTATCTGAACTTTTCTTGGACTTGCCTCCTCTACCTAAACCAGACTGACCCCGAGAGAATAAAGATGAGCTTTCAGCAATGCCTAAGCCGGACGACTTCTTTCGGATGTCATCTGAGAGTAAGGCTGTCGTGACCTCCTCCAAGTCCAAAATATCCTTACTGTAGGTGAGGTAGTGACCATGCCCTCATAGGACTTTGGAAGAGAGTTCAGAAGACACTACAACATTTTTGGTCTTTAGCAACATTTGAAAACTGTTGCCTAAAACCGCAAAGCGTTGCCAAAACATTGAAAACTGTTGTCATAGGGGTGTATGTCTATGCCCGTGTTACCAAAGACCTAAGGCAACAGTTTTCACATGTTTAGGCAACATTACTTGAAACTGTTGCCTATATCCCTAGTAAAGGCAACAGTTTTTACATGAACCTATTGCAACATTTTCAAAATGTTTATAGTTACATTTAATAAATGTTGCCAAAACTATTTAATTAATAAAAAAATATAAATTTGAAAAAACATGAAAATAAATTAAAACTTCAAAAACAAACAGGCTATATCATGAGATATTTTTTATAATGCATAAATATATAACAATTTAACAAGATAAATATTTTCATTTAGAATATTAATGTTGCACATGCTTTATCATTAAATTAACAATCCATCAGTTGCATCACAATTTACCAAAATACATCAAAATAATTAAATATTACAGTACACAAACAAAATTATCTAAATCAACTTAAACATCAAATGATCTTCATGATATGGGGTCATCGATCATATTGCAACTCCTCATTTGTCTTCCCATCATCAAGAACTTTCTGCACAAGTAAAATAATATATATATAAATATAATGACATCAAGATCAATATATAATTAAAAAATTGTAAACATATAAAAGTATTTTAATATATTGTATGAAAATCTACAACATTATACCTCTTCATAGTTTGGAATGTGTGTTGATGTAGAAGAATGTGCATGTGGAAGCCCGTCTCTCTTCTGTCCACTATTTGCATCCCTTGGAGATGAACCTAATAGATTCTCCAATGAACAATTTATATTTGATCTTAATAAAAAAAATAACTCACAATTGCATTGTTTGTTTCTAAATCCAGCTCCTTTCCACTAATGCTACTTCGAGTTTCAATAAAAACTTCAGCTTGAGTATGGTCTCTCTTCATTTTTGAATGCTACAGATGCATAAAAAAACATTATTGAAATTAAACACAATCAGTGAACTGCACATAATTAACGAACTGCGCGTAATCAACGAGTTGCACGTGCAACTCGCTTAAATTCAGCATTCTAGAGAGTTGGATGTACAGCTCGTTGTAATTGAGCGAGCTGCAGGTGCAACACGCTGAAATTCAGCATTTTGCACCTGCAGCTCGCTGAAATTAGGGGATTGCACCTACAGCACACTGAGATTCAGCGAGCTGCAGGTGCAGCACACTGAAATTCAGCGTGCTGCACCTGCAGCTCGCTAAAATTCAGCGTGAGCTGCACAAGCTGCAGGGGCAGCCCGAAGTGAGGAAGATTTCAAGGAGGCTGAAAAGGTAAGTTATGATTAATAATATCTTGTCCTAAACCTTTAACAGCAACATCTCATTGTCCTACATGCCATTTTCCCTCTAATCTATCCACAAGATCGCGGAGACCAAGTTTAATGCTCACAGATGGTCCCCACCTCGACAAGTAAACCATCAGATCTTGATTCCCATCTTGACAGCAAACAACAACTACAACAAGTGTTGATGCCTACCTATAGGTGTTTTCACAACCACAGGCTACCACCAAGATGGCCCTCTGATCATGACATTGACAACATTTTCACATAGGCTTACTTCTAAAACAATAGACTCAATTTTCCCTGCATACACATTTCTTTCATCTGGGATAGGGTGGGATATCTAACTAAAATCATTTCATGTTTGTGGTAATAGGTCTCCGATAAGTAAGAGAAAAAATAAAGGATGTGCATACAAAAAAAAACTTAAACAATGGATAACGAAAACAAATATTCATAAGAAATAGATATTTATTTACCAAATTCAAATCACATGTCTATATTAGTAATGCATGATGATTTTCCACATCAAACAAGTTTGCTCAGTAAAATCCCTGACATATCTTATATGATGTTCTTACCGTTGAGGGGGGAAACACACAATTTTTAAGTTTCGTTCCTTTGAAAGGAATTGAGAGATAGGAATTGGAATTGGCTCAATTCCAATTTCCACATGAATTGAAATCGAGGCAATTCCAATTCTATCATTTGACTACAAGTCAAGATTTATTTAGGTCGGAATTGGAATTGGAAATTCTTCACTCATCTAAGTTTTGACTGAAAAGTTTTTCGATAAATTTGTTGCAATCCCTCTTCATGTAGTTTTTGCAAATTTGTTTGAAATATATTAACTGTAAAACACCATTGGCTGCTGCATTAAAACTCTTCAATAGGCAGCTGAAGACGATTCAACCTAGAAATAAACAATTGCTTTAATATATTTGAACCCAATCTTGGTAAGGAAAAGGTTTCATGAAACTCAGAAATTTAATGAAATTTCTATTAGACATGGCCATATCATTGAGAAACTAGAAAACTATGGAAAATTAAGAAAAATATGTCCACATTGGAACATTTAGAACGACACATTTCATAAGGTACAATATCCAGAATTCCAGATGTTGCAGGCATCAACATCATGCACAAAATACTATGCAGCATTATTATCACTAAACTTCAGAATTATATGCAAACATCTTATGAGATTAATAAAGAAAGAAGGTTACCAACTGCTATGCTCTGAGCAGAAACAACTCCGAGTTAATTCTTTGCCGCGGAAAGGTAATAAGCCCTCACATCTCCTAGAGAAAGCTTCATGGAGAATTAAATAGGCCAAACATGTATGTGTTTAGAAGGGAAATTAAACTGAAAAGGTTACAACCTTAATGTAGGCTACTCTATGATCAACTAAGAGGAAAAAGATAGAACAATTAAGAATATACTTCCACGATAGAAAAAAGAAAGGTAAATTGTGGAAATCATAGTTGAAAGAGACGTTAATTGTTAAACATGTATCACATATACGCATGAACTACTTTTTGTGCATCATGTTGCAACACCTCCGTTGATGCAACTAAGGGGAGATGAGTATGGGTGATATCATCTTCCTCCTCACTTCCATTATTAGGGAACACAATCTCCTCTTTCCTAGTCAATTTCGAATGCCCCCCAAATCGCCAAAATTGAAATCGGATGCCCATTTGAAAGCAAATCACTAGTCAATTTTGAAAAAAAAAAACTAACCTAAAAAGCCCTAACCGGAGTAGAGAATTTGCAGTCGGCGGAGAAGAGAAAAATATCACGCCAGGAACTTACATTCAAGGGAAGGCCAAGTGAGGAGCAAGAAAACCCTAGGCTTGGGCGGCGTTCTTCCGACGGACTACTTCAGCGCCGGCATTAGTAAGAATTAGGAAGTTGTGAAGATTTCCTGCATCAATTTCTTTAAGTTATATGCACAAATTTTGTGATACTCCAGTATTGTGTCATTCAGTTAATATAATTCTCTTTTCAAGAAATCAAATGAGCCTTTGTTGTTGTTTCCATCTCAAACACTTGGTTTCAACAGAGAGATGATGAAAGCAAACATGAACATACCGCAATAAGTTTTGACGCATTTTCGGGTATTCTTGCCACCTTCATAGCAGCTGCTGCTGCAGCACCAGAGGAAATTCCAACCTGAAATAGATATTAACAGTTCGGCAGGAGCACATCTAAAGAGTTTCTAAATTTTTACATTAGATCGTTCAAATGTCTATAACCAAAGTAATATCTCTATCCTTGAGCGTTTTGGGGCACAAATCCCTCTCTTAAGATAGTTTGATTTGGCATAAAGAATAATTAAACTTACATTCAAGGGAAGGAACTTACATTCAAGGGAAGGACAAGTGAGGAGCAAGAAAACCTAGGCTTGGGCGGCGTTCTTCCGGCGGAGTACTTCAGCGCCGGCAAAGGCGAAGAAAACCCGAGGCTTGCGCGACGGTCCTCGACGACATCACAAAGGGAGGCGGCCTGGGGCAACGTTCTTCCGGTTGTGTTCTTCAACGCCGTCGAGGAGGAGCTCAAAGCTTTTCCGGCGAAGCCGAACCTGGAGGAGAGGAGGATCGAGGGTTTCGTCGTTTCGGTGCACGGGGTCGTTCGACGGAAGAGGAAGAGAGAAATAAAGGGTGTGTGGTTAATTAATGAAGGGGTTTTAGGTTTTTTTTTTGAGTTTTTTAAAGTTAAAATTTGTGTGTTAATAGAGATTGATGGTGTGCTTATAAAGTTTTTTAAAGTTTTTTCAAGTTCGGCGGAAACTCCCGGACCCCTGCCGCCCTCGGACCCCTACTGTCGTCGACTCTAGATATGTCGGAGGGTTTCACACTTTGATTCCTCTAAGCTCACGTGGGCAAACCCGGTGCGAGAAACAAGTGGACCAGAAGCGTTCCACAACGCCAACAAATTAAAATCCTGATGTATGTTAATTAAAATCTCGGGTAGGTATATAGAAAACTAACAACGACCCTTTAAAAATGTCGTTATTAAATAAAAATTTTGTAGTGTGGACTCGGGAAAAGATTATCGAGTGTTTGTGTATGTGTTAGAAATATTGTTTTTATAAAAATAATTTTAAAAGTAATAATTTGGCGTGTGAGAATAATAATTTTGGTTATTCTTAATATAATCTTTAGGCAACACTTTTAATATTGCAAATTAATTTTAAGAAAACAACATATCATAATTGTTGCCTAAAGTGAATCCTCAAGGACAGCATTTCAAAAATGTTTCTTATAAGGGATTAGAGAACAGTTTTTGAATGTTGCACAGAAAGTATTGTCTAAATATGTAAACCTATTACAACACTTAAAAAATATTCTCTAACAAAGTTTAGGCAACATTTTTATAACTGTTGCCAAGTCAGGTGTTGCTAAAGACCAAAAATGTTGTAGTGAGAATAACTGTCTTGTCCTCTTCCTCCACCTTGATATCTATGTTGAGACACTCAGATAACAGTTTATTAAAATTGTTTAGGTGGTCATGTAGAGAGAAACCCTACTTCATGATGAACTTGTACAGTTGCTGTTTGAGGTAGATGCGATTGAGTAGAGACTTTGTCATGTAAATACTCTTTAGCTTTACCCAAAGACCAGAGGCAGTCGTCTCTGAAAGAACTTCATATAGCACATCATCGTGTAAGCAAAGTTGTATGGTGGACAAAGCTTTGAAATCTGAATCCTCCCACGTGCGATCGTTAACCTCAAAGTCCTTATTAGCCTTCCCAAATAGGACACGGTGTAAACCTTCCTTAATCAGTAGTGCTCGGACCTTGACCTGCCATAAGCCAAAATTATGCTTTCTATCGAACTTTGTAACTTCAAACTTCGCATTTGGTGTGGAAGTCGGCATAGAAATCAAACTAAAGGAATCTGCACGGAGACCGAAGCGACTAAATAAATTCGCGGAGGACCGGACCGATGTCGTCACCTACCGTTGACCCAACTCGAAACGGAACGTCCAAACGGTCGCCGATAGAACCTGTCTCTGATACCAATTGTTATGAAAATGGTCGTTCTGAGTGCAGATGAATTCTCCTGTGCCAAAATAATGTTCTAGCGGCCAAAATTGTGGTTACGAAAAATAATAATAATAACGCACGAAAAATAAACAAACACCACAAAAGAAGAACAACAAGATTTAAAGTGGTTCTCCGAAAATTTGGGTGCGTCCACTGTGCAGGCAGAGATAAATCCACTAATAATTTCTCAAACATACAATACAGCTAAAATGGAGGAATAAAATTGAACCGAGAAAAAAAGATGAAAAATCTCGAACCCTACAAGATTCGGCTGTACGCGTTGCGACGAGAAATCAAGACGGCGACGAGAGACGAGGGCTGGCTACAAGGAAAGAAGGACATCTGATTCGGCGGCCGACGGGAAGAGAAAGTTGACGGTAGGTGCTTCGAAGAGAAGCCGACGATCTTCACCAAAACTTGACTATTGCACTGCACTAATTTGATGGCCGGCCACACCACTATATATAGGTGGTGGAAGAAACCCAAAATATGTATGACGTTCATCATGGAAGGAGATCAATCCCTTCTTATAATCCTTCACCATCACCAGATTAATGAGGATGCCAAATTTGGAGCGGTCTCTAAAACGGGTTGACGACAACAATAAAAGGTGATCAAATATATATCTCTTCAGAGATATCCTTCATAAATACCGTAATAATGAAGATTACATAATTGGAGTGGATTCCAAAAATATCTCCGACCAAGAAAGGAGTTTGACGGAAGTTTAGGAGGGGCGTCGGCATAACAAGCCGCCCTATGCGGGGGCGGGGGCGGCTGCAGGACGGGCGGCAGAAAATGGCTCCCGTCCTGGGGCATAGGAGCAGGATAGGCGTCAAAAATTGCCTCCCGTCCTGGGTACGTGATACGGGGGGGGGGGGGGGGGGGGTGGTACAGGTGGCAGTTTTTGCCGCCCGCCCTGCAGGGACGCCGCCCCTTAAAGGAGCGGCGACTGGACAGGCGGCAGCCGCCAGTCCAGGGCGAGTGAAAGGGGGCCACACCTGCTAAGGGAGTGACTGACTGCAGGAGGACGCCCCTCACAGGGGCGGCGGCTTAAATCGAGCGGCCAATTAGGCGGCTCGATTTGGGCCGACGGGGTGGTCGCCCCTGTTAGAGGCGGCAAAAGAGGACGAGCAGTCAAATTGGCCGCCCGTCTATGGCAAGCGGAAGGCTGCCCCTTACAGGGGCGGTGACAGAAATCAGGCGGCCAATTTGGCCGCCCAATTAGGGCTAACAGGCCAAGGCCGCCCCTTACAGGGGCGGCGGCAGGGGCCGCGCACCCGCGGTGCCGTGAGGTGGTTTCGGGCACGCCGACTGGGGAGGGATCGCACGAGGAAGACGGGGGCGGCGATGACGGCAGTGGCCGAGGAAGAGAGGGGCGGCGTGTAACGTCCCTAGCCGATCCAACGTGACAGAGTCACGGCTCCGCTCTAGGCGACGCTAGCGGGCTGATAAACAGGCCGGAGAGGGGTTGGGGTGCATGGCCTGCATGCTTGAATGTGAAAGGCTGACTACTAGTGGTGGGCCCGGGTCTGGACCCTGGTAGGCCGGCGGTGCCAGCGGGTTCCCATGGGATGGGCCTGGACCGTTATAAAAAGTGCACTTTTTATTGTAACGTCCCCTGGGCCGTCCGTGGGCCTCGGCCCACTAGGCCTTCGTTAGACCGTTACCGGGCTGCAGCCCAAACACCCGAATCACTCTCCCTCCACGGGCGGGTTGTTGGTGCCCACGGACTCCCTTTGATGAGCGAACTCGACAGTCAAGCTGGGCCGTACGGGGACTTCCCAGGAGGTCACCCATCCCAGTACTACTCTCGCCCAAGCACGCTTAACTATGGAGTTCCTTCACTTCTCATCACCTAGTACATACAAAATAAAATACCCCACTATAATTTGAATCATTTTCACATATGCGTCTTTTAATTAATTAAGCTTTGTATATTCCATCATACCTACTCAGAATTGTCGGACCATTTATTCAAGGTCTCACCGGGTGGGCAAACAGATGAGCCATGCACGGGAAAAGGAAAAGCATGATATAAAATGATATAAAATGAAATAATAATAATAATAATAGAAAAAAAAAATAAAGGCATATTGGTGGCATGCGTCCTTAGAAGCAACAGAGGATGTATCAATTCCCCCGTGGTTTACAGAGCTTGACCCCGGTAAGAACTCGCAAAGAAGGGCAACATAGAAATCCGGGGATCATCGCGGTAACTCGGCAGTGTTAATCCAAGGGTTGTCTGTAATGTCGCGTCCCTTCCATGAACCTAAGTAGTGTTGGCACGCCCCGTGGCGAGTACAAAGCACTCGTATATCGATAACATGATCCATCTCCTCGGTGGTATGGTTGACACTGGTGCTATGTCTGGTGATATGTCTAGGGCTGCAATAGATACACTTCGGCTGGAACTAGGTGGCTTTTATGCGCTTCCAAAATTGAAAAAGACCAAACTTACTTTGTTGTAGCTTACGATATGTCCCTGGCGTAAATCGTTGTTTTCTAAAATAAGCGAACATCCAATCTCGTTCCAAAAAAGTATGACTCCAGACGATAACGATCAATCATGGATTTAAATTTTATGAAGTCGTGACTGTGGCCACCAACAACCCGCCTGTGGAGGGAGATGGGTTGGGGTGCTTGGGTTGCAGCCCGGTAACGGTCTAACGGAGGCCTAGTGGGCTGAGGCCCACGGACGGCTCAGGGGACGTTACACGGCGGCGGCTGTTGGCACGACAGCGGCGGTTAGCGCGATGGCAGCGGTTGGCGCGGTGGTTTCGGCAAGAGTGGGGTTGACTTGGTCAACCCCACTTCCTCCATCAAGGTAGGTGTGCGGCTTGATTAGCCACAAACCAACCGGATCATACGAGTGGACCACATCAGCTTTTGTTAATTGTGATTTTATTATTTTTGGACTTGTATGGAGAGAAATAAGCTTCCTGGAGGCATTAGCCACACAAGGGGGGAGGAGGGATTGTCACCTGACGAAGAAAGATGCATGCGGCCAGCCATGTTTAACACACGATAAGAGATCAGTCAATGAAATTCCCGGCATATCTCGTAGGCTTCATTTGGTTTATCTGTGGCGGGAGAGCAAGCGGGTCCAAACAGAGCTTTCGAACCGGAGGAGGAAAGTGATGGATCTTAAAACTCACATAGTATTACTCTCACGATGTAGATGGAAGTAGAACATGGGAGAAGCAAGTAAAGCGGGGGAGGAGAAGATCAATAATTTCATTGCATTCTGCATATATTTAAAATGGCTACATACGTTTCTTTTATAATAGCAGTAGCACTAAATACAATTAATGTAGATGACTCTTCTCAAGGCAATGACTCTTAGTCTTCTAACCCTCTTAACCTTTTGTTTTAATTGCTTAACAGTTGGTACTTATTCCCATAACAGTCGGTCCATATTACAGCTATAAGCAGCCGGTTCATATTTCCAATACCCCTCCTTGAGCCGGTGCGTCGAGCTTCAATTTGCTTCGCAGCTGGAGAAAGCGTGCCCTAGGCAGCGCTTTGGTGAAGATGTCGGCGACTTGTTCTTCTGAGTTGCAGAACTCGATGGAGGCTTCGTGGGCTTCTATCTTCTCTCTGATGAAGTGATGCTTTATTTGATGTGTTTGCTTTTATTATGGAATACTGGATTCTTTCCAAGTGCAATTGCTGACATGTTATCGCATTTTAGTTGAATAGGCTTGCTTTCTTCTCCGTTTAATTCTTCGATCATCCTTTTCAGCCATATTCCTTCACAGATTGCGGAACTTAGGGCCATGTACTCAGCTTCCGTAGTTGATAGCGCCACCGTCTGTTGTTTTCGTGAGCTCCAGGCAATATGATTGGATCCGATGAAGTAAAAAAAACCTCCAGTGCTTTTTCGGTCATCAATTGACCCGCCCCAGTCTGAATCACAGAATCCATTGAGTGAGGGAGATGAATCCTGGGTGAAGTGGATGCCCAGCTGCTTCATCCCTTGAATGTATCTGAGGATCCTTTTTGCAGCGTTTAAATGGCTCCTTGTTGGTTGGCTGACAAACCTTGCAATTAAATTTACAGCATGTTCTATATCGGGTCTTGTATGGGTGAGATAGATGAGGGACCCAACAAGACTTCGATAATTCTCTTCATCTACCTTTTCTTCTTCTTCTCTAGCTTTGCATAGGCGCTCTCCAGGTGCCATTGGGGTTAGGCTTGGATTGCAATCTGCCATATTGAATTTCTTTAGGAGATCTCTGGCATATGATTCCTGGGACAAGAATATGTGTCCAGGGCTTTGCTTTACCTGCAGTCCAAGGAAAAATTTCAGTGGCCCCAAATCTGTCATTTCATACCTTTGCTTCATCTTCTTCTTGAATTGGTCAATTGCAGCCTCCGATCTTCCAGTAACGAGGAGGTCATCAACGTATAAGCAAACAATAAGATCAATGGATCCCTCCTGCCTTTTGAGGAATGAAGATGGCTCATGCTTGCTGGCTGAAAGGCCTTCATCATGGAAGAATGCGGTGATGTTTGAGTGTCATGCTCTCGGTGCTTGCTTGAGGCCATAAAGTGCCTTGTGAAGTCGATATACATGACTTTCCTTCCCCTTTTTCTTGAACCCATCCGGCTATTCTACATAAATTTCTTCATTCAACATTCCATTCAAGAAGGCTGATTTAACATCTAAATGGTAAATGGGATATTTGTGATTAGCAGCAACAGCGAGCATTAATTTGATTGTTTCCATTCTTACAACTGGGGCAAAGGTTTCTTGAAAATCTTTCCCAAATCTTTAGCTAAATCCTTTAGCCACAATTCTGGCTTTATGTTTGATCACTTCTCCTGCTTCATTGCACTTGAGTTTGTATACCCATTTCAAGTCTATTACGTTTTTTTGGTTTGGTCTGGGCACCAAACTCCAAGTTCTATTCTTCTCAACTAACTCCATTTCTTCTTGCATTGCTGCCAGCCATTCAGGTACTATGGCGGCATCTGAAAATGAGGCTGGTGTGCATGTAAGCAGGGCCGGACAGGAGTCTGCATATATATCAGCTAATGTTCGCATTCTTTGGGGTGATGATGACTCATGAGAGGACTCTTCTGAGTCAGATAGAGGCAGCCTTCTGGTTCAGTTTGGTATTCTAAAGCAGGCTGATTCTCTTCCAGGTGATCTTCTGGAGTGTCCTGGAAGGTGCTCCTGATGGCACAACCGGCCCTCCAGAGGAGAGGATCTTGTCTCTATTGTCTGAATCCCAGACCCAGCACATTCCTTCATGAAACACAACATCTCTGGACACCACCAAGGATTGTGTTGCGGGTCATAAAGCCTATAAGCCTTTTTATTTTCACTGTACCCAGTAAAGATACATTTTATGCTAGTGTTGTCCAGTTTGTCTCTCTTTTCCTTAAGAATATGAGCATAGGCTATACACCCAAAAGTTCTTATATGTCCAAGTTTTGGTTTCTTCTTAAACAGCTGCTCATAGGGGGTAGATTGTATCAAGGCTTTAGTTGGACATCTATTCAATATGTATACTGTACAACCCCGTATCCGGTCGAGCGGGATCCTCCCAAACGGCGCACTCGGGACGTGTTATGAGCGACGTTTTGATGCAGCCCCGTTCGAGGACGAGCGGGTCCTCATGCGTGCGGAGATTTTATTTGCATAGGCTTAAAATATTCATATATATATATATATATATATATGTTTTATATTATAATATATATATTATATTATATATATATTATATTATATATATATGAATTGAGTTTTGTTAAAAGGGAAGGAGGAGGTGGCTGGGTGGGGGCAGAGGGGCTCGGTACAGAAAAAAGGGGCTGGGCAGCAAAAAGCAAAAAAGAAAAAAGAGGAAAAAAGAAAAAGAAAGGGGGAAGCAGGGGGCGATCGGGTTTTTTGGGGGGCTTCCCAGCTAGGGCTTCGGGAAGCCGCAGGCCTCGGTCCCTCCCTCTCCGGCCGCCGCCTCAGCGAGGAGAAGCAGCAAGCCCGCCCCCTCTTCCTCTCCCTCCGGCCGTCTACAGCAGCAAGCCGCCCCCCTCTTCTCCTTCTTCGGCCGCCTACAGCAGCAGCCACGCCTCCCCCCTCTTCTCCTTCCCGTCGGCCAACAACATCAGCAGCCCGAGCCGCTCCTGCATCTGTCCAGGCCGCCGCCGGCAAACACAAGCCTGCCCCCTCTCTTTCTCTCTCTCTCTTCGTCGCCGCCGTCTAGGGCAAAGCGAGGCCGGCCGGGAGCTCCTCTCCCGGCGCCGCCTACAGCGAGGCCGGCCGGGAGCTCCTCTCCCGGCGCCGCCTACAGCGAGGCCGGCCGGGAGCTCCTCTCCCGGCGCCGCCTACAGCTAGGTCGACCGGGAGCTCCTCTCCCGGCGCCGTTTGGAGCTAGGCCAGTCGGGATCAGCTTCCCCGACGCCGCCTGAAGTCGTGGAGGCCGGGATTGACTTCCTCGGTGTCACGTGGAGCACGGTCGGCCTTGGAGAGGCTCGACCATGGAGGGGAAAAGTCATTCGGCGCTTTCAACAGTTAACGGTGGTCGGATCCGGGCACGGACAACCACTACGGATGCTAGACGTGGAGCCTCGGGCAATGAGCGCGGTTGTGGCCCCGCCAAACACGCGTCAAGGGGAACGAAATTTCTACTTGGGCAGGTGAAGCCCTCAGTTTCCATATTTGCATGGAAGCCCTCTCCACCAACGGGTGGAGGAAGGGAGCTCTCCGACGGGTTGACGTGTACGTCCCCGCAATTAACTGTGTTAGCACCCGGAAGCGTGAGTACGGGTTTAGGCATGCTGTGTGAAGCCCATCCGGACGTGTGAGCCGGATTGGTGATGTTCTGGGGATCCCGGAGAAGACTCCGAGGATGTTGTATATTTTCCATTTGCAGGGAATGCGCACCATAGCCCCGAAAAAGGGGTACGCGCAATATGTTCGGCCAGCTTAGGTTGACCAACTGGCGTTTAGCTGACCGCCGCTTGCCGAGACGTTGGCGTACAGGTGTTGCAGTACCAGGAGGGGAGTAGCGGGCTTAAGCCCAAGCTTGTGCCGGCCCTCGAAGGCCTTTTTTGTTTATATTGGCGGCCTGCGTGCCGAAGTATGGAATTCATATTCCTGTAATATTCTTTTAATATCTGTGATGCTCTGAGGATGTGTAGGTTTCTTCTTCGTATTAGGCAGGCAGCGTTCTCGAGAACCGCTCGCCCCGTAGGGGCCCCGAGGTTTAGTTGTCGGGAAGCCCCTCATGGCCTGTTGACAGCCTTTTAGGACAGCGGAGTTACGCTGTTAGTGGCCCAGTTTGGGCAGCGTGTCGTGGCATTGCTCGGCGAGTTTGCGCCATCAGTAGGGCGGGTGAGGAGCATTTTTTGTGTAGACCCAAGGAGACACATCTGGATAGGAGAGAGTCGATCTCGAGATCCTCCTTAGATATTCCGGTCGGCCGAGAGCGCCCTCCGAAGGTGTCTTAGCTCAGCCTTTGGCTTGGGAGGGGAAGAGTTTGTTAGTCTTCCGGGTATGCGGCGGGTCCTCCACGCTGAGACCTTGGGTCTGTCCCTTGTGTTCCTAATCTTGTGCCTAGATCGTTCGCTTGAGGGTAGTAGGTGCGCGGTCACCCCTATTTTGGGACCCCGAACTCCACAGAGGTCAAATTTGGCTTCAACAGTTATGGTGCGGTGAGCGTGGAGAGTGACCAGTACAGAAAAACTCAGTCGAACGTCGTGGCTATAGAAGAGGAACCAAGTGACGACCAAGGTCATGTGATGAAAGAAGTCCCCTCCCATTTCCCTCTTGCCGCTAGGATATTCGATCCTGGAGATCAAAACGTACCTTAGGGAGAATATTATATGATCGACCCTCGTTCTCAGGAGGGTGGATGTAGCGGGTAAATGTGCCCCGTAGTGGTATAGATTGACCGGGTAGAGGTACCCCGAGCGCGGCTCGGCCCCAGGTAGACCCGCTGCCTGGCTCCTACTAGCTGGCAGGTCCGTAGGCTCGCCTGTGGGGGAGAGGTCCTGGTTCTTGGTTCTGCACTACCCCGAGCGCGGCTCGGCCCCAGGTAGACCCGCTGCCTGGCTCCTACTAGCTGGGAGGTCCGTAGGCTCGCCTGTGGGGGAGAGGTCTTGGTTCTTGGTTCTGCACTACCCCGAGCGCGGCTCGGCCCCAGGTAGACCCGCTGCCTGGCTCCTACTAGCTGGCAGGTCCGTAGGCTCGCCTGTGGGGGAGAGGTCCTGGTTCTTGGTTCTGCACTACCCCGAGCGCGGCTCGGCCCCAGGTAGACCCGCTGCCTGGCTCCTACTAGCTGGCAGGTCCGTAGGCTCGCCTGTGGGGGATAGGTTTGGTTTGTTGGTGATAGGTTAGGATAGGTTAGGATAGGTTAGGATAGGTTAGGTTAGGTTTGTGGAATCGTCATCGGCACCCCGAGCTCGGCTCGGCCCCAGGTAGACCCGCTGCGCAGGCTCCCATCTAGCTGGCAGGTCCGAAGGCTCGCCTGTGGGGGATAGGTTTTGGTTTGAGATCGTCATCGGCACCCCGAGCTCGGCTCGGCCCCAGGTAGACCCGCTGCGCAGGCTCTCATCTAGCTGGCAGGTCCGTAGGCTCGCCTGTGGGGGATAGGTTTTGGTTGTGGAATCGTCATCGGCACCCCGAGCTCGGCTTGGCCCCAGGTAGACCCGCTGCGCAGGCTCTCATCTAGCTGGCAGGTCCGTAGGCTCGCCTGTGGGGGATAGGTTTTGGTTGTGGAATCGTCATCGGCACCCCGAGCTCGGCTCGGCCCCAGGTAGACCCGCTGCGCAGGCTCCCATCTAGCTGGCAGGTCCGAAGGCTCGCCTGTGGGGGATAGGTTTTGGTTTGAGATCGTCATCGGCACCCCGAGCTCGGCTCGGCCCCAGGTAGACCCGCTGCGCAGGCTCTCATCTAGCTGGCAGGTCCGTAGGCTCGCCTGTGAGGGATAGGTTTTGGTTGTGGAATCGTCATCGGCACCCCGAGCTCGGCTTGGCCCCAGGTAGACCCGCTGCGCAGGCTCTCATCTAGCTGGCAGGTCCGTAGGCTCGCCTGTGGGGATAGGTTTTGGTTGTGGAATCGTCATCGGCACCCGAGCTCGGCTCGGCCCCAGGTAGACCCGCTGCGCAGGCTCCCATCTAGCTGGCAGGTCCGAAGGCTCGCCTGTGGGGGATAGGTTTTGGTTTGAGATCGTCATCGGCACCCCGAGCTCGGCTCGGCCCAGGTAGACCCGCTGCGCAGGCTCTCATCTAACTGGCAGGTCCGTAGGCTCGCCTGTGGGGGATAGGTTTTGGTTTAAGATCGTCATCGGCACCCCGAGCTCGGCTCGGCCCCAGGTAGACCCGCTGTGCAGGCTCTCATCTAGCTGGCAGGTCCGTAGGCTCGCCTGTGGGGGATAGGTTTTGGTTTGAGATCGTCATCGGCACCCCGAGCTCGGCTTGGCCCCAGGTAGACCCGCTGCGCAGGCTCTCATCTAGCTGGCAGGTCCGTAGGCTCGCCTGTGGGGGATAGGTTTTGGTTGTGGAATCGTCATCGGCACCCCGAGCTCGGCTCGGCCCCAGGTAGACCCGCTGCGCAGGCTCCCATCTAGCTGGCAGGTCCGAAGGCTCGCCTGTGGGGGATAGGTTTTGGTTTGAGATCGTCATCGGCACCCCGAGCTCGGCTCGGCCCCAGGTAGACCCGCTGCGCAGGCTCTCATCTAACTGGCAGGTCCGTAGGCTCGCCTGTGGGGGATAGGTTTTGGTTTAAGATCGTCATCGGCACCCCGAGCTCGGCTCGGCCCCAGGTAGACCCGCTGTGCAGGCTCTCATCTAGCTGGCAGGTCGTAGGCTCGCCTGTGGGGGATAGGTTTTGGTTTGAGATCGTCATCGGCACCCCGAGCTCGGCTCGGCCCCAGGTAGACCCGCTGCGCAGGCTCTCATCTAGCTGGCAGGTCCGTAGGCTCGCCTGTGGGGGATAGGTTTTGGTTTGAGATCGTCATCGGCACCCCGAGCTCGGCTCGGCCCCAGGTAGACCCGCTGCGCAGGCTCTCATCTAGCTGACAGGTCCGTAGGCTCGCCTGTGGGGGATAGGTTTTGGTTTGAGATCGTAATCGGCACCCCGAGCTCGGCTCGGCCCCAGGTAGACCCGCTGCGCAGGCTTCATCTAGCTGGCAGGTCCGTAGGCTCGCCTGTGGGGGATAGGTTTGGTTTGTGGGTGATAAGTTAGGATAGGTTAGGATAGGCTAGGATGGGATAGGTTTTGGTTTGAGATCGTAATCGGCACCCCGAGCTCGGCTCGGCCCCAGGTAGACCCGCTGCGCAGGCTCTCATCTAGCTGACAGGTCCGTAGGCTCGCCTGCGGGGGATAGGTTTTGGTTTGAGATCGTAATCGGCCCCCCGAGCTCGGCTCGGCCCCAGGTAGACCCGCTGCGCAGGCTCTCATCTAGCTGACAGGTCCGAAGGCTCGCCTGCGGGGGAGAGGTCCTGGTTCTTGGTTTTGGGATAGGTGTATGTTTATAACAGATGAAGGTTCTTTATATATTGAAATATAAATATACATACTAGTCAACGAACATGACTCGATCGAAAGTAATTCTCGATATAATATGATATACGACTCAGACTACGTGACGACAACAGATAACTATCATAAAATGTATTTGTTAAGTAATTCTGCCAGCTAAGGATTTTAAATGTCTTATCGTATGCGGACAATCTTCACAGTTACTGATTATAGCTACATATGTTGTATTATTTTTCCTGCTGCTTAAGGGTTCTTATAAGTGCGTGTGTCTAGATTATGGAATAATGTTTTAAACATTTCGTTTTACAGATTCTCAGCAGTGCAAGATTCACCTATTATTATCTTTGATAAAGCTGTTGCGCATTCCTCATCATCATCATCTAGTGTTTCAACATTCATATTGAACATATCAGTAAATTCATCTAAGGGATTAACAAAGGTTGTAGCGATGGGAACTAGAGGAGTAACTATTGGTCGTGTTAATAAATCATTATAAGGTTGACCTTTACCTGTCCATGCTGATCGAGCGGCTATGCTAAGATTTATCGGTCCTTCTATACCTTTACCTGCTCCTGCGTTTAAATCCTCATTCTATGCTAGTTTCTCATAAAATTTGCTCCTTGTTATACCAACGTTACAAAAAGAGATTCAAAAGAATAATTGTGTTTATAAAACGTACGCCCATCTGAAGTAATAGCCTCTGACATTTCAAAACATGTACTGTCGTTGCTTTCCACGTCAATTGCTAATTTGGTTTGATTTTTGATAAATCGGTTGGTTTTTACAGCATATTCAAGATAGTGAGTTGTTTCTAATCTAAGCACTGGTGTGGAGCTCCCTTTATCTCCAACTGAGCTTTTCTCTAAAATTTTTCTTTGGGTCGGCTCCCACTCGCCGGATACTTGGGTTGGACATTTCTTTCCGAGCTTGTGCCAATCTCGAAAAGAGCGGGGATTGTGTACAACCCCGTATCCGGTCGAGCGGGATCCTCCCCAAACGGCGCACTCGGGACGTGTTATGAGCGACGTTTTGATGCAGCCCCGTTCGAGGACGAGCGGGTCCTCATGCGTGCGGAGATTTTATTTGCATAGGCTTAAAATATTCATATATATATATATATATATGTTTTATATTATAATATATATATTATATTATATATATATTATATTATATATATATGAATTGAGTTTTGTTAAAAGGGAAGGAGGAGGTGGCTGGGTGGGGGCAGAGGGGCTCGGTACAGAAAAAAGGGGCTGGGCAGCAAAAAGCAAAAAAGAAAAAAGAGGAAAAAAGAAAAAGAAAGGGGGAAGCAGGGGGCGATCGGGTTTTTGGGGGGCTTCCCAGCTAGGGCTTCGGGAAGCCGCAGGCCTCGGTCCCTCCCTCTCCGGCCGCCGCCTCAGCGAGGAGAAGCAGCAAGCCCGCCCCCTCTTCCTCTCCCTCCGGCCGTCTACAGCAGCAAGCCGCCCCCCTCTTCTCCTTCTTCGGCCGCCTACAGCAGCAGCCACGCCTCCCCCCTCTTCTCCTTCCCGTCGGCCAACAACATCAGCAGCCCGAGCCGCTCCTGCATCTGTCCAGGCCGCCGCCGGCAAACAGCAAGCCCGCCCCCTCTCTTTCTCTCTCTCTCTTCGTCGCCGCCGTCTAGGGCAAAGCGAGGCCGGCGGGAGCTCCTCTCCCGGCGCCGCCTACAGCGAGGCCGGCCGGGAGCTCCTCTCCCCGGCGCCGCCTACAGCGAGGCCGGCCGGGAGCTCCTCTCCCGGCGCCGCCTACAGCTAGGTCGACCGGGAGCTCCTCTCCCGGCGCCGTTTGGAGCTAGGCCAGTCGGGATCAGCTTCCCCGACGCCGCCTGAAGTCGTGGAGGCCGGGATTGACTTCCTCGGTGTCACGTGGAGCACGGTCGGCCTTGGAGAGGCTCGACCATGGAGGGGAAAAGTCATTCGGCGCTTTCAACAGTTAACGGTGGTCGGATCCGGGCACGGACAACCACTACGGATGCTAGACGTGGAGCCTCGGGCAATGAGCGCGGTTGCGGCCCCGCCAAACACGCGTCAAGGGGAACGAAAATTTCTACTTGGGCAGGTGAAGCCCTCAGTTTCCATATTTGCATGGAAGCCCCTCTCCACCAACGGGTGGAGGAAGGGAGCTCTCCGACGGGTTGACGTGTACGTCCCCGCAATTAACTGTGTTAGCACCCGGAAGCGTGAGTACGGGTTTAGGCATGCTGTGTGAAGCCCATCCGGACGTGTGAGCCGGATTGGTGATGTTCTGGGGATCCCGGAGAAGACTCCGAGGATGTTGTATATTTTCCATTTGCAGGGAATGCGCACCATAGCCCCGAAAAAGGGGTACGCGCAATATGTTCGGCCAGCTTAGGTTGACCAACTGGCGTTTAGCTGACCGCCGCTTGCCGAGACGTTGGCGTACAGGTGTTGCAGTACCAGGCGGGGAGTAGCGGGCTTAAGCCCAAGCTTGTGCCGGCCCTCGAAGGCCTTTTTTGTTTATATTGCCGGCCTGCGTGCCGAAGTATGGAATTCATATTCCTGTAATATTCTTTTAATATCTGTGATGCTCTGAGGATGTGTAGGTTTCTTCTTCGTATTAGGCAGGCAGCGTTCTCGAGAACCGCTCGCCCCGTAGGGGCCCCGAGGTTTAGTTGTCGGGAAGCCCCTCATGGCCTGTTGACAGCCTTTTAGGACAGCGGAGTTACGCTGTTAGTGGCCCAGTTTGGGCAGCGTGTCGTGGCATTGCTCGGCGAGTTTGCGCCATCAGTAGGGCGGGTGAGGAGCATTTTTGTGTAGACCCAAGGAGACACATCTGGATAGGAGAGAGTCGATCTCGAGATCCTCCTTAGATATTCGGTCGGCGAGAGTGCCCTCCGAAGGTGTCTTAGCTCAGCCTTTGGCTTGGGAGGGGAAGAGTTTGTTAGTCTTCCGGGTATGCGGCGGGTCCTCCACGCTGAGACCTTGGGTCTGTCCCTTGTGTTCCTAATCTTGTGCCTAGATCGTTCGCTTGAGGGTAGTAGGTGCGCGGTCACCCCTATTTTGGGGACCCCGAACTCCACAGAGGTCAAATTTGGCTTCAACATATACTGATGTACTTGCCGCCTCAGCCCAGAACTGCTTGGGGAGGTGTTTGTGGGTCATCAGGGACCTAGCCATTTCTGCTATGGTCCTGTTTTTTCTTTCTACTATTCCATTCTGTTGTGGGGATCCCGGAACAGTGAACTCATGCTTAATTCATGGATTCTACAGAAATGATCAAATGCAAGAGAAGTGAATTCTCCACCATTATCACTCCTTAAGGTCTTGATTTTCTTTTCTAACTTATTTTCTACTTCTTTTTTGTAATCCATGAATATGGATAACGCCTCTGACTTTTGCTCTAGGAAATAGATCCAAGAGTATCTACTATAATCATCAATAAGCAAGAAGAAATATTTCTTACCCCCAAGAGATGTTGTTGTTGCAGGCCCCCAGAGGTCATAGAGCACCACTTCCAAAGGCTGTGTGCTTTGTGATTGTGATGGGGGAAATGGCATCCGGTGTGACTTTGCGAGCGCGCAAGTACTGCATTGTTGAAGTTGCTGTAGTTGTATTTGCAGCAGGGGAAGATTAGCTGCCATCTTGTCGTCAAACAATAGTTTGATTGAGTTGTAATTCAGGTGTCCGAGCCTTTGATGCCATACAACTGCTTGGTCTTCACAACAACTCAAGGCAGTAGAGGCAGATAGCCTTAGTGAGTCGAGGCTTATAGGAAATATGTGGTTATTTGTCATTTGTGTGCAGGTCATGGTTTTTTTAGAAGAGTCATAGATAGTACAAACACTTGAGTCAAACAGGAAGCTATACCCATTTGTTATCATTTGCCCCACACTTAGTAGGTTCTGTGCTAGAGAGGGTACATAGTGCACTCCCTGCAAACACCTGCTCCCCTGCTTCCAGATTTCTGATTATAATATTCCCCTTGCCTTCAATCTCCTTGCTCTTTCCATCACCGAGGATTACCTTGGACTTGAAAGTTCTGTCCAAGGTATCAAACAGAGTGATGTCATGAGTCATATGATTTGAGCAGCCGGAGTCAACATACCATTGAGTTGTTTTTTTTTGGGTATTGTTGCCTCCATGCAGGTGGTAACGAACAATTTTTCTTCTTGCATCTTCTGTTCTTCAGTAAATTTTGCAGCTTCTATTCTCTCCTTGTTCTTGAACCAGCAGTCCTTATCAAAATGGGTTGGTTTTGCGACATCTTTTACATTTGTAATAACACTTGAAAGTATCATGGGTAGCCTTCTTGCATAAGGTGCAGAATACTGATGTTTCAGGATTATGAAATGCAGTTGGTTTTCCACCAGGATGCTGCTTTGTGTGACTGGTGTGATTTCCAGTGCTCCAAGATCCTCCTTGGTAATTTTTCTGCTGCTTAGAACTTATCTTATCTTGATTCTTCTTTCCCAGAGATAATTTTGCTTGTAAAGCTTGATCAAGGTTGTGAGTGAACCTTTTCATCCTTTCTTCATGAGATTGGATTTTACTTACAAGGATAGATATGGAGAGAGCTTCAACATCATTTCTCTCTTCAATTGCTGCCGCAACATGTTCATAGGTATTGGGCATGCTCCTGAGTATTTTCAGGACAACTTCAGAGTCTGGTATGGGGGCTCCAAGATTGCTGAGTTGGTTTGTAATGTTTGTGATTCTTGGAAGGTAATCAAATATTTTTTCTCCTTCTTTCATATTTAAATCATCAAACTGCCGCCGCAAGTTCTGTCTCCGAATGGATATCACCTTCTTATCTCCTTGATAGCAATCCTTCAGTATTTCCCATGCTTGTTTGGCTGTTTTTCTCCCATTATGCGTGGGAAAATGCTGCTGGATACGGCATTCTGGATAATGTGCAGTGTCATGGAGTTCTTCTTCTTTTCTCCTTTGGGTATTACTGCTTCACCTCCTTCAGTTGCCTTTGCTTTGGGATCAGGTGCTGGACCAACTAGGACTATGTCCCAGAGATCCTGAGACTCGAAATAAGTTTCCATCTTGATTGTCCAATGCTCGTACATCTCTCCATTGAAAATGGGGGCAGAGCTGAGCGAACCAGATGAGTGCGGGGTAGATGATGATGCAATGAACTCCAACGAAACAGGGATGATGGATTCAAATGGCTCTGATACCACTGATGGATCTTAAAACTCACATAGTATTACTCTCACGATGTAGATGGAAGTAGAACATGGGGAGAAGCAAGTAAAGCGGGTGAGGAGAAGATCAATAATTTCATTGCATTCTGCATATATTTAAAATGGCTACATACGTTTCTTTTATAATAGTAGTAGCACTAAATACAATTAATGTAGTTGACTCTTCTCAAGGCAATGATCTTAGTCTTCTAAGCCTCTTAACCTTTTGTTTTAATTGCTTAACAGTTGGTACTTATTCCCATAACAGTCGGTCCATATTACAGCTATAAGCAGCCGGTTCATATTTCCAATAGAAAGGTGGGGGTCAAAACGGAGCGGGGGGGGGGGGGGGGGGGGGGTCTACTTGCTGCGGGTGCTAACGGAGCAAATGGAGACGGAGTTTTATTTTGTTGCCCTACGTTCGGTGGCGTTTGCTCCAAACGCCGCCCGAAAACGCTAAACCAAATGAAGCTTTATTCTCGTATGTGTTGTCCCTCTCGAGTACACAGTCTTTAGAAACACTCAAGATTAGGAGAAATATTTAGATATTGATGAGTTCCACCTTCATTTATATGAGAGAAGCCACCCCCCCCCCCCCCCATGATCTCCCTCAAAATGGGTCATGGGTGGCCCACCCCTCCATGAACTCTCAGGAGGAGGAAATCATGGGGGGTGGGGCCCGCCGCTCACCCCATGGAGGAAAACCGCCAACCGGGCGGCCTAACCGCCGCCGGCGACCGGCCTCCCGTCGGCCTCGCCGGGAGGGCGGCCGCGGCCGGCCGCCTGGCCTAGCCACGGCGGGTCGCCAGCAGGCCGGCCCTCGGCAGGCCGCCGCAGCCGGCCGTTCGGCGGGCCGCCTAGCCGCCCGTCGGCCACCGCCGCCACCATGACGACCCATCGCCGTGCATGACCTCCCCGCCATCCGATCGGGGGAGGCTCTCCTCACCATTCGATCAAGAGGGTAACCACCCACTAACCCACCACTTTAGTGGTGGGGCCCGCCATGATCCTCCCCTGGAGGCTATAAAAGGACCCCAGGGGCTCTTCATTTTTCACCTTTTGGATGTCGGAGCTTTCTTCTTCTTCAGGTGAGAGCTCTCCTGCCTCCTCCCCCGCGTCAGCCTCGAGTCGCCGTGAACCACCAGCGGCCGCCCACAACCACCAGCGCTCCACCACCGCGTAGCCAGCAGGAAAACGCCCAAGTCCACGCAAGAGCCAAAGGAGGAAGGCGACCGCAGCCAGCAAGTGAACGCAACCAGAAGAGCCAGAGCACTGAGACCGTCCCACGCATTCCAGCATCCAAGCTACTCCCGCGGCGCAGCCTGTTGCCCGTCGGGAGTCGTAGTCTCTCTCTCTCTCTCTCCCCAAGTTGTAACGGTAGCGGTCTGTCGCCCCGATTCTCCAACACACTGTAAACACCGAAATCTAGTGGAATTTGATCGGTACAGACCCGGTCACGTGGTTTTTACCCATTTAAGGGGTTTTTTCACGTCATCACATCTTGTGTCAACTTTCTACTTTCATTGACTGTGTGTGCGCTCGACCGCCTCGTGAGCTAAGACGGTTCGAACAAATCCGGCCCGACCGAGGCATCGAGTTAGTCCGCAACAGATACTGTGACGGATGCAGAAAATATTCTCAGTGTGAGTGGTGTATATTTTTTTGAAATAAAAATAAAATGATAAATATAAATAAATATGTCTATATTATATTTTAATTTTTTTTTTCAAAAAATAGCAAATAAATATGTCATATATAGAAAATAAAATGATAAATACAGCTTTTAAGACATATATAATTATAAGAAATTAAAATAATAAATTTTAAGATGTTACAAATTTGAATTATATTTATAAATCTAAAAATAATAAATAGATGTGTCATACCGAAATAAAATGATAAATAAATATGTCATACTTAAAAAATAAAATGATAGATACATGTGAAATAAATAAAAATAAATGTTGAATGAATATGAAATAAAAAGGAAAAAATGAGTAATGAATAAAAAATAAAAAAAAAAATAAATATGTTTTGCATAGGAATTGAACTCATGACCACATAATAAAATACTACAAATTTTACCAACTTACCAAAGAGATAAACATGTATATTTTGTTAATAATATTAAATATATTTTTAAAATCAAACAAATAAAAACATGTTTACTACTATTCAAAAGCAATATTTTTTCAATTCAGTGTGGGCTGTCGCCCACATTGGGCCTTATGTGGGTCCGCCCCTGTTTAGTTATGTCATTGTGATCATAATAGATCATCGTGCAAGAGCAAATACATTTGTTTGATCCATGATTCAGCAATGTTGATTAATTGTTTGCGAAAATGCACATGTAATACAATTATATTGAAAAGTGACTGTATTTTAGATCAATCATGTGTGAAAATTCGTGCTCATAGAAATATATGACATGATAGGAGATCGCGCACTGTGATCTAAAGTATGTGGCAGGCACATACAAATTTTCCAAAGCTTAGTGATCCCCCAAAACAATATATAAGAGGCTAACCCCCCTATGCTCACGCATGATAATCGATATTACACACACACAAGTGATAGTGCACAAAAGCCCCAAGTGGGGCCAACGGTGGTATCCTGACTACGACAGTGCCCCGACGCGACATCACTCCTGTGATCCCCACTCGTAATCCCCTGAGCGCACGATTGCAATCCAAAGACCATTGTGAGGAGTACAAAATTTCATTTAGACTTCATTTGTTTTAGCGGTGGCGGGTCGATCCGGCGGGTAGAAACGGAGAGTTCGAACCGGAGGGGGGAGGTGGCTGCTCCAAACGGAGCTTTTGGGGGGCGTTTCTCAAGGCGGGCGGGTGGAAACGGAGCAAACGCCGTCGGAGGTTCATTTGTTTACCCTCCTTCCGGCGGCGTTTGCCCAAAACGGAGTTGCAAAACGCCCAAACAAATAGAGCCTTAATGAAATACAAACTAAAAAGAGGAGATGATTGCAGTCCAAAGGGCATTGTCAAGACTCAAGAGGCAATGTTCACAAACAATTTATCGGGAGCAAATATTATCTAGAGTGAACACCAATCCCTAGCATTAGTCTTGTTGTGATCCATTTAACAATCCCGGCAGATCAGATTAAACTCGGCCATCTTATCCCACAGAGCGGTCAAGCGCGCATATAATCACAGAGCAAGAGAGGAGGTACACACAATATTTTTAGCGTGAAAAACCTTTCAATTGGGTAAAAAATCACGTTATCATATCTGTGTCGGTCAAGCTCAACTATGAGCTTTTAGGTTACAAATTTGTTGTAGAATCGGGGTGACAGGTCGTTCCTCATTACAAATAGGGATGAGAGAGAGTACACTTGTACTCGATGAGCGACAGACCGGCACACATAAAGCTTAAAGTTAGTGACCTTTGGCAATGATGAGCGTTTTTGGGCGACGTGTGGGAGTTGATCACTGTTGCAGAGCGTGCAGAGTAATGTTGGCAAGGACTTGCGTCAGGTTGCGCGCAAGGCGACTTCCCTGATCGGCTCGCAAAACAGGCTCTTGACGGTGGACTTAGATGAAGTCTGGTGGAGAGACGGCGACTCGTAGGAGAAATCCGACAAAACTCTAGCTTAAGGAGGAAGAAACAATGAGGAGAAAGATAAGAAATGAGCAGACCTGAAGCTCCTTTTATAGTCTACAGGAGGTTGTTACAGAAGTCATGCAGCTATCCGCACACTGTAACCACCCATAATATAATATTATTTTTTGCATCGTTTGGAATGCATATTATTCGCATACTATTTACTAAATGCAAGTCATTTATTTTATTAATGACACATCCCCACTAACCATGGTGGTTAGTGGGTGGTTATCCATGAAATGGATAGCGGCGATCGTAGCGAGATGATCGAATGGCGGCGAAGGCCCGCCATACATGGGCGGCCACCTTGACGGTGGACGGTCATCGGCGAAGGAGGACCGCGGTCGCGGGAGGCGATCGCGAGCAGGGGGTGGCCGGTGTTCGACTGCCCCTTGCGAGCGGCGCTCCGCGGCCGAGGTGTGGTCGGGTGTTCGACCTCCCCTTGAGAGCGGCGCTCCGCGGCCGATAGGTGGCCACGAGGAGGGCGGCAGGGGTGCGGCGGCCCCTTGCAGCAAGGGGCGGCCGCACCGTGGCCGGGAGGTGGCTCTGGGGAGGGATTATCGGGTGTGTCTCCCCTAGCGGGCGCGGTGCCTTGCGACCGCGAATGCCCCGCGTCCGGCGTTGACTGGGGAATGGGCGGTCGGGGTGCGTATGCCCGTTGCGAGCGGCGCCCCGCGGCCAGGAGGCAGCTGCAGGGGGAGCGACGGGGCAGGACCGCCCCGTGCGAGCGGCGCCCCGCAGCCGGTAGGTGGACGCGAGAATGGGCGGCCGGGGTGCGGCCACCCCTTGCGGGCAGCACGCCATGCGACCTGGCACGGACCGCTCGACACCAGCGATGGCGACGCCGGCGGCCGATCACAGTGATGGCTCGGATGACGCATGTAGTGAGATCGGTGTGCGGGGAATCGCGTGTGCGGCGGTCAAACAAATGATCCCACTAACGTAGTAGGGATCATGAGAGTGGGCTAACCGCACCCCAATTTGCTATAAAGCCTCATCAAGTCTATGAATACTATTACAGTGAACTTTCTCATTATTTTCAAGTTTTTTTAGTATTTATAAAGTATTAATGCTTCACATTTGATCACATATTAACTAATAGATAATACATAATAATAAATGTTTATTTTAGTAAAATTATTTCTGAGAAATAAAACTCATTTCATCATTTCAAGCGTGCTGCACCTGAGAGTTGTACTAAGGACCGTAACTAAGAATTTTTTTTGTCCAGTTTGGCTAGGCGTTGCGTCAGCAACGGAGGTGTAAATACCATTGCCATCGGAGCTTTCCCACAGGAGCTGGGAACTGCTTTTTCAACGCCGCGTTCCCATCGCTCTGGCGGGAGGAGGAGCTGGGCGCTGGGGAGGAGGAGCTGTGCGCTGAGGAGGAGGGGCATTGCTCTGGCCGGAGGAGTATCTGTGCGCCGGCGAGGTTGAAGAAAGGAGTGGCCGCGGCGCTGCCTTGTTCGCTCTCTATCCCACTGCCAGGTCGCCGGAGCTGCTCTCTTCCCCTCTCTGCCATGGACGCCGGAGAGAAGCCCTCCCCCCGCCTCGTCCTCCTCCTTCCGTGAAAGCTGGTGTTCCCGTGACCTAGGATTATGTTGATTATTATGTTAATTAAAACAAGAATTAAACTTATATTATAATTAAACGTATATTATCTGTTCCGCGGCAGAGCTGAACAGGTAATAAATTAAAATCAAACTTATATTTTAATTATAATTATTATAATACTAATTATTATGATTATATATTAAATCAAATTTATGATAAATATTATTATAATCCATTTTAATTAAATATATTTGTAATTTATTTTGATAATAAAATGTAATGGAAACGTCACTGCTGTTTTACCAAACTGTTCTTCATTCTGAACAGCTCGGTGACCGCTGTTTTACCAAACTGTTTCTTCATTCTGAAAAACTTCATTCTCACAGCTCAATTCTTAAAGCTTCATTCTCACAGCTCCTTTTGCCACCGCCACCGCCGAAACAAACTGACCCTAAAGCAACTACCTCAATGAAGTTGACCATAAGTCAACATCAAACCTCCATCACCACTGCGTCTCATACATTGAGAAATAATTGAGTCCGTCATCCGGACCTAAACGAAGGCACTGGTGAAATCTGATCGTCCCTTTTTTGATCAAATACTTAGCAAAATACACGATTTAAAAAAAAGTAAAATCCTTCAGGATTTTAAAAGATGGATATCCGACCGAATTTTTTTAAAAAAATATTTTTTATAGAAAAATTAGATTTTAATTTAAAAATAAAAAAATTAATTAAGATTTTATAATTCATTTTAGAACAAAAAATTCCGTAAGATTAAAATAATTTTTTGTCCAACGAGCGGAACTTCCTTTAGACCTTCCTTTAGGTTTTCTCGTGGGACCAACAAAATTCTTCCTTTAGACCTTCCTTTAGGTTTTTTCGTGGGACCAAAAAAATTTCCCCATTCAAGCCACCCAGCCTCTCAAACATTTTATCCAAACAGTATAATCGACTTTGTGCACAGTGCGTCAGATTATATGGATCGTTTGGATCTGCGGTGGGCGGATATAATGCATAGTGGATTGTGACCTCCCACCCTTTGAATCGTATCTGCCTGTGTAGATTCAAAATAAGATTTTTCTTTATGACGGGGGTTGTGACTGTCACCGCACCATGCAAATAAAAATTTCTCTACTCAAAGTGTCATTGGGCTGCAATTTTGCGCTCGTGAGATTACGAGTGACAGGACTGTCATCATGCCCAGACATTATAGTGTCCGACACGGGGCTCCGCCCCTACGGCCAAGCGCGACAGTACCCAGCCGCCCACGGCGGGCTTCGCCCGCCCACCTCCGAAGCTGGCCCCAGCCCGCCGGGGCGGGCTTCACCCGCCCGGCCCACCCTTAATTTCCATGGCGTAAGGGTGAATCACCCTTTGGTGCAATGGCAAATTGGAAAGCCCAATGTGCTAGCTATAAAATGCATATATTATTTGCCTATTCCGAAATATAATGTGAGAAAACTAGCTCAAGATTTTTTAGACTTAAAAAAACGTGAGCTTATATATATATATATATATATTATATATATATATATATATATATATACACTTAATAAGGATGTTCTTTGCTCTCCGTCACGCGATGGAAATCCCCGAAAAAACCCCCAGCCGCCCGCCGTCCGTCCGTTCCTGCCGCGTGCCGCGACCGGTCCCCTCGTCGTTCCCTCCTGCCGCGTGCCGCGATTGCTCTCCTCGCCGCTTTATCATCGGCGATCTGGCGGCCCTCGCCCCTTCCTCCTGCCCCGTGCCGCAACCGCCGTTCTCCCCGCTTTATCATCGTCGATCGCTGAATCGGGCGGCATCCACCTGCCCTCCGCGTGCCCGCTCGCCGCTCTCTTCTGCCTGCTGCCGCTGTCTCTGCTATTATCGTCATGCCCACTCACTCCCGCCTTCACGTTTCTCTCCATCACTCCCAACGGAAACTCTGCACGGCTTCTAGGTTCGCCGCTCCCGCCTGCCCCTTCCGATTGGCGCGTGGCTGGGTCACTCAGGCAGCGCTGCTCCCCCGCTTCCATTTGCCTTCGGCGCTTCCCTCTGCCCCTTCCGAGTGCTGCGTCTGTGGGTCAGCCAGCCACTGCTGTTGCGCCCCTTCCATTTAGCTTCGCAGCCTCCGTCTGCCCCTGCCAGCTGCCGCGTGTGTGCTTCTTCCAGCTCTGCAATTAGGTACCGCTCTCTAACCTACCTCTGTTTCACCTGCGCTGACTGTGCTCTTCCCCCAATTTTTTCTCTTCCACCATTTTGCTGCATCTGGTGCTCCTGCTCACTCTAACCACTTTCTTGCTCCTCTGCAGTTTCTCCACGCTTCATTTTCTTGCTCTGCTGCAATTAGGTAATATATTCCTCTCCCACTGCTTCTGCTCTTCACGACACTGCCTTTGTGCGTGCCTTTAGTTTGCTCTCGCGAAGATCGTGGATCAGCTCCTGTCGCGGAGATCGGGCAGCAACTCCTGCTGCGAGCTAACAGCCGTCGCAGGCTGATTTCCCGATTTCTCTCCTTCTCCCGCCTTCTCTTCCTCACCTTGCTGTTGCAGCAGGTATGATTTCTCGATTTCTTTAACCCGTAACAGCTGTTTAGGTTTTTTTGCTGGCGAATTTGGGATTTTTTTTGGATTTCTCCCACTGATCCTGCTAATGATAAAGCAGCAATTCTCCAGTGATCCTGTTAATGCTCGAGCTCACAGCCGTCGTAGGCAGATTTCCCGATATCTCCTTCTCCTGCCTTCTCTTCCTCACCTTGCTGTCGCAGCAGGTATGAGTTTTACATATCTTACAAGTTGCCTGTAGTCGCCCATTTGGGATTTTTTGGGTGGATTTCTCTCAGTGATCTTGCTAATGATAAAGCTGCTACACTCCAGTGATCCTATTAATGCTGAATGAAATGTTTGATGGAGAGTATATGAAATCATTTTCAGATTTGTAGTTTTTTTTTTTACTTCTTATTCAAAATGTGAAGATGTTTGCTTATGTTACTAGATTGGTAGATATGTGATAAGGATTTCATAAAATTTTGGTTGGACCTGCTCTATTTTTTTTTCCAGATATTTATCTGAATCACATTCGTTTCTACTGCCATTAGAGATATTCTTCGCACTGTAACTTTACATTTAGGCTGCCTCCCGAAGTTACTTGAATTGTTTCAACTATTCTCCTTCCAATTTCTTTCTTACTTTTTTTTTGAAATTTGATTTATGCGAGAAAGTTCTCAACAGCGTTCGGTTTAAAAAGCGGGTTCAAGTGTTTTCCTGTGTAAAAAGTCAAGTTCCTGTATTCTCAAACATTTCGATTGGGCCGTGAGGAGCTCTGCGCTCGACATGGCAGCTCATACTCCGCCGCTTAAGCTCACAACAACACGATTCCTCCGTTTTTTAAAGGCCCGACCATCTTCCCTAACCCTATTCACGATCGGAACAAAACCCTCTCCGCTCCTCTTCCTCCTCACACCACTGCTTCAGCTCTTCAGGCCGGTGCTTCTGCTCTTCACGGGGCTGGGTTTCTCTCTGCCTTCAGTTTCCTCTCGCAAAGTTCGGGTAACAGCTCCACTCGCGAACATCGGGCAGCAACTCCTGTCGTTAGCTGATTTCGCGATTTCTCCTTCTCCCGCCTTCTCTTCCTCCGCACAGTAAGGCCTTCAATTATTTCCCCTACTTCCTTTTTATGTTCCACTGGTTTCTTGGAAGTGGTGCAACGCCCAAATTTATTTGTGCATTTGCTTAAACTTTTCACTTTCCTCTGCCATGAGATAAGAAATCGTGAACACGCTCAACCTCCCGTGCCGCTTTCCTCCCACTCGAAATGCTACCTTCTTCTGCGACGGCTCTGCACCGTCAATGCTCAATCTGCCGCCCAGATCAGCTCCGACTCCCTGAGCTTACCATCCTCCGGTCTGCTGGACACATTCCATCTTCCTCCGCACAGTAAGGCCTTCAATTATTTCGCCTATTTCCTTTTTATGTTTCACTGTTTTGTTGTAAGTGCTGCAACGCCCAAACTGATTATTTGCGTTGAAGCAGGGCCCGATTCTTTGCGGCCGAAGGCCGCCCGGAGGATCAAGCACAGGCGAAGCCTGGATGCAAGCAGGCGAAGCCCGTGTGCAGGCGGGCGAAGCCCGCCTGATGCGGCCGAAGGCCGCCCGAGAGCATCGAGCACGGGCGTAGCCCGTGCAAAGATGCTCGTATACTTAATAAGGGCATTCATGTTCTCTCCATCACGGATGGAATTCCCGTAAAACCACCGCCGCTTACCCGCCGCTACACGCCCAATCGACCGCGTGCCCTGCCCTCCTTCCGCGTGCCGCGAACGGAGGTCTCGCCGCTCGCCGCTTCATCATACCACCGCTGTGCTCTGCTATTTCCTCATCCCTACCTCTTCCTGCCGCTTAGACGCCGCTGCTCGCTGCGTTGCCCTTTTAAAGTCCGTCGTCCTTCGTGCCCCAAACCCGCTCCGCTGCTCCTCCTCAAGCCGTTGATTCTACTGTTCGGCCTGCTGCTTCTGCTCTTCACGGCGCTGCGTTTGTGTGCGCCTTGAGTTTCCTCTCGCGAAGATCGGGGATCGACCCCTGTCGCGGAGATCGGGCAGCAACTCCTACCGCGAGCAACTCCATCTCCTTCTTGCCCGTCAGTCAGTTTCTGAAAACGTTTTTCATGCTTGGAATTGGTCGGAGCTTAATTTCTTCACGTCATGCCGAAGCTTAATTTCTTCCTTACAGCAAGGTTTTATTTCACCCTCCGCCTCCCCTGCATCCACCGGCCAAGCCTCTTCAATTGGCTCCAGGTATGTTTTCAATCCTCCGTTCCTATCTATTCTGTTACTGGATAATTAAAAAAAGCCTCTTCAAGCCATCCCAGTGTTGTTTATCTCTACTGGATAATTTTTTAAAAAAACAAATCTGCTACGTATCTCAACTATAAAGAGAACATGTTGAATAGGGACTGTTGAGGTCTCGATCACAAATTTTATAATTACTAAATGCTCTTGGGAGTAGGAGATAATTTATGTATTAAAAATAGCATTGGGATGACTATCATGAATAATTCCTAATAGTTGGCATTGGGATTTCTCTACTCAAGTATCCTACTGGACTGCCCTCCTCATGTTTGTGAAAATGTCCAAACCACAACAATATGTTTTTTTTTGTTCTTTTTTGGTGTATGGATTTGGAGAATATATATATGATCTAAGGACTGCCCTCCTCATGTTTGTGAAAATGCCCAAACCACAACAATATGTTTTTTTTGTTCTTTTTTGGTGTATGGATTTGGAGAATATATATATGATCTATTGTAACCTTTTAATCTTTACTTAAACTGTGCATTTGTTTGAATGCTAACTTAAAGTTCTGTAACAAATTGATATATGTGCCCCACACAATTGGGAGAAAAGGAAGAGTAAGATGGATTGAAATCAGAAGATGTGGTACAATTATTTTTTTTAGACTTCGACATTCTTAACTACCTCAATACTTTCTATACGGTTTCTTTATGTTTGTGTGTGCTTGATATATGCATTATGCCACATATCGACCTTACATATCAGGCATGATGATGCATTATGTCTTCTCAATTAGCTTTCTCTAATTTTAAGGTTCCATTTTGTTAGACAATAGTTATCTTCCTTTTAGGAATGAAGACACAAAATGAGAGAATACGATAACATGCATGATGTACCCTTCAATGATCGTAATGATGCTAATTTAAACAATAAATTACATCTTCATACACTTTCCAATCATTAACAAACAAATTGAGATCACGTTAGGATACATGATGTATCCATAAAATTGCATTGAAAAGAGGAGCTCTGCATTCAAAGATGTAAAATTTCTATTTTTGTAGCAAAATAAAAAATATTATATGAAATATTATAAAGAGAGCTTCTCTTTTGAATGCAATTATATGAGCATGTCGGGCTACAAATCAATTTCAAATTAAGGACGAGCTCTGTTTATAGTAGTAGAATCTTTGAACAATTACAATGAATTAATTGAATTACTAGCAAAATCTTATATAAATACGCGTCATAGAAGCATAAACTTTATATAAAGGATGAGCTTCTGTTAATAGTAGCAGAATTTTTATATAAATAAAGCGAGCATCTTCGCACGGGGGGGCTACGCCCATGCTCGATGCTCCCACAGGCATATAAGGCCTTCGGCCATATCCAGGCAGCCTTCGCCCGCTTGCGCACGGGCTTCGCCTATGTTTGATGCTCTGGGCAACCTTCGACCGCATAGAAGCGGACGTCACCCGTTTCTACGCAATCCACGAGCTCGGCGTCGCTCCTGTTTCTACGCCTGTTTTTTATTGTGAGCAGTCCCATATGTAATTTATAATCCGTTTAGACTACTTTAATTTGACTGCTTGCTCTGGGAGACGACAACATCTGTGTCTGTCTGGTTGTGATTGATATTGCTATTCCAATTTCTGAAACTATCATGGTATTTGCTGCAAGTATTTGCTATTGATATTGCTAATCTAATTTATGAAACTATCATGGTCTTTGCTGCAAGTATTTGCTAATCCAATTTATAAAACTATCATGCTCTTTCTTGCAAGTATTAAGGCTCTCAATTAGTGTTTGACAATCACATTTTGTTATTGTAGAAGTTAATGAACTGTTTCAAATACCCACTCTGCACATGCATTCTCGAAGTTAGGTGTTCAGGATGAACAAAATTCTTGAAACTAACTGTTAGGTGATAAGTTTTCAGAGCTGATGTATTCGTGAAGTAACATCACGCTCAATTCATAAGTATAAGCCAATATTACCACAAAATTACCAATGTGAGATAATTTGTATTCATAAATTGTGAATGTTGTAGCTACTTTCCCGGCCTCTTAGGCAACTGAGGAAGGCGTCAGTATTGTAATTAAGGTTGAGTAAGGGAGAGGTCTACCACAAAAGCATGTTGCACGTCTCCTACATCAGAAACACGTGACACTACCCACGCATTGTTCAAGCAACAGTACAACACACATGTAAAATGTATTAGAAATTTTGCTCTTTTTAGACATCAGAACTGTGATTGGAAGTCTTGGTATCTAAGGGTTCCTAAGAAACACTCCATTTTGACTCCTAAGGTTAAAGAAAGTATTCTAAAAAGACCATAAAGAGAATTATATACCTTTCTTAATAGTGTCTACTAACTATGTCTACAATGAAATTAGATTGGATAGGCTGATAAGAAATTCATTTAATAATTGTGGAAAGAACTAAAGATACTTTGTATCCAGAGCCACTATAGGTTCTGAGTTCTCATAAATTGAATCAGAATGGTTAAATTTTCAAGCAACAGTATTCGAATTTCATTCATTATCTTCTTTGTATTAGAAATTTTGCTATCCGGATTTCCGCAATGACTGTTTTCTAATGATGAATCAAAATGGAATTGCTCATATATGTCAATTGAAATGAAAAGAAAAAACCATTACATGACTTATAAATAGCAATTCAGCACTTATATATACATCAAAATCTTAAATGAGCAAAAGAAGAGGATCCAGAGAAGAAAACGCGTACACTGCCAGTGGTGTCAGGATGAGATCCTAGATGAGATCGTTTCAGATAGGATCATCTGAAAAAAAAAATTCATTTTACAAAAAATGATCCAAGCTCAAAGAAAAAAAACCGAAATCAAACCAATGAAAAACAAACTCCAAAATGAGAAACATAACAGATTTATCATTAGCAGGATCACTGGGAATCTATTTCAGACATCTTGATTCCCAGTTAAGAAATATCCCTTTTTACGCGATGGATTTAAATCAAAGATTCGAAATTTCTATAACGGATAAAAATAATTAGTTCCAGAACAAATGCACACATAATTAATGTGGTATTGACAGATGCTACCCAAGTTTATACAAATACCAATTTCAGTCATTTTATTAAAGTCTCTTCAAAGTTCAAAGTAAACAACATTTAAGTACTGATATGTAATTACCTTAGCACCTGAATCTTCTGAAGAAGTTGATTCGAACAGCCTGTGAAGAAGGAACACAGAGAAGATCATTAGGCAATTGGTTGACTGCATATTATCTGCAAATTTTGATGAATTCCGGCTGCCATTAGTAGAGGAAAGGGGGCCGCGAGTGGCGGGTGCGGCGTCGAAGACCACCCGAAGCATCAAGCACGGGTGAAGCCCGCCTGATGCGGCCGAAGGCCGCCCAAGAGCATCGAGCACGGGCGTAGCCCGTGCGAAGATGCTCGTGTATATATATATATATATATATATCATTTTTCTTGTATATATGCTAAATTACAAGTCGCATGGAGATCTTTGAAATTGCAAAACCTCAAATGTAAGTTCAAATTTTACAACATGCATACACAAAAATAACCCCCCTAAAAGAGCCCCATGAGGTAGATTTGTGCATGTAAGTACATGTGAGTTTTTTGTAATTTCAAAAGATAGAGGGGTGCAACCTATAATTATGCTTAACTCTAAGAAAAAATTTGGGTAATTAATAAAATATATACACACATACATAGACACACATTACTCATGAGTGCATCCCTAAGTGAAAAAACAACTAACACTCAATGACGAGCAAAAAATTAATGGAACCACCCTAGAAGTTTGCATAATTACAGGTTGCGCCCATCTATTGTTCGAAATAACACTTATCTCTCCCCTCTAAGTTTCCACCGTTTACAAAATTGTCTCTTCAGTTAAAAATATGGATGTAAAATAATAGAATCAGCCAAATTATTTCATGATGCGGGGCTTTGCAGTAAAGGAGGCGTTGTTAGCATCAATTTAAGATCTAGGACTCAAAATAAAACAGCTTAATAATCCCACAACTCGCCGTATATTTAAGCCATCGGAGTTCTAGCAAATGCATTTTGACAATGACTTTCGTTTTGGCAGAATCATCTTCTATCCATTGGGTAAGTAAGGAGGTGGCAAAGGAATTTCTATATGTTGAAGATGCATTAGAAGAATTTAATCTCATTTAGCATTTTCAAAGCACGACAAAAAGTGACGATAATGTTGACGAGATGTTGTACATGAGCCTTCGTATGCATCGTCAACTTATGGCGGAATCAGACAAACTATCTTCAATTACGTTGTACTGTTCTCTCCTCCTCTTTGACTATAGAGTTTCTAACACAGCTCCCCTACTAGCTCAAAAAAGAAGCTATTGATATTTTGGGGAGTTCAAATTACCTCTTAATTCCAACGACTTTCCCTTCAATTCTAATGTTATATGCACTTCCTTTCACCCTAAAGCCTACCAAGAGACGTCTTTCTCCCTCCTACTTTGCCTCAAAGACACCGCTCTCATCAAATTCGAGATGTTGCATGATTTGTCAAGAGTAGAATCAAGTAGAGAAGCTGAATTTTCATATTGATGTCTATCCCTAGTTTGTTGACTACAAACCATGTGAATACGTCGAGGACTTTTTTTCCTCGAGCAATTCAACAATTCTCGCTTTAACTGGGATTGAGATTCGCAATTAAGAACTTCTTCAACATCTTTTCTGGGAAGGGTGAGGCTCCTCGACACTGGAAGCACTGCCTGTCTACAATAAAATGTATTTAGTGCTTTCATTCATGATGACTATTACAATGCCCTTCCAAATTTCTTTTCTAACCAAAGAGTCCAAGCAAAGCTCCTTTGGTGGGCACTTTAATGACTATAAAGTTGTAAGGATTGCGAGAAGTCAAGAAGCTGTCATGGAGAAAGTGGGTGTCTGTCCCACTCTCTTTCCATATCCAAGTTAGAGCACTATTGATGGGGGTCACAGTTTACGGGTGGAGCGACCCGCATTAAAGCCCGTTCAGGTTTTACATTAGGAGGGAGAATGATCTAATTCCATAGTCCCGTTCAGAAGTTGAGAACTTTCTATGTATTTTCTGTAATTTTTTGCATTTTAATTATGCATATTTTGTGTATATGTTGTATTGGTCAATTATAATCATTAATTGTGTATTTATTTCTAGCCTGCAAATATGTTTGTAGAATTCTTTTGGGGGTTGTTGATGCCAGGAAACGGCTTCAGAGCTCGGACTTAGATATGGGCACTCTTTCCACGGAATTTGAATTCACGGACGAGAAACGATGAACGAGGATGAATAGCGACAACTCGGATGCCCCGCCTCACCCTGGAGTGCATTGGAACTCCCCCTCCCAAACCAAGTGAGGCGCTAGTTGGGGGAGGGGGAGAGGCAGGTTCGCGAAGTGCGTTGAAGAGCTCACTGGCCCTAAACGAGATCCTCGGGAGCTTGATAGCACTGTCTGGCACTGCCTTGAACTGCATCTTCCCCTTGACAGTGGGTCCCTCCCCTGTGTGAGGTTAATTTGGTCATTGGCGAGCTGATCTTGGTTCCCAGCAGGGTGATATCGGTTCCCGGCATGCTGGCCGCAAGCTGATAACGAGCTTATTGAACATGATGTGTGCCTACTCTACCAGGGGCATTTTAGTAATTGTCTCGCCGAGCATTTCTGGGTCGGCCTCGTCGAGTGCAGGCCGTACAAGAATATTGCAGAACTTGTAAGAAAATATACAGGCTCTATGATCTATTCCTACAGCGCTGAAGCCATAGAAAACGGTTACGACCCCCTAAAACCGACACAGTGAAGTTACATGCTGGTAATTACAGTTTTCTCCCATCAAGAAGGAAGATTGTGGATTCCCAGTAGCATCTGCGACCTGGCACAGAAAAATACATTCAGATGATGAAACCGCAGACCCATTCCCATCGAACAACATCAAACTTCATCGGGAAGGCCTCGGTCTCCCTCGGCACTCCCTCGGCACTCGGGGATGAGTAAGCCCCCACTCGACGACTTCAATCCTCATCCCGTAACCACCGACAAGCAAATTTCTCTCCTTCGACAATGACGTGCTTCCCTCTACTACTACCGACAAGCAAGAGCCCATTCTACGGCCTGGTCTTCCTCTGTAACCGATAATCTCCAGTTAACGACATGGCCATTAATGCCCTACAGCCAGCCTTCTGATTCTTGAAGTTCAACGCTCCCTCTAGGAAGTAGGAACTGGAATACTCTATCAGCCATGCCGATCAGCCTCCAGTGATCAGAAGACGAGCACACAACCCTCCCACTGCAGCTTGTACTCATGGAACTCTAAACCAGCCCACTAGCATTCTTTTGCACTTCAGTTACTCCTGTAACTTGAAATTTGAAAGTTCTCTTATTTGAAAGACATGTTTGACACGAATTTAGAGGAAGCACTCGCTATTTTGGTTTGACCCCTACTAGCTTGTTTAACTAAATCACTGTTTTTGACTATGCTTGCTTCTAATTACTTCATTTATTTTCAGCGCTTAATGCATTTTTATTTGTCGGACTCCTGCATGAGCATGACATCATCTTAGAATCCTACTTCACTACCGCCCTCGCATTCATACATTAGAGTTTCGTTCGTGCATCCAAACCTTTACTTTATCCTAAGTCAACTATGCTCACCTCACCATTCAAAATCATGATAATTTATCCAAAGTTAATTCTAGTATAGTACTACTAAAGAGCACAACAAATATCAAGACAGTAAATTGTAAACATCACTTTGTACCGAAGAAATATGCACTGATTGCAAAGCTTATTAATGATGATTAATCTCTATTGATTCACAAAAGCATTAAAAAGGATACATTAATGCGTTTATGACCGCCGCCACCGTGCCAAACGGAGCCTCTTAATCTCCTTACAACTAATTTGCACTATTTAAATGAACTTCCTAAAATTTATTGTTTATTTACTGCTTGTGATTTTTGCCTTGGATCCTATGTGAATTGCATACACCAACAGAGGCAAGGTTCGAATATCATCCCCGACACTACACCTAAGATTGCATATTTAGAGTACACAAACCTAGCTTGAATGTCGACCGTTGATTCAATACTTGTTGCTGACTCAACTAAAGATGATGTGTATGTAGGAAGATAATTTTTTTTATTTCCATTGGGAAAACTAGACTAACCTAACATGAAGCTTCAAGGACCATACAGATTCATAAGCAAAAACCATATTACATCACGTCATCACCCAAGTTATAAGAACGTGATTTCAGTTCAAATTAAGGCTCCGTTTGGGGGGGGGCTTATTTTCATCGGTCAAGCGGTTACGACCACATGAACCGAGCTTTAGGCTCCGTTTGGGGGGACTTATTTTCACCGGTCAAGCGGTCACGACCGCATGAACCGGGACTTAATTAAGGTCCGGTACATGCGGTCGTGACCGCTTGACCGGTGAAAATAAGTCCCCCCAAACGGAGCCTTAATTAAGGCCCGGTTCATGCGATTGTAACCGCTTGACCGGTGAAAATAAATCCCCCCAAACGGAGCCTAAATCTAAATGCTACCCAAAACTAAATCTAAGACTATCATAACCAAATAAATTCCAAACTAAAATCATCCAAAATATACATAACTAAAATAAAATAGATCCAAAATCATAACTATAAAGAAACAAATCTACTTGAAGAAGTGAATTGAAACTTACTGAACTACTTGATGTGACAAAAGAAGGGATAGAATCTTCAACGCTCATTTTTTTTAAAATAAACACAGCATCTTAGAACAATTAAATGGAATCAGAATCAAATAATAATAATATATAAAAGATTAGTTAATTTGTGGAGGAATTTACCTGGACTGGGGTGATGGAATGCATTTTATCCCGGAAGAAATGAAGAAAGCTGTGTTCCTGACGATTACTTCCCAGCAAAAAAAAACTTTTGCACGAAGCCTAGAGAATCCCGGATTGAGAAAAGAAGAGCAACAGTGAATTCACCAACAGATCAACTCCAGGCTTAATATATAAATATGGGACTGGTAACCAAATTGAAAACCGCTCTAGGCCACAGATACGCGGTCCTTTTATGGGTAGTCGTGAAGTTTTAGGGGTTTTCATCCCAGTAAACCTCCCCTCTTCACAGTAATAATGATATAATGAGATGAATCTAGTCGAAGGAACATAAAAAAACTCTTGGTGAAGCAAAAAAAAAAAGATACAGATGATGAATGCATAACAAAAGCTAGAAGGGCTTCCAGAAGAGAACTAAAATGGTGAAAATTTTGAGAAACTATGGGAAAATAGGAAAACCACATGGCAAAATTTAGAGAATTCAAAAGACCTTCAAAAGCTATCTCATTACAACATTACATATGAACAAATGCACAATCTATTAAAGAATATTACCTTCTATTATGTATAGAGAAGGTTGCAAGACCAGACCCCACTGAATTCAATGATGCAAGAATAATAATAATATTACAAAAATTCCCCAGAAAGAAATGAAAATGTAATGAAGGTTGAAAGCAAAGAGATGCCCAATATCACAAACCACAAAAAAAAGAACTCTAACTTTGACCATGGAACTGATGCTAGAATTTGATCAAACCACCCCACTCCAAGTTGACATTCGATGATCATGATTGTTTTGGCCCCAATTCCTGCGAGATGGCCAGCAGTTGCTTGCATGCATCACCGGCGTCAATGATTCGAGAAGCTTAATACGAAGGCCACGATGCAGACAAATGCCGAGCCTAATGACATAAAACTCCCCCTTATGAGACGAAAAAGGAGGAGGGTCAGTCATATATTATGGTGATGGTGGTGACCGAGACATGCATGTAAACCCAAAAACCAAACTTTGACGCGACCAAAATGCATATGCGACATTATCAACCAGAGATTGCACGGCTCACTGCCAACTTAGCCCATTCGGCAGACTCTTGAATCAAATGCTCATCTGAGGCTAAGCATTCATCCAAAAAGTCTTTGCTTGAAACAGAGTGGCTAATCAAAGGACCGGCATTGGTGCCCAATGTATCCGCCAAATCTCCAAGGACGCCTACAGCGGTTTTCATCACGATGTCATCCCTGTTAAAAAGAGGAAACAGAACACGAAGAAGCGGGGAATATAAGCATAGCACGCTTAAAAGAACAAAATGAAAATAATTTTGATGACTCACATATCTTTTTCATTATACAAGGTGTCCAAGAACTGGAGGATGTGAGGGGCATACGGCATCAGCAACTGAGTCTTAGGAGAATTCTTGAAACCCTGGAATATCCCAGAGTAAGCTTCCAGAATGCCGTTCCTGAGCTGATTCGTGTGCACAACCATCTCATCATCGGCATCCGCGACCAGTGTGGATAATTCCGACGCACTCTGCAGCATAGGCATAGCGTATATCAAGTATTTCTCAAAGTTCTCTCCTATTGCCAAAGCAATATCACCGAAGCAGGAGAATATCGGAGACTTCACGGACCGATGGAGCAGATTGCTGGAGAGATTCTTGAGAAGATGTGTCATGATTCCGTCGCAGAAAGGCAGTATTTTGACCTCCAATGCTCTGCACAAATCTCCAACAACTCCAACTGTGATTGCGCAAACCTGATACTCCTCAAAGTTTTGAAGGCCCATCTCCAAATAAGGATAGAATCCCTGCATGTATTTCGTGAAATTATGCCCAGTCGAATACGCCAGAGCACCTATGGCTAGCATTGCCTCCTCATGCACTGTGGCATTTCGGCAAGCGAAAACCCTCAAAAAGAGATCCATTATTTGATCCGTGTATTGCATAAAGGCATGCTTAGTTAATTCTGCGGATCCCAGCTTCTGAATGATGACCTGAAGGCACCCACAGAGCAGACCTTGCAGCTCACTTTGCTTCTCTTTTTCGTCAGACACCATATTCTGTCCACCAAGGGTCTGATGGAGTTCCCCCATGATCACTGGCACGAGCTGCAGCACTACAGAGGCGGTCTCCTCAGTTGAACATCTCACAACTTCGTTCAAAGTTTCATAAGCCGCAGTTCTTAGACGAGACTCTCCGGCATCTTCCCGATGGGTCACGGTCAGAAGAGCCTGAACAATGTCCTGAAACAGCGGCGAAAGAGGTGATGTAGAGCCGACATCTTCATAGCCCTGGGCAAGGAAATAGAGAGCACCACAGGACTTCTCAGCAACATTGGGAACATCTTTCATGCTATGAAGCAAAACAGTAAGGATCTGTTTACAGTTATCGGGGGTTATAATTGCTGTCTCCACGACGGATCCATGCATGAACTCGAATATTCGGCCAAGAGTCCAAGCGGTTGTGTCCTTGACGTGATTGCTCGGATCGTTCATCAACGCGCTGAGCATGAAGTTTAGCGCAACATTCACCATCGGAGCAAGCTTTTCTGGCGACGGCCCTTCCAAAATAGAACCAAAAGCATAAGTCGCCGCCTCTCTTTGCCGCCAGTCTGGCTTAGCTATGTTTTCTTCTATGAAAGGCATCACGAGAGGGACAACGTCGTCCCCCACTGTCCTCGAGATCAAACCCAAGCACGTCCCCCCAGCCATTGCAGTGTTCCATGCTCCTTCATCCTGATCCTGGTCCTCCTCCTGCTTAAGAAGCGTGTCTAACAGCATCGGAACTAATGCCGGCAGGGCCTGCTTTATAAAGTAAAAGCACGGGGCTTCGGAATCAGCGACGAACTCGCTGCCATACTCATCCAAAATGTCAATCTCCTCGTCACAAATTGAGCTCCAGAACTCTATGGCCTGCAGAGCCACCGGCTCCTCATCCCCCCTAACTGCTTTGGCAGTGATGTTGAACATGTCTTGCATGTATGAAGCGAGCTTATCATAATACGCCGACGAGATAGAGACCAAACACTCGAACGCGGCTTGACGAATCTTAATCTCAGGGGATTGAGTTGCTTCGCAGACCACTCTCATAATATAATCCCGCTCCATGTCGTTCGAAAAATTCTCCCGTGCAAAGCCCAAAGCATTGCACAATGCACGAGTCGCCGACAGCCGGACATCGCTCTGACCCTCGGAAGCGTTCATTCCTTGGACAACTGCTGTGAGAATCTCGTTCACTTGTTCTTGGTCTACGGCTTCAGGTGAAACTTCCTCGCACAAATAACCGAGAGTTTCTAAAGTCGCTTGTTTGACATGAGACTGCAGCTGGTGAATGTTTGATAATAAGTAGCGAATGAGTTCGGGCCACTGCTGGCGGGGCAACTCGATTCCTGCGATCTTAGCGATGACTTGGGAGGCTGTCGATCTAGCATCGAGTGCAGGAGAAGAAAGGGTCTGCAACAAGCATCCTTTCACCTGGGCCTTCACAGAGGCATCTAGAGAAAGCCATCTCTGAGCTAACTCATTTTTCCGGATCTGTTCCTTTGCATCCAAGGCATTTTTGAGGACGAGGCCGGCTAATTTACGGCTATCAACAGGCTTCTCATTGTTTGCAAGCTCTCCGGAGAGAGAGAGCAGAAAATTAGGAAAGTTTTGATCCTGAAATTGCTTCAGACTTTCCTCTGCATATTTCCGGGCAGAAGCATCTATGGATTGTGCATTCAGAAGGATCTGGGTGAATTCCATTGACATGCTTTATCTGTAGGGGAAAAAATTATAAGCATACATTCAGTTGACTTCCTGCGTGCGAGAAGAATCAAATCTAAATGTTTGGAACAATGCAAATGGATCAAAGAAAGTTGATTTAAACTGAAAATGTCAACTGAAATGGAGAATTGGTATACTTTCTTAAATCAAGGATCTATCAGAGAATCATACATGATATAATATATAACAACAAATTTAGATGTTTCCACAATCTCCCTTCAGGTGAAAAAAAAAATACTTAGCTACACAGGGAGATTTTTAAATCAAGCCGGGAAGAATCATAATTTCAAAAAGTTGAATTTCAGTTTTACATAAAACCCAGCAAAAGGAGTTCAAACTTCTTTTAGATTCATTTCCTTCACTCCTTTCCCAGATCATCGGCAGATCTAACACAGAAGAATTTGTAGCTATGAGAACTGTGCAAGTTTTTTTTATTTTTTATCTTTTTGGAGATGAAAGTGGTTATAATCGGATCGAGCTAGATCTATAATACGCTTGCCTTGTGACTAAATCCATGCGTGGGAAGCAGAGAAAATAGATCAAAATCTAGAGAAAAAAGGGCGGCAGAAATTAAATTACCCAATTTCTAAAACTACTTCAATCAACTATTATATTAGAACTGAAATAACGGCAGATAAAATTCCTAATCCAGGAAATGATATCTGAATCAAAGAAACATTAGGAACCGGTACTCGCAAGATCAAAAAAAAGAGGGTAATCGGAAACACTCACATGAATTTCTGCAGAATACCGCTGTCGCTGGATCACTGTGAATCGATGGACGAATTGTGGACGCCTTGCAAACGGCGGCGGAGAGTAGAGAGAGAGAGAGAAGCGGGAGGGTGAGAGAGAGGGTATATAGAAACCCTAGAACAGAGGGATGGGCAAGCCCCGGAGTTTCCAAGCCAGGTATGCACAAATTAATATATGGAGCGGAAAACCCCGATATTAGTTATTACAAATGAATGAAATGATAATCTTAACACCGTTAATTTATTATTTTTTGCCCACAAAGACAAATAATCTTTAAATAAGATGGCGGCGTTTTCGTACAGCAGGCGGTTGTCCACTTGTAATTATTTTCTAGGCGCATTATTCATTTAAGCTCCTTTTGAGGAACAATTTTTAGTTACCCTTCTCGCACGGCTACAGTCTCGCACGGCTACAGCCGTGTGAGGGAGATCACTGCCGTGCACTCGCACATTAAAAATCATGCGAGTGATTTGATGTGCGAGTGCACGGCACAGATTACGTCATAGGAACGTATAAATATGTGCGAGTGCACGGCACATACAAAACCATGCGAGTGATTTGATGTGTGAGTGCACTGCAGTTAGGGAGATCACTGTCGTGCGCGCGCGTGCCTAAAAATTGTTCTCGTTTGAGGGACTTTTATAGAGTATTTGTGTAGGATGTTACAAATGCGTCATAGGAACGTATAAATATAGGCTTCGTTTGTTTCATCGTCTTTGTCGGGCGTTTTGAGCAAACGCCACCGGACGGCGGGTAAACAAACGGGATGCCGGCGGCGTTTGCTCCTTTTGCACCCGCCGCAAGAAGAAAAGCTCCTCAAACGCCGCTTTTCCAACCCCGTCTCCCCCCCCCCCTCCGGTTCCAACTCTTTATTTTGATCCGCCGGGAGCAAACGCCACCGCCGTACCAAATGAAGTCTTAGTCTCTATTTGTTTGGGCGTTTCGCAGCCCCATTTTGGGCAAACGCCGCCGGAAGGAGGGTAAACAAATGAACCTCCGGAGGCGTTTGCTCCGTTTCCCCCCGCCCGCCTTGAGAAACGCTCCAAAAATCTTTGTTTGGAGCAGCCACCTCCCCCCTCCGGTTCGAACTCTCCGTTTCCACCCGTCGGATCGACCCGCCACCGTCGAACCAAATGGAGCCTTAGGCTACATTTGTTTTAGCGTTTATGGGTGTTTCGTTTCCTAAAAACGCACCGCACGCTGGGTTTCTCATTTGTTTTTTCGCCCTCAATTCGATCCGCCCGACGTTTGCGAGCAGATCAATAAATTGCGGGAGGAAACCCTGCACCTTTGCTCCGTTTACCGCGTTTGGAGTAGGTGAAAGCCGACATTGTGCGCTCCCTTTCACAGGTGATTCTTCTCCGGCGGAGGTCTACCCCATTGCCGCTTTGTTCTCCGGCGGCACAACACCCAAAACTCGCTAGTCAAGCTTCCAGGGTTCCGACTCCTCAGGGCTCCATTTTCTCCGACACAGGGCTCCATCCCCATTACCGGATTGGAGGTGGAATTGGATTGGCATCTCCCTCAACAACGCCAGCTACCTCCACCCCTGCATCTCCCTCGACAATGTCGGCGGGGCTTCGGGTATCTCTCTCGACGGCAGTAGAGCCGCGCGGAAGCACGATGGAGGCATGGCTGGGCGGAGCAGGGCGGAGGAATAGATTTTTTTACAAAAACAATACAAAAATTAAAAAAAAATACTTTTATAGAATAATGTTTAAACAGTAATATTAAAAATGTATATATATGGCGTTTATATTGACAGTCCGTATATCGATATTGGCAGCCTAATTATAATGACAGCCAAGTAAATCGATATTGGCAGCTCAATGGCTATTGGCAGCTCATTTTTTTTATAAAACAACTAATTTTTATAGATTAACAAAACAAAATATAAAATAAACTTCATTTTTTTTTCAACAACATATCGATCAAAATATAAAGCAAGAGCCCATTGTTTTTTAAAACACAAATTAGTCAAAATTCACGTTTTCGTGATGGTCAAACTGACACGTCCCAATATAAATTGCACCTGCATAATCCAATTAAAAAAATATTGTAAATTATATTTTATTAAAAGGGAGCTTTCAAATTTATGAAATGCTAAAGAACTTACAATGTCTTGCACTTGTGATATAAATGCAGTTGGAACAGCCTCCAAAAGTGTGTAATCTATACATGTGATATAAATGTTTTATTACAACCAAATGTATTCACAACAAATTGTAAGAAAAAAAGATAAATATGCATATCATACTAATCTTGCAGACGCGTAATGTACGATATGTCTCATTGTTCTGCAACCACCGTATGAAATCTTGCTCAAACAGGGATACCGGTGGTAGTGGACATTTTTCACTCAACTTTAATTATATATAATGACTTCCGTTTATAAAACCAATGAAAATAATCTTTTGAGATTCAGTAGGAGCTGAATGTAGTGGAAGGAAAATAAACAATTGCTCGCATGAGACATGGACAAGCTGAACGTTGTAGCAAGAAGTAATTATCAAACCCATGTCCGGCATAGACATCCACTTCTCCGCCAGTGCTGGAATAATTTGACAGTCTAGTGAGCTCAACAATTCACCTCTCCTAGCCATTCCAAAGATGTTAGTATACAACTCTCTTTGTTGTTCTATCTCTTGATAAAGATCACGTCGGACTTGATGCCAATTATAATTCATGTAAACTGAAGCACTAATGACCATGTATCCGCAATGACCATCACCAATCACATCAATGTCATCTAAAATATGTGGAGAGACGTATATAGGCATTTCTTCTTTGATCTTTTTTACAAAATTTCCTCCTCTAGTTCTTCGTACCTTTCTTGCCGCCCTCTTTATGTTGAGATCTTTGGTTTTATCTTCAAACATTAGGATATGTTCAAAGTGCGATGGATCTCTCTTTGTTGATTTGTAGTCATCCGTGAATTTTTTCCAACTACCTTTAGGACGACCCTTTGATTTTCCCGGCATTTTGGGCTCCAACGTTTGCGTAATTGGGGGGTTAATAAGATCTCGCAATTTGAATTTCATTTTCTTCCTTTGTAGTTCGCTAATGTTATTGTACCTTTTTAACAAACCGTCAAGTTCAATCTCTGTATCATTAGCCTCATTTGCTTCCGGCGTAGATGCACATACTTTTTCGTATACTCATTCAAACATAAAACTCGCCAATGTTTATGAATTAAACATAATGGAATCGGAGAACACTGAGTTATATATTGAGCAAGTTCGTGTGCACATGGAATACAATGTGTATAACGTGTCTTATGTCGACATAAATGTTGTTCCGCACATAAAGATTTAAGTGAGAGCTCCTCTTTCTTAATAATCTCCAATGCCGCTACGGAGACTTTGACAATCAATTTGGAGTATAACAAACTCTTATAATCGGTGCGAACATGAATCTGACTCTGCCCTAACATTTTCTGTAATCTCTGTATGTTGTATCAAAATTATCTGGTTGAAAGTTTTCTATACAGTGGAAAGACTACCAATAGAAACTTCGAGGAACTTCTTCAGCAAACTATGTCCGCATTCGACCCGATTTGTGCTTGTGTTGCCCAAATGTAAATATATATTAATCCAACAAGGGACAAAATACTCTTTGTATGGATTCAACCATGTAGACGTAACATATGCAATAACAGAAAAATATTTCGCAGCATAATCATTCACCATTTGACTAAATTGCATGTTGTACTCATTTTCGATTTCCGAATCAACCAAATGTTGTTATTCGCCCAAAAAATTTCGCAATCCTTACCGACTTTGAAAAACTTCTTGCAATGCGCCAAAATATTTCTACTAATATGCACTCTACATAGTAGATGTTTAATTTGCGGGAAAACAATCTTAAGTGCGTTCATTAACGCAATCTCCCGGTCCGTTACAAAAATATTTGATAAAATATTTTCATTGAAAAGATGCTTAAAACATTGCAATGCCCACATGTAACTGTCCTCTGTCTCATTTGATAAAAAGGCAAAGCATGAAAAAAATGTCTGATTTGTAGAAGTGACGCCAACAACGCATAGAAGTGTCATCCTGTAGTGGTTTGTCTTGTAGGTGCAGTCAATCAAAAAAGTATTTGAAAACAAGTTACTCAATAGAACAGCAGTGAGATGAGCAAAAAATATAGTCTCCAAGTGATTAGTGATTTCATTCACTTCATTGTAACTATTATAACATGTTTCACTTATACACTTATATAAATATTAAATCGTGATACAACCCGCCAACTCATTTCTAAGGATCTTCGTGTTATCATTGTAAATAGTCTGCATTGATGTGGCATTTAATGGATTTCTACTATTTAGTGCAGACAATACCTTCCTTGGTTTCACCCCAGAATTATACATTTCTTTAACAATTTCTGTCTCACTTTCATCTAGCCTTCCCGCATATGGGTGCGCTTCAAGATGAATTAAACTGTGATTATGCACGCCACACATAACTTCAACTTTCCAATCTTCATCAGCTTCTCTACGACCTCTAAGAGAAAATTTACGACCGCACCGTTTTGAACTTGATTTTCTCATCTCTTTTAATGAACCCCTTATTTTGACTTGCTCTTACAAACCCAGACCGGTCACAACCAAGCATAACCCTAGGCCTTGCCCTTGAGTCAATTTTATCGGCTTTGGTGATGATTACGATAAAATCCAAATCTTTACCAATTTTTCTCGTCCATTCAATCATCTCCTTTTTGCAACTAAATGACCGTTTTGTAATGAAATGCGAAGCAACATCGATTGAAGTTTGTTCTGAGCAATCTTTATATGTCAATAATTTCATTTCTCCATCAGAACTCATTTTAATTTAAATAGTAAGCAAAAAAATTTTATAAACCACACAATGTACATGCATAGTCCATATATCTAAAGTTTGTAATTACACATTGAGCGAATTGGAAAAAATGTTTCTGCTTGAAGAGGAGACTGTAGCAGTACGGGGGTTAGATTGTGTTGGCGTTCTTCTATCTGCAGAAAGAGATCAAAAAATTTTTGGCTAAGTCATTGGAGCATTTGAACAAACACATGGAGTGCACTAAAGATATGAGAAAAAGAAGCAAAAAACTAGGTCGTCACCGCCAGGAAATCATACAAAAAAGGAGAAAAAATCTTCATTCTCACCTCCATAGCAAATGTCGGAGCAAAATCCATGACAGAAACAAAACCCGAATACCCCGGAAAAGAGAAGAAGAACAGACTCTAAAATAGTGCTGATCGGGTTCATTGATGGATCTGTAACCCCTCCTGACTCCGGCGATCTCTCGCCTAACGCGGTCCAATGGCATCGCCTGTATCAAATGGTGTTGGCATGGCTCACCAACTCTCTCTCTGAGACAGCAGTTACTCAGATCGGCACCTGTGCAACCTCGGCTGAGGTTTGACACTCTTTGGAGGTGTTGTATGGAACTCTCACAAGATCCCGCATTCTCCAGCTCAAATCAGAGCTTCAGTCCATGTCCAAAGGGGCTCTCTCTATGGCCGACTACGTCCAGCGGGTTAAATCTATCGCCCAAAACCTTGCAAGTGCCGGCAAACCCATTGACGAGGATGATCTTGTCATGTGGCTTCTTCGCGGCCTTGGATCTGAGTACGATCCCATTGTTGCAGCCATCAACCTCGCGCGAGACTCTCCCACGGTGGATGAAGCCACCGCCCTATTGTTGATTTCGAGCTCCGACTCCAAACAAACCCGACGAGTCATTGATCAACCCACGGCGATGTACTCTGCTCGAGGCCGTGGCCGATCCCACTTTGGAAATCGCGGTGCTCGTGGTCGCGGCAACTTTGGTGGCGGCCGTGATGGCGGTCGAGCTAGCCACAACCGCGGACCTCCTTCACCTGCACCAACCCGCGGTGGTCGTGGAACACCCGGGCACCGCCTTAAAGGTGCGCCTCGCACAGCCGATGATTCCAACGTAGTGTGCTTCCGATGTGGCCATCCCTATCACAAAGCCAACAATTGCTTTGCCCCAGATTCAGTTATCTCCAATCAGGTTCAATCCTTTGCCGCCATAAACTTATCTGACCAGGTTGATCACGCATGGTACCCTGATACTGGAGCAACAAACCATATGACATCTGACACTGCACAAATTGAAGGTATGACCCCATACTCTGGTCTTGATTCGGTAATGGTCGGAAATGAGACTGGTTTACCTATTACTCATGTGGCTAAGGTCTCCATTCCCCACACATCAGTTCATCTCGACCGGGTTCTAGTTGTTCCACACTTGAAAAAGAACTTATTAAGCGTTTCCCAGTACACTCGCGATAATAATTGTTGTTTTATTTTTTATCCATGGGGCTTCCTCATCAAGAGCTTGAAGACGGGTCAGACATTGCTGGAAGGAACTAGGCAAGGAGGACTCTATCCACTACATATGGGGACATCATCATCTGCAGTCAGCCTGTTCACCAATAAGACAGACGGGGACACTTGGCACGCTCGTTTAGGACATCCATCTTTTTGTTTAATGAAATCTTTGTACCCATTGTTAAACATTAGTTCTTTGGTTAATAAAAATGTTTGTCGCAGTTGTCAGTTGGGCAAAGCGTCCAAATTGCCGTTTACTCGTCGAGAGTCTTATTCTACCCAATCTCTTCATACGCTCCACAGTGATGTATGGGGCCCAGCACCTACCTCATCCGTTGATGGTTTTCGGTTTATCTCATAATCATTGATGAATGTTCCCGGTTTTCGTGGTATTTTCCGCTTCGTCGCAAATCTGAAGTTGGACTTCTCTTCATACAGTTCATTAAACTCATGGAAAAACAACTCGACAAGACAGTCAAATTTGTCCAAACCGATGGTGGCGGAGAGTTTCTGAGCCACACTCTTCAAGACTTCTTCTTATCACATGGTATTTCTCATCTTATCTCCTGTCCAGGGACACCTGAACAAAATGGATTAGCGGAACGCAAACATCGTCATATTGTTGAAACCGGACTTACTCTTATGGCTCATGGGCATACCCCCAAACAATACTGGAATCATGCGTTCTCCACGACGGTGTATCTGATCAACCGGTTGCCAACTACCACGCTCAACGGACACTCTCCATTTGAAGCCTTGTTTGGTGATCGCCCATCTTATGATCATCTGCGCACGTTCGGTTGTGCCTGCTTTCCTGCTTTAGCCCCGTTTGGACTAGGAAAATTAGACTTCAAGTCGGTGGAATGCGCCTTTCTCGGCTACAGCCCACACCATAAGGGTTATCGATGTCTTGATCCATTTTCGGGACGAGTCTATCTATCTCGTCATGTGGTGTTTGATGAGACTCGCTTCCCCTTGGCTCAACCATTCTCCGCAGGGACCGCTTCAACCTGGGATTCTCCTTCAGATCATTTTTCTATTCAACCTATTCCTAACTTGCTGCAGGTTCCCACAGCTGTCTCTCCCGCACCAATACCCGGCGCTAACCGGTCTCCATCCACCTCCTCGGTGGTTGCTCGTCCTTCTCAACATGATCCAGCGCTCGCTGCACCTCCAAGTCAGGCTCTCAGTCCTCCTGCTCTCATGGATCCCGTCTCCACTGCTCTCTCAGACAGTCCTCCTGACGCAGCTCCGGCTGACGGCGTCATCTTGATCGGACTTCCTCCAGCCCCTGGTGATAGTGCTCCTGTCTTGTCTCCCATTGCGCCTCCTCCGTGGCCAGCCCATACCGCCATTCATCGTCCTCGAGGCTCTCGCGACGGCCCCGGTGCTGCGCCCTTCGATTCTCAGGCGCCTGGTCCGTCCTCAACTCACTCCATGGTGACCCGCTCCCGCGCCGGCATCCAGCATTCCCGGGCGCTCTATGCCTCCCGCCACCCTATCCCCTTAGCTCTACTTTCAGCGCTACCAGGACATCCACCCGAACCGTCTACATATAAACAGGCTGCTGCTGATCCCAACTGGGTTCGTGCTATGGAAGAGGAACTTGCTGCTCTACGTCGCAACCAGACATGGACTCTTGTCCCACTCACTCCGTCAATGAAGGTTATCGGCTGTAAGTGGGTTTACAAATTGAAGTATAAGGCAGATGGTTCCATCGAACGCTACAAGGCTCGTTTGGTGACAAAAGGTTTCAATCAACGCGAAGGTTTTGACTACGCCGAAACCTTCAGTCCGGTGGTAAAGTCAGGCACTGTGCGTCTTGTTCTCTCCTTGGCTCTCTCCCGTGACTGGCGTATGCGCTAGTTGGATGTGAAAAATGCATTCCTACACGGGGACTTAGAGGAGACCGTCTACCTCCAGCAACCGCCCGGATTTATTGACTCCACTCGGCCGAAGCACGTCTGTCTCGTGCATAAAGCTCTTTATGGTCTTCACCAATCTCCTCGAGCGTGGTACAACAAATTTGCAAACTTGCTTCTTCTTCTTGGCTTTATCATCTGCCCGCATGATACCTCGCTATTTCTGTGGCGTCACGGCTCCGACATTATTATCGTCTTGATTTATGTTGACGATCTCATCATCACTGACAACAAAGCTGATTTAATCTCTCGCCTCATTCGTCGCCTCTCTTCCGACTTCGATATGAAGGATCTCGGCGACCTGAATTTCTTCTTGGGTATGCAGGTTGACCGGTGCAGTGACTCGCTTCTTCTCTCTCAGACCCAATATTCTCTTGATCTGCTCACTCGGTTTGGTTTAGACGGTGCCAAACCAGTCAAAAGCCCTCTTGCCGCGGGACTCCAACTCTCTGCCGACTCCCAGATCCCCTACCTGATCCCACCACCTACAGGCAGATGGTCGGATCTCTTCAGTACCTCACTATGACTCGTCCAGATCTGGCTTATGCTGTTAATTATGTTTGTCAATTTATGCAGAAACCATGTTCCTCTCACCTTGCTGCTGTCAAACGGATTTTTCGCTACGTCAAAGGCACTCTGCAGTTTGGTCTCAAATTCTCTAAATCAGATTCTCTTCATCTTCGCGCCTTTTCGGATGCCGATTGGGCCGACTGTACCGACAGTCGGCGTTCAACAACGGGGTATGCTGTCTTCCTGGGGCCAAATCTTCTCTCATGGGGCGCTAAGAAGCAGTCCACTATCTCTCGGTCCTGCGCTGAGGCTGAATATCGCGCTCTGGCTTCCACAACGTCCGAAGTTCTTTGGTTTCGGCATATGCTTCGTTTTCTTGGTCTCCGCTCATCGGCTCCTCCTCTTCTTCTTTGCGACAACGTCAGTGCTATTCACATGTCCAAGAATCCCGTGTTTCACAGCCGAACGAAGCATATTGACATAGACGTACATTTCATCCGCGACCATGTCCTTCGTGGTGATCTTACTATCTCTCATATACCGGGACGCGACCAGGTGGCTGATATCTTTACAAAATCTCTTCCCAGTCCTCGGTTTATCTGGCTTAGGGACAAGCTCGCCTTCCGGATTCATCCGTCGTAAGCTTGAGGGGGATGTGCGAGATCTATGCAAATCAAGGAGTTTGTTAGCGGAAAGTCCAGCCTGGACTTGCCAAAACACCCAGCCATTAACCACGCCTGGTTGTATATTACCAAGCCATTAACCAGCCATTAACCTCCTTCCTAAAGTAGATATGTAAACCAAAAATACTTGTAATTACCTAAAATATTTGTACCTTGTAAATCTATAAATAGAGAATACATGAGAGACAATCCAGTTAAGGGATTTCTCATTTTCAAATCATTCTCTCACTCTTTGTTTAGTCTCTGGTTTCTCACAAAATTACCCCTCCATTCAGCTCATGAGTCGAACTCATCTTGTTCATGGTCTCCCAAAGATACACGCTGACAAACGACTTTGTGAAGGTTGCCAAGCCGGCAAGGCTCATCGACTTCCGTTTCCAAAGCAGTCAACATGGCGGAGCACTGAACCTCTACAGCTTCTACATATTGATCTATGGGGACCGGCCAAAACCTGTTAATGTATATTTGAACGAATAACGGGTTCGGAGGCATAACAGGTCAGTTCGGACACGTGTAGATCCGATACCCGTAGAAACTCCTTGGGTTTGCCTATTTATACCCGCCTAGGGGCAACGGGTAGGGGATTCCACTTTAATCCCCATTCGGATGCTTCGAGCAACTTCCACAAAACCATCACCCCCGGCGGTAAGAAGTACTTCCTTCTCATTGTCGACGATTTCTCCCGCTACATGTGGATTTACTTCCTTGCCAACAAGTCTGATTCATTTCAAGTCTTCCAATCCTTTAAAACCCTGAAAGAAACCCAACTCAACACAAAAATAAAAACAGTGAGAAGTGACAGAGGGGGGAATTTCTCTCAAATGAATTTCTCTCCTATTACCTCTCCAATGGTATTCACTGGCAGCTCACAACCCCCAACACCCCACAACAACATGGCGTAGTTGAACGCCGTAATCGCTCAATTATCGAAATAGCCTGCTCACTACTTCATGCTAAAAATCTCCCCAAATTTCTCTGGGCAGAGGCATGCTTCACTGCCACTTACATCCTGAATCGATGTCCCACCAGAGCACTTTCACAATCCACCCCCTATGAGGCCATATTTAACCGGAAACACACAGTTGCCCATCTTCGAATTTTTGGGTGCATTGCTTATAGACATATCCCTGCTGAACAACGAGATAAACTAGACAACAAAATACAGTCATGTATATTTATTGGATACAGCCACGAATCCAAAGGCTACCGTCTCTACCATCCACCAACCAAAAAGCTTTTCACTACCAGAGATGTCACCTTTCAAGAAGATGAAACCTGGGCCTGGGGTTCAGATCTTGAGCCTTCTCCATCACCTGTGGCGGTTACCCTGGAGCCTCCTCCTCTCAACCGGGTCATCCAAGCCACTCCCGATGTGTTGAATTTGGTTCGGATTTGAATCCGATTTTTTTGAATTGTTTCTTTCCAAAACCTTGGCCCCTAAATGAAGGAGAAAAAAAGGAATGATTTTTATCCTGTTTTGATTTTTCCCCTGAGTTGCTAAAATTGGAGAAAAAAAATGATTTTCTTTTATAGGCATGTACATTTGTATGAAATCATTAAAACCACCTTATATATTCTTTATCTTTCACGTTGGAGAAGTAGTAACCGTTTGTGGAGAAGAACCGCCGCCCCTGGCAGCGTTGGAGAGAGGAGCCGCCGCCACCGCCACTATCTCACTCTCGGTGCCGCAAGGGGTGGGAGACCCCTGTTGGATGCCGTCGGTGGTTGCAGTTGGTGCAACACCGTGCGATGACGGCGAAGCATTTCTCTTGTGAGGGACTCTCGACGTATCCACCGGCTTTAGAGGAAATAGTCATCGGTCTTGGAGGAGAGCATCTCTACCGGTCTTGGAGTAGATGAGGCGGTGCGTGCGTGGCGGCGAAAGTTTGCGGTAGTGCAATGGCCTTGACGGGGTTTCTCTCCGGCGATGCTGACATGGCGGCGAAGGCTTGCGGGAGTGCAATGGCCTCGACGGTGCTTCTCCGGTGATGGCGGGTGGTTTGGTCGTCATCGGACGACGAACGTTCTCGGTGAATCTTGTGCGTCCGCTGTGCTAGCGGATTGCAGTCCAGATAATTCTTTCTCCCGCGGATCGAGCGTGTCCGGCTCTCCGCGGTGTTTTCTGTAACGGACGTCGGTACACTTTTTTATGTATTTTATTGCAGTTACATTAATTTTGTATGCAGTGGTTTGTTCAGATTTATATGTTCTTATACATCCTGTAAAAATTTGGTTGTGCCTAAAAGGGATAGTTTCCGCGTTATATCCCAACAAGTGGTATCAAGCCAGGTTCTGCAGGCGACTGATTGGACATTTGAGGAACGATTTGACTGCGGTGGGTGACGACTGGTCCGCTCTCCATCTTTTCAAATCCGACCTTTGAATTAGTCAGGTCTCCTAGTCGTGCCGTAGGACAACCATGACAGGAAGAACGTAAATCTGAATAGTGTTTTTGAAGAAGTGCGATAGTGGCAGATTTGACCTATGACGGGTGGTACTGCATGAGAAGGTCATGATAACTGCGGATATGTTACAGGGAGAAGATTATCTGTGGGTACACGATGTGTGATCAGACGGTTTCTGTGTCAGTTAGAGGCAGCTGTTGCAGAGACGGAGGGAGACGTGAAGACCCGTTTCACTCTTACCTCGCTCACTTTTTTTTTACCCGGCCTTAGTGACAATGCTCTTGTATGAGAAGGATACGGTGGAGCTAGTGGAGATCACGATCGCAGTGATATCCAAACAGATGTTAGTGGACCTATTCTCCTGAGGGAGGTCACATCTTGGCAGCAGCGGATGGGTAAGGTGAGGCAGTTTGACAAGGGATTGATTGGAGCATGATCTCGATCCGAGCCAAAGGAGGGTATGGTATTTTACCAGTGCAGACAGTGCAGTCACACAGGAGATTGAGTTCGCAGCGTGCAAAAGGGTCTCGAGACCAGGGTGCGGACTGGGTGACAGCTGGGTCAGGGTGCAGAGTGATGAGGTCCTCACCATCACTGAGAGTCCGTGCGACTCTGACGGCTAGATGTTTTACACACTGAGCAGATTGGATTCAGTTGGCTACAGTTGGGTGGCCCGAGGTAGAGTCCTGATGGTGGGGTGAGGATGTACCATGCTTATGAGAGCTGTGTAGTGCGGTAGTTTGTACCGGCTAATGGGGATCACGATGTGTGGTGGTGTGCCCATGATTTCTGAGGCCGATAAGGTGAATTGTCGTGGTGGTGCAGAGGATCGTCCTTCTGGGACTCGGGTTATGCAGTCAGTTTCTATGATCACGATGCGACGATATTTACGGGTTGAGCCAGAGCAGAGATGAGTCGACTGCAGCAAGTCAGTTGATGCCTCAGACTGAGGCGGTGTTACATGCAGAGTTGCTTGATGCAGTTGTTGCCGTGTGCAGTCAGTGCTTTGTGTAGATGGTGGATCCAGATCCCGAACCAAGATGGTGATTGTCGAATTTGTTCGGATCTGAATCCGATTTTTTTGAATTGTTTCTTTCCAAAACCTTAACCCCTAAATGAAGGAGAAAAAAAGGAATGATTTTTATCCTGTTTTGATTTCTCCCCTGAGTTGTTAAAATTGGAGAAAGAAAATGATTTCCTTTTAGAGGTCTGTACATTTGGATGAAATCATTAAAACTATCTTATATATTCTTTACCTTTCACGTTGGAGAAGTAGTAACCGTTTGGGGGAGAAGAATCGCCGCCCCTGGTAGCGTTGGAGAGAGGAGCCGCCGCCGCTATCTCACTCTTGGTGCCGTAAGGGATGGGAGACCCCTGTTGGATGCCGTCGGTGGTTGCAGTTGGTGCAACACCGTGCGATGACGGCGAAACATTTCTCTTGTGTGGCACTCTCGACGTATCCACCGGCTTTGGAGGAAATAGCCACCGGTCTTGGAGGAGAGGATCTCTACCGGTCTTGGAGTAGATGAGGCGGTGCGAGAGTGGCGGCGAAGGCTTGCGGTGGTGCAGTGGCCTTGACGGAGTTTCTCTCCGGCGATGCGGACATGTCGGCGAAGGCTTGCGAGAGTGCAATGGCCTCGACGGTGCTTCTCCGGCGATGGCGGGTGGTTTGGTCGTCATCGGACGACGAAGGTTCTCGGTGAATCTTGTGCGTCCGCTGTGATAGCGGATTGCAGTCCAGATATTCTCTCTCCCGCGGATCGAGCGTGTCCGGCTCTCCGCGGTGTTTTCTGTAACAGATGTCGGTACACTTCTTTATGTATTCTATAATAAAAGTAAGCACATTGTCGCTTTTATTATCCTTCTCCCTGTCAGCATTTATGTTTTGAGTCAGTTTTATTAGTATAAATAATGGGTCCCTATACAAATGAACTTATGTATGAAGAAAACCCAGATCTAATGAGCTTTTTCCCTTCCACTTCTTTTTATTCCAATGACACTGCATCCTTATTCTATCAGTGAACCCTCCGTTCCAGCGGTTCTCCCTTGCATATTCCTCTTTCTTCACCCTTTTTTATTCTCTTCTCCTAACTCATGGCTCATCCAACAATTTCTGTATAACTTCTCAGGCCGACATCCACTTAGATCAAGGGTTTACTCACTCTGTTCTTCAGGTATGAATTATTTCCTATTTGCTTACACCTCAATTCATTACCCTACTTATTTTATTACAGACTTTAACATGAGTACAATGAGTTCTTAACTTTGATTGTTCATGATAGTCTTCTCATTTTGATGTTCATATGCTTAAAAATTGGTTTGTGCGAGTTTTCTATTGTGTTTGGATAATTGATCCAGTCTATAATGCTCAAGGTTGTTGACTTAGATTTTGTAAGCACCACCCAATGCAACTTGGGCACATCCTTCTCTTTCCAAGTAATTTCGGCCTTCAAGTAGTTCAATTCTTTCATGTTTGAATCCGGTGATATTGGTCATACTTTTTAATCACTTTTTTATGTCTGTTTTGTATTTGGATTCCTAATCTAATGTATTTGGCATTGAAGAGTAGGGAAATTTGTTGAAATGCTGCTAATTTTATGACATAATTAAGTAATTGCGTAATGTTGCGGTCTAACTCGGCACTGCTAAACCGGTCCAAATTCGACCGACTTAGCCCGGGAGCGGTCGAGCACGCAATCAATCAAAAAATCAAAGATCAGATACACAAAGCAATTTTGACGTGGAAAAACCCCTCAATTTGGTAAAAAACCACGCGACCGGATCTGTGTTGGTCGAACTCCACTATTCCTTTGCGGTTACAGCTTCTACGGAGAATCGAGAACGACAGGCTGCTTCTCGTTACACTTTGAAGGTGTGTGTGAGAGAGAGAGAGTTACTGGCTCACGGTCGGCAACAGGCTGCTCCGCGCGAAACTTGTTTGCAGGGAGGACGTTGATGGACAGAATGCTTGTTGTTGAGGAAATTCCCTTCTCGATGCTTGCCACGGATCCAGGCAGGTTCTGACGAAGCGATGGTGGCTTGCTAATAGCTGGCAGGCTGCCTGGAGAAGGCTTGAAGACGGCTTGATAATAGCTTGATGGTGGCTTGATGGTGGCTTGAGGATGACTTGACGATGACTTGAAGATGGCTCGAAGATGCCTTGAAGAGGGCTCGTAGGAAGGAATCCAGCAGAGCTCTGGCCTGAGGAAGAAGAAAGTTGCGGAGCCAAAAAGATGAGAAATGAGAAGATCTGTAGCTCTTTTTATAGCTTTCAGGAGGTGGTTACAATGATTATGCGACTATTTGCACACCGTAACCACAAACATAATCATTTTTTAGTATAGTTAAGGGTGTGTATTTTTGTCATCAAATCGTTATACATACATCGATAGTTTAATTAAATTTTCCCCCACTAACCATAATGGTTAGTGGGTGGTTACGCATAAGATGAATAACGGGGAAGGGCCTCCGTGCAAAGACGGCCAAACCGTAGGCGACTCCCACCGACGAAGGGAGTCGCGACCGGCGAGCCGCTTGGCCACGGCAGGGGAGCTCACGGTCGCGAGAGGCGTGGCGGCCGGCCGGCCGCGTAGTGCCTTGTGACCTCAGGAGGCGGCTGCGAGAAATGGGGCGGCCAGGCACGGCCGGTCGCCCGAGCGATGTCGCGCGGCTGCGGCAAGCGGCCGCGAGAGGCAGGGCGGCAGGGCACGGACGACTGTCCGAGCGGCACCTCGCGGCCGCGCGCGGCCGGCCGCCCAAGCGTTGTCGCACGGCCGCGGGTGGTGGCCGCGAGAGGCGGGGCGGCGGGGAGCGGCCGGTCGCCCGAGTGATGTAGCGTGGCGCAGGAGGCGGTCACGGGAGGCGGCCGCGAGAGGCGGCCGCGAGAGGCGGGGCGGCCGGACACGGCCGACCGGCCGTGCGGCGCCTCGCGGCCGCGGGAGGCGACCGCGAGTGGCGGGGCGGTTGGGCGCGGCAGGCCGGCCTCGCGGCCGCGGGAGGCGGCCCCGAGAGGCGGGGCTGCCGTCGCGGCCTGCCGTCCGAGCTGCGCCTCGCGGCCGCGAGAGGCGGGCGGCCGGGCGCGGCCGGCCGTTCCAGCGGCGCATTGCGGCCGCGAGTGGAGGGGCGGCCCGGCGCGGCCGGTCGTCCGAGCGGCGTCTCGCGGCCGCGAGAGGCGGGGCGGCCGGGCGCGCCGGCCACCGCAGGCGGGACGACGCCGGTCGTCAGTGCGCGGGCGTAGCCGGACTGCGCGCGTCAATCACGTGTGCCGATCGCGCACGCGGCAGTCAAACCCATAATCTTCACTAATTTGGTGGAGATTATGGGAGAGTGAGTTATGTGCACATCAGTTCCTCCATAAAAAGTGAGATTCATCCCATCACTTAATATAAATATTATACATTGGTTTCAGATTGTTCAAATATAATAGTTGTTGCTGTTTTTGATTGGATGTGATTTTATTTTACAAAATATAATATACACAATTTGGCACTCAACGGTGAATTTGTTTCTCTTCAGGTCCTATATACTGAAAACAACTACAAAAGCAATAGCAAATATTTTAACATTTTTCAAGATTTCTCATTGCTCATTTATTTTAATTTCATCAGTTAGCCAGCTGAGGAAGAAGAGCTTCCTGATTGTGTTGATCTTGAATCAGGTACTTTCGGGTTTTAACAACTCTTTTATAGGTTAATTAGCATTCTTATTGAATAGTCTTTCCTCAAAGTTCAGTTTTGCATCTTTTTTAAACAAATTTTTATCTGGCTTCATTAGTCATGATCTCCTAGGTGTGCTATATGGAATTTTTATGTGCTCTTTAAAGATTACCTTTGTACTTAGTTAATTCTCATTTATTTATTTACTTTTACACTCCGTTTGGGAGGACTTATTTTCACGGTCAAGCGGTTACAACCGCATGAACCGGACCTTAATTATGATCCGGTTCATGCGGTCGTAACCGCTTGACCGGTGAAAATAAGTCTTCCCAAACGGAGCCTTAGTCTCTCTCAAATGTTGCCGAGTACAAGTTCTTCGGGAGGACAAGCACACCGCGGTGAAGAAACAACTGTTGCGGCCGCACAGAGAATTCCATGCACATCCCAAAGACGTCATCTCACAGCACAACATGAACATAGAATGCAAGACGTAGATATCTACGTACGCAAGGATTACATTACAATTTTTATCCAAATGTCATATGTTGATGGCGGCGACCCGGTTCCACCCGACGACGCAACGCACGGCTACAACCTTCGCCCCAACACGCGGAAATCTTATCGCGCCATGCTCCGCAATCTCTAAAGTTATCTACTATTTTTTTTATGTTAATTAGCTATTGCTTTTCCCGTCACATCCGGCTCGACCGAAATGTTAGGTGGTCAAGAGCCCGCTTTAGTTGCTTTTATTTCCTGCACTTTTTTTAAGTCCAAACATTTGAGTGGCTAGGATGAGATCTAGGAAATGTGTGGTGTAGGAGTGCTTTTGTGGGGAGTATAAATACTCCATGTGTTGCTTAAAACCCTAATGAAATTATCTTGATAAAAAAAGGCTACCTCCTTCTCTCCCGTGAAAAAGAGTACCCGCTTAGGGCTCGCGGATTCCGCTCGGCGCGACACCGGCGACGAAGCCCTCCCTCCGGCGCGACACCGGCGGCGACCCCCCCTCACATCCGGCGCGACGTCGGCGAGCATCTCCTTCCCCCGGCCAAGCGCGATTCCGCCGCCCCGTTCTCTTGGTTTTGATCCACGAAGCAGGGCTCCTGCTAGACCCCGACGCCGACCGCCATCCGGCGTGGTTCCGGCCTCCTTGTGGTGCGACGCCACCGCTGCCCCACGGCGCTTCGCAACGGCGTTTCCCCTCTCGGAAATTTCAGCGGGTCCTTGTTGGGTAACGACTTCCCTCCTCCACTCCGTGTGTGCTTCATCTCTTTTTTTGTGTTCTTGTGGTTGTGATTGGAGTTGTGTGATCGGAAACGAGCGAATTGGGACATTGAGGGTGCGTCGCTTGTCTCCCGCTCAATTGATCGGAAGGGAACGCGCGTGGTTGTTGAGTTTCGTTGGGGCTTTTCCTCACCCGGAAGAATCTCCTCACCCAAGCGTTGTGCCCGCGAGCTCGCCGCGAAGTATTGAAATTTGCTTGTGATAGTGAGACCTCGTTGGCGGGATACTTGAGTGCCCGCTAGGTGTTGATTTAGGTTTCGTTTGCTGCGTGCGTTGTTTAACTGCGTTTGCTTGGTCTCGTGATTTTGTTGGGAGAGACCACCCCCTTGCGGACCCCTTTGATTTGGGCGGATCTCTTTGGTACAACACCTATCGATCGGATCGGGTAGGTCATTTCGCTTGGTCGAACATTGACTCCATAGTCCTTGGGAGACCTAAAGAGGCTTAGCGAACCTCCATTGGGGCAAGTGTTTCTCTCTTGCTCGGTTTTTTTTCCTCGCGCTTTGGTTGTGATTTTGTATACGCATATATGGTCACGGTATTAATTGTGCGCAAACCGGTGTTTGCTACATCAATTTGGTATCAGACTTCGGTGCAAAGCTTTCTTAATCTTTGCCGGTCCTCTTGCACTCACCTCACTTTTATGCACACACGTTCAGGGTACGAGTATCCCCCACACTCATCCGCGTCCAATAATATGGGCGACATTCCGGATAATCGTGAAGTTACGCAAGCGCAATTGGCGGCCGTTCAGCGTGATCTCACCGATCAAATCGCTCAACTCACTGCGGCCTTTACCAATTTCACACAAACGGTCCAAACCGGCTTCCCCCCGCAACCCCACCCTAATCACCCCCCACGTCATCCTCCACCCCGCCAACCACGTCCCTACAATGACATTGGCGACGACGACCGCACTGGGGATTGGCACAATGATCTCACACGCAAAATCAAAATCGATGCCCCCACATTTGACGGGTACGGCAATCCTAACACCTTCAAGGATTGGCTCATGAAAATTGAGTGTTATTTTGAATGACACAACTTAGACGACCACCAAAAGGTGGTTGTCGCTCGCATGAAATTAGCGGGCCGCGCTCAAGTATTTTGGTTAAACGAAGAGCGTCGCGTCGGTGGCGTCGCTCACACTTGGCCCCAAATGCGTAACTTACTCACAAATCACTTTGTTCCCGCTTACCACCGCACCAACATGCTCGACGAATTCTCTTCGTTGCGCCAAGGCAATCGTTCGGTGAGTGAGTACATGGGCGAACTCAACGAATTGATGATCCGGTGTGATATTCAGGAATTGCCCGAACTTACCGTCTCACGATTCCGTAAGGGTCTTCGTTCGGAAATCCAAAATCAAATCCGGCGATATGATCACCACGATTTAAGTTCCGCCTTGAATGCGGCACTTGACATTGAAAAGCACCTTTCCGTGTCCACTACTCAACGAGCATCCTCCTCCAAAACCTTTTTCCACTCCAAAACGTCCTCCACAAACCCTCCTAATTCACGTGGAAAGAATTTTTTGGGTGACTCCTCCAAATCCGTTATCATCACCGCTAGGAAAGCAAACGACACTCGGGCGAACGCATTCCTATCGGTAAGACCAACAAGGCTCACGTTACGTGCTATGCTTGTAACCAACCCGGGCACTATGCGGTTGAATGTCCTACCCGCAAAAAGTTAGTAACATTAATCGAACCCACGGCCGATGACGTCGATATCGTCTATGAGGAGGTTAGTGATGTTGAGGAACCTGATATTCCTAGCGACATGGACGATGACTATACCCCCAACAATCTCGCGGTTATGCGCTGCATCTTGACTACCCCACGTAGTAGTCATGATTGGAAGCGCTCTAGCATCTTCTCCTTATATTTTAAAAGCGGTGAGAAGTCGTGCAAGCTCATTATTGATAGTGGGAGTTCCATGAACGTGGTTTCCGAAGCCGCGCTTCTCCGAATGAAATTGACTCCCGCGCCCCACCCCACTCCTTACCAAGTCGCTTGGGTCAATAAGACTTCCATTCCGGTTACCCAGCGTTGTTTAGTTCCTCTTGTCATCAAAGATTATGTCGACCAAGTTTGGTGTGACGTTCTTTCTATGGACGCATGTCATGTCCTTCTAGGCCGCCCTTGGCTCTACGATTATAATGTCACTCACTACGGTCGTGCGAACACATATGAATTTAAATTTAAAGACCAACGCATCACGTTACGTCCCGCCGCCCCTAAGGACCTTCCCACCAAGGACACAACCGTTCCCGCCGTCAAGCAACCTCTCACTCTCATTCATCCTAAAGAATTTGAAAGGACTAGTTTTTCCGGTGGTATGCTCTATGCGTTAGTCTTACTTCAAGCTAACGGCATTCCACTCCCCACGTCATCTTTGCCCGCCGATATCATCACGTTACTTGACGAGTTTAAGGATGTCCACCCCGAAGAGCTCCCTCCGAATTACCACCTCTTCGGAGTATCCAACACGCCATTGATTTTATTCCGGGCTCCTCTCTCCCCAATCTCCCTCATTATCGTCTTAATCCTAGTGCCCACGCCGAGCTTCAAGCCCAAATTTCCGATTTGCTCTCCAAAGGCCTTATCCGCCATAGTTTGAGTCCTTGTGCGGTGCCGGCACTTCTTGCCCCCAAAAAAGATGGCTCTTGGAGGATGTGGATCGATAGCCGGGCGATAAACAAAATCACGATTAAATACCGATTTCCGATTCCCCGGTTGGACGATTTATTGGATATGCTTAGTGGTGCAACCATCTTTTCAAAACTTGATCTTCGAAGTGGATACCACCAAATTCGAATTCGAGAAGGGGACGAATGGAAAACCGCCTTTAAATCTAAGGACGGCTTGTATGAATGGTTGTTAATGCCGTTTGGGCTCTCCAACGCCCCAAGCACATTTTCCCGTATGATGACTCAACTCTTCAATAATTTTATGGGTAAATTTTTAGTGGTCTATTTTGATGACTTGCTAATCTATAGCGTGACCACCAATGATCATTTCGACCATTTAAGACAAATCTTTGAAGTTCTCCGGACAGAAAAACTTTTTATCAATCTCAAGAAATGTCACTTCATGGATTCTTCCGTCTCTTTCTTGGGTTATATCGTTAGTGCGGAAGGTATTAAAGTTGATCCCGCAAAAATTAAAACGATTGTAGAGTGGCCGGAACCTAAATCTATCCGTGACGTTCGTAGCTTCCATGGCTTAGCCACCTTTTATCGCCGCTTCATTCGCAATTTTAGCGCCATTCTGGCTCCGATTACCGAATGCATGAAACTTGGTGAGTTTACTTGGCCTCCATCTGCTTCTTGTGCGTTCCGTAAGATTAAAACTTTGATGACCGAGGCACCGGTTCTTCGGTTACCCGATTTTAATAAAATTTTTGAGGTCTCTTGTGACGCCTCGGGTGCGGGTATAGGTGGCGTGTTAAGTCAAGAAGGCCACCCGGTTGGGTTCTTTAGTGAGAAATTAAGTGGGCCCAAGCTTAACTATTCAAACTACGAACGTGAGTTTTACGCCTTAGTCCAAAGTCTCCGCCATTGGCGTCATTATCTTTTGCCCAAAGAATTTATCCTCCTTTCGGATCATGACGCGCTACGTTATATTAACTCTCAGCAGAAGCTTAGCCCGAGACAAGCCAAATGGGTCTCTTTCCTACAAGAGTACACGTTTGTGATCAAACATTGCAAGGGCAAGCATAACCGCGTTGCCGACGCGCTTAGCCGTGTTAGTTTACTTTTGACTACCCTTGATGTGAAAGTCTTAGGATTTGAACGTATCCGCCGCGAGTATGTCGAGTGCAAAGACTTTAAGGACATTTTTCACTCTCTCCAAACCCCACTACTCACATTATTTCCGAATATGTCCTTCGTGATGGCTATTTGTTCAAGGGCTCGTGGTTGTGCATTCCGGATTCCTCCCTCCGCCTCTTTATCATTTGGGAGATGCACGGCGGTGGTTTAGGTGGCCACTTTGGCCGCGACAAAACCATATCGTTGGTTGAGGAAAAATTCTTTTGGCCCGGCTTGAAGCGTATGGTTAATCGAGTCGTTAGTAGTTGCAACACATGCCAACTAGCTAAAGGCTCAAAGCAAAACACGGGCTTATATACGCCGCTTCCCATACCTTCCGTCCCGTGGGATGACGTTAGCATGTATTTCATTTTGGGTCTTCCCCTCACACAACACAAACACGATTCTATTTTGGTCGTTGTCGATCGCTTTTCCAAAATGACGTATTTTATTTCATGCAACCGCACCAACGACGTGTCTCACATTGCCAAACTTTATTTTAAAGAAGTTGTTAGTCATCGCGGACTCCCTAAGACTATTGTCTCCGATAGGGATGTCAAGTTTACTTCTTATTTTTGGAAAACACTATGGATCTTGGTGGGCACCAAACTCCTCTTTTCCGCGGCTTACCACCCCCAAACGGATGGTCAAACCGAAGTGGTAAATCGGAGTTTAGGTAATTTGCTACGCTGCCTCGTGGGCGACCATAAGGGGACTTGGGATCTCATCCTTCCCCATGCCCAACTGGCATATAATAATTCCAAAAATCGTTCCACGGGCCTCTCGCCTAATGAAGTTGTGCACGGTTACAACGCACGTGTGCCGCTTGACTTGGTTCCGTTACCGCCAACCTATAAAACAAGTCACTTTGCACATGACTTTGCTCATCACCTTCATGCGTTGCACAAAGAGATCCACCAACGACTAGTCACTACTTACAAGGTCTATCAATCGGACGCGAACGTACACAAACGGGCACAACTATTTGACGTCGGAGATTTAGTCTTGGTCAAGTTAATTCCCGAGCGGCTTCCCACGGGTGCCGTCAAGAAATTAGCCAACCGGCGTGCCGGACCTTTCAAGATTTTAAAGAGGTTGGGTGATAACGCGTACGTGCTTGACTTGCCTCCCGATTGGGGAATACACCCCGTGTTTAATGTTTCCGATCTTACACTTTTTCATGAAGCACCGCAAGAACTCCTCTCCCCTTCTTCTTCTTCATCTCCTTCCGGCCATTCTCATGGGATAGTGAGTGACCCCCCATCCTTTAATGTTGCCACATCGGACGTACCCACCACACATTCACATGGGGGTACGGTCGATAATATTTTTGCTCCTAATGCTTTTCCCAGGTTTCCGACGACTATCTCCATCCCGGAGTGCATATTGGACGACGACGTCTTGGCTTCTTCAAATGGCGGTGTGCACCGATACTTGGTTCGTTGGAAGGACCGCCCGGTTTGTGACGCTACTTGGGTGACCGCCGACGAGATGGAGCGCCTTGACGAGGACATGCTACACCGTCACCGCTTGGACCACTCACCGGTGACGAGTGGTTTTGAGCGGAGGAGGATTGATGGCGGCGACCCGGTTCCACCCGACGACGCAACGCACGGCTACAACCTTCGCCCCAACACGCGGAAATCTTATCGCGCCATGCTCCGCAATCTCTAAAGTTATCTACTATTTTTTTATGTTAATTAGCTATTGCTTTTCCCGTCCCATCCGGCTCGACCGAAATGTTAGGTGGTCAAGAGCCCGCTTTAGTTGCTTTTATTTCCTGCACTTTTTTTTAAGTCCAAACATTTGAGTGGCTAGGATGAGATCTAGGAAATGTGTGGTGTAGGAGTGCTTTTGTGGGGAGTATAAATACTCCATGTGTTGGCTTAAAACCCTAATGAAATTATCTTGATAAAAAAAGGCTACCTCCTTCTCTCCCGTGAAAAAGGAGTACCCGCTTAGGGCTCGCGGATTCCGTTCGGCGCGACACCGGCGGCGAAGCCCTCCCTCCGGCGCGACACCGGCGGCGACCCCCCCTCACATCCGGCGCGACGTCGGCGAGCATCTCCTTCCCGGCCAAGCGCGATTCCGCCGCCCCGTTCTCTTGGTTTTGATCCACGAAGCAGGGCTCATGCTAGACCCCGACGCCGACCGCCATCCGGCGTGGTTCCTGTTAGAAAGTAGAGAAAAGAAGCGAAAAGTAGAGAACAAGCGAATAAACTTTTGAATAATTGAAATTTTATTATCCAAAAAAGGTATCTATTACAAAGGTATGCCCTCCTTTATATAGAATGGAGGAGAGAAGAGAGAATACAAATAAGAGATGTGGGACTATAATTTACAGGACAAACGGACTATACAAAACAAACCGCACAAGCCGCGCGGTTAGATAGCAGGGCTAACCGCACGGCTACCACCAGAGAGGAAGAGAGACTGCCAGGGAAGACCGCCAGACCGCCCGGTCTCCAAGCCGACTGAGACAAACCGCCAGACCGCGCGGTCTTCAACCCGCCAAGACAAACCGCCAGACCGCCCGGTCACCAACTTCAACACTCCCCCTCAAGCTGGAGCATATATATCGATCATGCCCAGCTTGTCACAGATGTGGAAAAAGGAAGCGGACACTGGCTTGGTGAAGACGTCTGCCAACTCGTTGTCGGACGTGACAAATGGAGTGCAAATCTGTTTCTTCAATATTTCTTCTCGAATAAAATGACAGTCGACTTCTATGTGTTTTGTTCTCTCATGAAAGACTTGATTTTTGGAAATGTGTATCGCGGCCTTATTGTCACAGAACATAGGAAGAGGATAGTTGTAAACCTCTCCTAAGTCAAGCATGAGAGCCCGCAACCACTTCAACTCACATGTAGTCGATGCCATGCTACGATATTCAGCCTCTGCACTAGACCTGGAAACGACAGACTGTTTCTTGCTCTTCCAACTCACAAGATTGCCTCCAACAAATGTGCAGAAACCTGAAGTCGATTTGCGGTCCCCTTTGTCATCTGCATAGCTTGAATCAGAGTAAGCTTCAACCCTTAGGTGACCATTCTTCTGAAATAGGAGTCCTTTCCCTGGAGCAGCTTTAATATACTCTAATATCCTCAGAGCAGATTGTAGATGACACTCCCTCGGAGCTTGCATGAACTGGCTCACCTTGCCAACAGCATAGGAGATGTCGGGTCTGGTTACCGTGAGATATATGAGCTTGCCCACCAGACGCTGATATCTCGTAAGATCAGAGAGAAGAGGTGAGTCATCTGTCCAAGTTTTGTCTTCTCCAGCAGCCATAGGACAACGTGCATGTTTAGCACCAGTGAGTCCTGCATCCTTTAAAAGATCAAGAGCATACTTCCGTTGTGAAAGGACCATGGAGTTGGGCTTTCTAGAGATTTCAATCCCCAGAAAGTATTTCGGGGAGCCCATATCCTTTGTAACCAGATGTTGACGAAGGTGTTTCTTGGTCATCAGTATCCCATCCTGGTCATCGCCAGTAAGAAGAATGTCATCAACATAAACCGCAAGAACAACAAGACCAGAGGCGGTTTTCCGAACAAACAAGGAGTGATCTGCTGAGATTCGTGTAAAACCAATGGCCGCAACAATGCCACTGAACTTGTCAAACCAGGCACGAGGACTCTGCTTGAGGCCATAGATAGCCTTCTTTAGCCGGCATACCCGTGTCTCCCCCTGAGCAACATACCCAGGAGGTTGCTCCATGTAAACAGCTTCCTGCAGATCTCCATAGAGGAAGGCATTCTTAACATCGAGCTGCGAGATAGGCCAATCCCTGTTGACAGCTACAGAGAGAAGAACCCGAATAGTGCTGAGGCGAGCCACGGGCGAGAAAGTGTCAAAGTAATTAACCCCATAAGTTTGGGTAAAACCCTTGGCAACCAGGCGAGCCTTATAACGATCCACACTACCATCCGGGAGAAACTTCACCACGAAGACCCAGCGACAACCAACAACATCGGTGCCGAAAGGAGGCGGAACAAGGGTAAAGGCTCCTCATCCATGACAACTTTCCAGTGAGGAATAGTAAGGGCCTCCTGGTAGGAACGGGGGGTGGTAGTGGCCGAGATAGCCAGGGCAAAGGCTCGGCGAGCAGGGGTAAGGCGATCGTAGGAAACAACCGCAGCAAGAGGATGGTGGGTACAAGCCCGAACCCCTTTGCGAAGAGCAATCGGGAGATCCAGGTCAGCAGGTGCCTCAGTATCCGGAGTATCCGTGGTGGAGAGAGCTGGCCCGGGAGTAGAGAGAGATGGCAGCGGAGTGGAGGGAGAAAGCGGAGTAGAGGGTGGAGATGAGGAGGATGGGGAAGGCGGTGGAGTGGGTGGAGAGGACGGAACCTCAGTGGGAGCAGAGGGAAGGGATGAGTTGGTATGAGAAGGAGGAGCAGGAGGAGGAGAAGAGGAAGCGGGAGAGAAGTAAGAGGCATTGGCAAAGAAGGTGACATCCGCAGAGACAAATTGCTTGCGGGTAACAGGATCAAAGCAACAATAGCCTTTCTGAGTGGGAGAATAGCCCAGAAAGACACATTTGGTGGCACGGGGTGAGAGTTTATCACGGGTGGCAGCGGGAGAGTGCACAAAAGCGGTGCACCCAAAGATGTGTAGAGGAAGAGGAAAGGGATCCTTGTCCGGATAAAGAATGGAGAAGGGGGTAGCACCGTGGAGAACGGTGGAGGGAAGACGATTGATGAGATAGCAGGAGAGAAGGACAACATAACCCCAATAGGAGCGAGGAACATGCATTTGATTCATCATAGTGCGAGCGACATCAAGGAGGTGACGGTTTTTGCGTTCCGCCACCCCATTTTGTTGGGAAGTGTAGACACAGCTGGTTTGACGAATAACACCATGGTGAGTGCAAAAGGAGGAGAAGTCGTGGCTAAGATACTCCTGAGCATTGTCAGAACGAAGGATTTTAATAGACGTAGCGAACTGAGTTTTAACCATCGAATAAAAGGAGGTCCAAACAGAGAATAACTCGGAGCGATCTTTAAGAAGATATACCCACGTAGATCGAGAGAAATCATCAATGAAGGTGACAAAATAGGAACTGCCCCGACCGATGGTGAGGGTAGGAGCGGGACCCCATATGTCAGAGTGAACGAGGTCGAACGGATGGGAGGAGCCCCGACGCTGCGTTGGTGGGAAGGAGGAGCGGTGATGTTTGCCAAGTTGACATGCATCACAGTTTAGAGGAGGATGATGAGGAGGGAGGTGCGGCAGGATTTGTCGTATAATGCGGGGAGGAGCATGACCAAGGCGAAGATGCCATTGGAGAAGATCTGTAGAGGAGGAGGAGAAGACGGATAGAGCAGAAACGTTGTCAAGGAAGTAGAGGCCACCACTCTCAGTCCCGGTAGCAATCGTCCGTTGGGAGTCCGGATCCTGAAAAGCACAAGAGGTAGGGGTGAATGTGACAGAACACTGTAGTTGCTTGCATAAAGAAGTAACCGATAATAAATTGCACGGAAACTTGGGCACATAGAGGGTATCAGCCAAGCAGAGAGACAGAGTGACTTGAACCATGCCCGTCCCATGGACCGGGGAGGGAGATCCATCAGCGACAATGACTGGGGGCAACTGAGCCTGTGTGTCAAGAAGAGAGAAAAATTGAGGGTTGCCTGTCATATGACTTGTTGCACCAGAGTCGATGAGCCATCGTCCGCGAGTCACAACATGAGCACTACCAGAAGAGGTGACCACGGAGGCTGACGGGCTGGAGGAGAGGAAAGCCATGGAAGCAAGAGAGTAGCAAACCGCTACGAGAAGAACAAGCCGCGAGAAGAGAATAGAGCACCAAGCCGGGCGACCAGAAAATAGGTCGGGCGGCTAGAAGGGCCGCTTCCAAGAAGCCGAGCAAAGCAGAGGGAAAGAAGTCGCACGACCTGAAAAAGTCGGGCGAACAGAGGAGAACAAGTCGCGCGGCCAAAGATGAGGCCGAGGCGACTAGCAAGCAGGAGCGGGTAGAAGGCAACAAGAAGAAAGCAGAGAAAAAGCAGGCGAAGGTCCAGCGGGGAAGAGGTCGCGCGGACTGAGAAGACCGAGCGAACATAAGAGAAGAGAAGAGCAGGTGACCGCGACCAAGATGCGGGTAAGAAAGGAATAACCCGCACGGTCAGGCAGAACACAGCAGCTGCGAGAAGGCGGTCAAAGGCACAGCGGGGAAGAGGTCGCGCGGACTAAAAAGGCCGAGCGAACAGAAGAGAGGAGAAGAGCTGGTGACCGCGACCAAGATGCGAGTGAGAAAGGAACAACCCGCACGGTCAGGCAGATCACAGCAGCAAGCCGCGAGTAGAGAGACAACACACGCGGATAGGGACAGACCGCAACGACTAGGAAGTCGGAGCGGGAGGAAAGAGCAAGGAGCGCGGCGACAAGGAAACAGGTCGCCACGACAAAGATCAGTAGGAGAAGAGAAGAAGAAGCAAGCCGCGCGAACAGGGCAGCAGACAGAAACAAGCCGCGCGGATAGAAACAAGCCGCGCGGACAGAGAGAAGCCAAGTCGCGAAGCAAGTCGCAGAATGCTGAAAACAAGCCGCGAACAACAGAGGGCGCACAGAATCAGGAGGAAATGACCGTGTCCTCTGATACCATGTTAGAAAGTAGAGAAAAGAAGCGAAAAGTAGAGAACAAGCGAATAAACTTTTGAATAATTGAAATTTTATTATCCAAAAAAGGTATCTATTACAAAGGTATGCCCTCCTTTATATAGAATGGAGGAGAGAAGAGAGAATACAAATAAGAGATGTGGGACTATAATTTACAGGACAAGCGGACTATACAAAACAAACCGCACAAGCCGCGCGGTTAGACAGCAGGGCTAACCGCACGGCTACCACCAGAGAGGAAGAGAGACTGCCAGGGAAGACCGCCAGACCGCCCGGTCTCCAAGCCGACTGAGACAAACCGCCAGACCGCGCGGTCTTCAACCCGCCAAGACAAACCGCCAGACCGCCCGGTCACCAACTTCAACAGTTCCGGCCTCCTTGTGGTGCGACGCCACCGCTGCCCCACGGCGCTTCGCAACGGCGTTTCCCTCTCGGAAATTTCAGCGGGTCCTTGTTGGGTAACGACTTCCCTCCTCCACTTCATGTGTGCTTCATCTCTTTTTTTGTGTTCTTGTGGTTGTGATTGGAGTTGTGTGTGATCGGAAACAACGAGCGAATTGGGACATTGAGGGTGCGTCGCTTGTCTCCCGCTCAATTGATCGGAAGGGAACACACGTGGTTGTTGAGTTTCGTTGGGGCTTTTCCTCACCCGGAAGAATCTCCTCACCCAAGCGTTGTGCCCGCGAGCTCGCCATGAAGTATTGAAATTTGCTTGTGATAGTGAGACCTCGTTGGCGGGATACTTGAGTGCCCGCTAGGTGTTGAGTTAGGTTTCGTTTGCTGCGTGCGTTGTTTAACTGCGTTTGCTTGGTCTCGTGATTTTGTTGGGAGAGACCACCCCCTTGCGGACCCCTTTGATTTGGGTGGATCTCTTTTGGTACAACACCTATCGATCGGATCGGGTAGGTCAATTTCGCTTGGTCGAACATTGACTCCATAGTCCTTGGGAGACCTAAAGAGGCTTAGCGAACCTCCATTGGGGCAAGTGTTTGTCTCTTGCTCGGTTTTTTTTCCTCGCGCTTTGGTTGTGATTTTGTATACGCATATAGGGTCACGGTATTAATTGTGCGCAAACCGGTGTTTGCTACATCATATGTACTCGCTAATTTTCAAGTCTCAACTCATTTGTCCAATCAATTACAACCAACTGCTTCCACGAGAACCAGAATACTACAATGAGGGTAAAGAATTAGGCCAACCAATCTCTATCCCTTGATGGTATTTAGAAGGCATGGCCATGAAAGATAGAAAACCCTCAAAGATGAGTGTTCACTATGGTGAGGAAAGGAGATGACATTCAGATATCACAATGGTGAGGATGATAGTTTCACAAATGATGATTTGAATTAGGGGTGCAAAAAAAAGCTTGTCGGACCAAGGCCAGAACCTAGACCCCTGGGCACGGGCTTACTTGCTCCTGGGGCTTAATCGGGCCCATTCAAACCGGGCCCAAGATTGCCCCCCCTCGAAAAAAGGGTACCTTCCCGAGCCTAGAAGATCAGGCCTAGGGAGGCCGGTACAGGCCTGAGCTGGCTAGATAGGTCGATTGTTGCTGCAATATTGCAGTAGCAATGCAGGGCGGCCAATGCCCATCAATTAATGTAGGGCTGCCCAATGGCAGCATCTTGGGCAGTTTGCAAACCAAATATTTCGTGAATAATTCATGAATCAATTTATGAATTTATGAAGATTCAATTAAGAATTGTATTTTTCTTATTCAAATTCAAATTCAAATTCGAGTGGTATTCGAATTTGAATAATATTATCTCTACTTGCAAGGTTCACAAATAGTTCATGAATAATAGGAATATATATTATGTTAGGATTGTGACACCTCACGCATGGAATCAGACCGTCCGGATCGCGCCACGTCCGCGATCCATGGCCACCTCTTATTTTGGGAATTGCATTAAGTGGGAGGGCTGATTTTTTGGGAGGAATTAAGGGGGCTGCTTCTTAATTCGGTTTTGGCTTCCTGTTTCGGCCAGCGCCTTCATTGCTCTCCCTTTAATGACGTTTCTTCCTTGTTTGGAGAGGTGGTGGTGGCTGCCTATTTAAGGAGGGCTGTTGCAGTCTTGGAGGGACACAGTCAAGGAAGAATCAGAGAGGAATCCATTTTTTGGCCACCAGCGAGGAGTGTGAGAGCAAGTTCTGTGGAGGCGGTTTCCAGCGGCAGCGAGCGTACCTCACCGGTGCAGGAGGATCAGAGGCGGCGGCAGCGGGTTGCAGCGGCGATCTCCAGGCGGCATCAAGAGGTGTTCAGGCGGCGGCGGCGGCGACAACTCCAGTTCAGACAAGGCGCGGCGGCGGCGGCGGCAGCAGGCGTGCTGCAGCGGAGGCGGCGCATCGAGCTCAACTCAGGCGGAGGCGGCTTTGTCCAGCGGCGGCAGGCAGCTCCAGGAGGCGGCAGTAGCAGGAGGATTCAGGTGGAGGCGGCTCTGTCCAGCGGCGGCAGACAGCTCCAGGCGGCGACAACAGGTGCAGGAACGACAGATCCATCGGGGAAGAATAACAGGGGTTGTCGCCCGACGACATCGATACCGCCCGACGATATCGGTTCTTCAAGTTTTGGGTTCTTTGGTTTTCCTTTGTTGTTCGACCTTATCTGTTTGGTCTCTGGTTGTATCTGTGTAACCTCATCAGTTTTAGTGGATCTTTCTGGCGCGCTCTCCCCGTGGAGTAGGAGTCCCAACTCCGAACCACGTAATTATTTTTGTCGTCTGGTTGTGCTTGGTTTTGGATTTAAATTTCGTTTATCATAGTATTGCTCAGATTAGCTTCCGTTGCTAGATCCGCGGCGAACCACCGTAGTCGCGGATCCGGTCCCAATTTCACAACAATTGGTATCAGAGCCAGGTTCGACCCTTCAGACCCCGGTGAGCAATAATGACAGCGAAATTTGAAGTCCCCAAGTATGACGGCAAAATTGACTTTGATCTGTGGCAGAAACGGGCCAAAGCGGTTCTCGTCCAGCAAGGTCTTCATAAGGCTCTCCTCGGAAAGGAGAAGTCCGGGAAGAAGGACGACGAGTGGGATGAGCTAGATTTGAAGGCCATCAGCACAATCCAGTTGTGCTTGGCCGATGAGGTTATGTATAATGTAGTCGATGCTGAGACTACAGCGGATCTGTGGAAGAAGTTGGAGGAGCTTTATATGTCAAAATCTCTCACGAATAAGCTGTATGTAAAGAAACAACTTTACAGCTTGAGGATGTCGGACAACACTCCGCTTCTTGATCACATGAATGCGTTTAATAAACTTATCTCTCAGTTGCGTAGTATGGACATTAAGGTCGAGGAGGAAGACCAGGCTCTTCTCCTGTTGTCTTCATTGCCGAAGTCCTTCGATCATCTGGTCACCACGATCCTGTATGGGAAGGACACCCTGAAGATGGAAGAAGTGATGACAACGCTGCTCTCGAACGAAACGAGAAGCAAGTCGAGCCCTAGAGCCGACGAGGGCCTATTCGTGAAGAGCAAGGACCCCACCCGGGGTAGATCGAGAGGAAAAGGGAAGGAGGAAGACCGCCTTAGGTTTAAGTCCGGGGGCAGGAATACAAAATGCCACTACTGCAAGGAGGAGGGGCACTGGAAGAATGAGTGCCCGAAGAGGAAGTTTAGAGAACAGACACATGAGCCACATCAGGCTGCGGTGGCATCCGAGGATGAGAACGACGCTGACATTTTTCATGTTTCACCCAGTCTTGAGACCACAGGTTCCTGGATCATGGATACAGGATGTTCGTTCCACATGTGCCCGAACATTGAATGGTTCTCCAGTATTAGGCACTGTGGAGGTGGTCGTGTTCGGATGGGGAACCGGTCAGAGTGCGAGATATCTGGAGTCGGGAGCATCAGGATTAGGATGTTCGATGGAGTGGTTAGGACCCTCACCGACGTTCGGTATGTGCCCGAGTTGAGGAAGAGCTTGCTTTCTCTAGGCACTCTGGAGGCTGCCGGGTATTCTTATACCAGTAGCAGCGGGTATTTGGAGTTCAGGAGAGGCGCGCAGACAGTTTTGAGAGGAGAGCGTTCTGGATCGCTCTATAGACTGATTGGCACCATGATTGCCAAGGGAAATGCGTGGAGAGAGGTCACACCGTCTCTCGAGCTTCAGGATACAGTAGCGTATGCATTTCAGGCGATCTCCTCAGACCGCGGTTCCTTTGATAGAGCTTTAGAGAGCAGAGATCGTTCTCAGCGAAAGGCTAGGAAGGACCAGCGGAGGAGCGGGGCAGGATTCGTGGCTAGGTCGTGTGCTCGGAGAGAGGACCTTGGCGGAGGTAGAATCTTCACAGCCGTAGAGGAGACGGGTAGAGAGTCATCTCAGGAGTACCCAGGCTCCGCAAAGGGAGCCATCTGGCTCAGGAGTCCCACCAAGAAACTCAGGTTTACTCAGAAGAAGGTGGAGCTGCACAGTGGTGTGCGCCATCAGGAGTCAAGGGAGTTCACTGGAGGTGGAGGCGTGGAGTTGCAGGAGATATCTACGGAGGAAAATGTTACGAGCATGCGAGAGAAATCAGTGAGAGAAGTCAAGTTCAAGAGCGGTCTTGACTTGACTCAGACTGATGCATGTTGATCGTGAGGGCCCCAGGGAGAGGGGGCTTGTAGTCGCCAGTAGGGGAGATCCAGGTTGGAGGTTCAGATACTTTTGTTTGACTTCGAGGTGGAGTTCGGTTGTGACATGAGGCGTTAAGGTGGAGATTGTTAGGATTGTGACACCTCACGCATGGAATCAGACCGTCCGGATCGCGCCACGTCCGCGATCCATGACCTCCTCTTATTTTGGGAATTGCATTAAGTGAGAGGGCTGATTTTTGGGGAGGAATTAAGGGGGCTGCTTCTTAATTCGGTTTTGGCTTCCTGTTTCGGCCAGCGCCTTCATTACTCTCCCTTTAATGACGTTTCTTCCTTGTTTGGAGAGGTGGTGGTGGCTGCCTATTTAAGGAGGGTTGTTGCAGTCTTGGAGGAACACAATCAAGCAAGAATCAGAGAGGAATCCATTTTTTGGCCACCAGCGAGGAGTGTGAGAGCAAGTTCTATGGAGGGGGTTTCCAGCGGCAGCGGCGACAGCGAGCGTACCTTGCCGGTGCAGGAGGATCAGAGGCGGCGACAGCGGGTTGCAGCGGCGATCTCCAGGCGGCATCAAGAGGTGTTCAGGCGGCGGCGGCGGTGACAGCTCCAGTTCAGACAAGGCGCGGCGGCGGCGGCTGTCAAGCCCCGGATTTTTGATTGCGTACGCCTGATGGGCGTTACGTTGGCTTTGACTATAGTTTGAGCATGGTTTTCCCGTGGGCTTGCGAGTGGCTGTTTTGTTTGCCGAGTTGCACGATTCCCCAGCAAACCGGAGTCCATATGAGGGACTCGGTGAGGCCTCTTAGGGAATGCTTGCACTTTTTCGCGCCCGGGTAATGTAGCTCAAAATAAGTTGCTGGTTCAGGAAGCAAAAAAGGGGTAAAAAGTGCTTAAGGCAAAAATGGTCTAGGATGTCATAGAAACATTTTTCAAAACAGGAAAAAATGGTCGTTTTTGTGCTAGACACGCCCCCTGTCACGGGCATGACCCAGGCCGTGACCTGGGCGTGACCTCCTTGACTCGACGATTTTTCTTGCGTTGAGTTGAGCTCGACGAATGGGGTACACGCCCCGTGACACGGGCGTGTCACGGGCCGTGTCCCGCTTTGTCGAGTGTCGAGTGTCGGGTGTCAAGAGAGGGTACACGGCCTGTGACACGGGCGTGTCACAGGGCGTGTTCAGCGTGCCGAGTGCCGAGTGTAGCGTGTCGAGTGTCGAGTATCGAGTGTTGAGTGTCGAGTGTCGAGAGAGTAGACACGCCCTAGGTCACGGGCGTGTCATAGGGCGTGTCACGCTGTGTCGAGTGTCGACACTTTGTGTCGATGAGGTGTCGAGACACGGGCTACACGCCCTAGGTCACGGGCGTGACCGACCCGTCACGGGCGTGTACCCCGGCCGTGTACCGTGTGGATAAACTTGGAATTGCCGACTTTCGGCGCCGCTTATGGTACACGCCCTGTGTCACGGGCGTGACACAGGGCGTGACCGGCCCGAAAAGCGAGTTTTTCCAGTTTTTTTGTGCCGTTCATTTCCTTGATTCTGCATCGAACGGTTCAGCTCTGTTCTGGAGGAAATAAGTCCGAAACAGAGAATTGGGTTTTTCATTTTCCCTTCTCTTCATCTTCTTCTTCATTCCCAAAGAGAAAGCAAGAGAGCAAGGAGCAAGCAAGGCAAGGAAAGAGGAGAGCAGCCGTCGCGGCATCGTCTCGGTTCAGGCAAGCGGTGTTCTCCACCCTTGCCAATCTTCGTTCTTGCTTCAATTTCCATTTTCTTAGCTTTAGATCTTATGTTGAATTCTTCCTTAAATTGCTCTTTCAATTCCCCTATGCGTATTTGTTCTTCTTGATTCCAAATTATGATCAATCCTCTTGTTTGTTAATTTGATACATGTAGCGAATTCCTTATGCTAAAATTCCCTATGCTAAATTCAAATGAGCTAATGCCCTATGCTAAATGCCCTATGCTAAACGACTTTGCTCTCCTATGTTTAGATTTGTAATTCATGTAGTTAACTTTCCCTATGCTAGATTATTTCATGTAGCTAATTTGGTTCATATTCATGTAGCCTATCAAATAGAGGTGATTTTTCCTTGATCAAAAACATGTGATTGTGTTCCAAATATGTGGTTTATGTACTTATGTTAATCAAACTCTATATGTATTTTTTCTTGGATACAAGGCCTATGACCTTTTTCATGTGATGAAGTTAATCAAACTCTACGTTGGAAATTGGTAGTCGTGTGTAAGGGCGATGAAAGGAAACGTGTTACCTTGGGTTATGGGGCGTTTTGCGAGGCGAAGTCGTGAGGCATGGCGGGAGCGTTTGTGTGAGAATTTTGCAAGGGGTGGTGTGGTTTCAGCCTGTGGCCACCGGGTTTTGTTTTTGTGGTTAGAGAGACAACTTTGGCCCCGATTTGGGCTGGTTTTGTTTGGTGCGTTCCACTTTAGGGCCGCCACCGATAAGACCCTTACGAAATTGAACTTAACCGCTGCTTATGCTTCACTTGTCTAGTGGCTTCTTGTCCTATGAATGATGGAATGGGCATGTGTTTTGCCTTTTGCTCCTGCGGGTTGAGCAGGATTTGATGAACTTGTACGCACTTGGTGCGGTTGGCATATGTTTTGGGTGCGTTTTCCACTTGTTTTATGCACTCTTTTTACTTGTATGAAGCATCGCTACGGGGTCGGTAAGCCCCTTCTTGATCCATTATGAACTTTACGCTCTCTTTTGTATAGTTTGGATGATTGCTGAGGTATTCTTTCTTGAATGCCTCAGGTGCAGGTTGTTGCCGGTTGAGCAGCTAGGTTGGTTAGTGGAGTTGCTGTGGAGCTTGCCGAGCTTCTTTGGCGAGGTAGTGCTTCTCTTTGTTGTACAGACATACATGTGCCCCAATGGGTTCATGTCAGCTTGTTGGCGCCCATTTGGTGGGTTTTCTTTGATGTAAAATATGAACTAGACTGCTAATGTGACTCACTTGGATGGAGTGATATCTACTTGCTTTTGGGACGGATTTATGATAGGTTGCATTAGATATTTTTCAACTAAACAAAAACCTATTATGTATATCATGCATACATGTTTTAATCAACTAAGACTTATTTTCAAATAACGTAAATAAAGAGGATTTCTTATAGTAGTATCATGATAGGCTGCATATAGGAGCTCACTATCAATAAACAAAGTATTTCCGCCGCGTATAAATACAGTTTTACTATCTAAGGCCGAGGGATACGACCATTTAATCCAAAAGTTTTCTTACATTTCACTGTTGAATTTCAACTTATAAAGTAAGCGTCAAGAGTTGCCTGAGCGTGTGCAGTTATCCCCTGCACGACGTGGCATCATAACCCGTAGTTCCTCTTGCTCTGATACGATATGCTCGTTGAGGAAATGCGGGTTGTGACAGTTGGTATCAGAGCCAGGTTTGCTTGACATTTGGTCGGGCAAACTTTCCTTTTTTGTTTTGTGCTTGTAAGCATCATGTCATACACACACCGAGGTGCCATCCGTATGTCTTGGCCGAAGCACGTACACTACACTCATGGCATGACATGAAGTATACGGGGCATATTATGTAGTATGGGATGCATAATATGTGGTTGTATATGGATCCACCATAGGGGCAATATGTGAGGGTTATGTAGTATGAGATGCATAACCTCACCACATGGATGCGACTAGCACGTTTTCTTTTATTCGTTGCATGCAATGCTATGTAGTATGTGATGCATAGCATTGTGATGCGTATGACCGCTCATGGCATGCATTAAGGCTTTTTTTAGATTGCATAGCACAGCACGCATAACATAACATTGCATGAGCACAACGTGCCAAGCTAAGACGTACATGATGACACCTGTACACACATGGTTTTGGGTCAAAGAAAGTCATGCATTCATGGTTTAGGCACAAGTTAGTGGGATGACGGTGAGTCATCTTTAGGCTAGGCATACTATCATTCTCAAACTCCCAGAGCAAGTTAGCAGTTGATGTTCATATTTCTTTATGTATGGTCTGTACCTAGTCGTTGTGTGTTTTGTTGGGTTTGAGCTTGATAAGAGTGAACGTGTTATAGGATGTCGAAGCGTCCAGTGACAAGGCAAACTCCCCAATCCGAGGGCGAGTCTTCGGGCGCGCAGAATAATGCCCTGATGGATAGTCTTCGCCAAAGTAATGAGGCTTTGACAAGGCAGGTGCAGGAGGTACAGTCCCAGCTCCAAGCTATGTCATCCGCGATGTCTGGGCTGGCACCAAGAGGACAAGAGACTGTCAGAGGACCCCTTAGTTCGACTCCTTCAGTGACAGTGATACCTCCAGTTGTGGTTCCCCCTGCGATGACGTTTATCTCGCAGTTTCAGCGACTTGGACCACCGACGTATGATGGAAAAGCAGACTTCGTGATCTTGGATGATTGGGTGATTACGTTGGAAGAAATGTTTGTGTATGCTGGTGTGACCGAGGACCAAAAGGTGATGCTTGCTGCCTATCAACTTAAAGGGTTGGCGAAAGGTTGGTGGTTACGGGAAAAGGAAGGCCTAGGGGCGGGCTGTTCGTGGGAAGCATTCAAAGAAATGTTACGGCGCAAGTTTCTACCGGCCGTGGAACAGGACCGCCTGATGAATGACTTCTTGTATTTGAAGCAGAGGAAACTCACAGTTAGTGAGTATGAAATTGAGTTTAGCAAGTTAAGTCGGTTCGCTCCGAGCTTGGTAACGACGGAAGCGGACCGAGTAAAGAGATTTCTTGGCGGACTCCGCAGCGATGTGCAGCAATTCACAAGTGCATATGGAGCGACAAGTTACACTACTGCGGTTGAGGCTGCGTTGAAGGTGGAAGCTATAGAAAATGCCAAACAAAGAGGGCAGCAGATGAGGCAGGGCAAGAGACAGCTGGTGGGAGAGAAAATGTCCCACGAGTCAGACGTAAAGAAGAAGAAGGAACTATGTAGCTTCTGTGGCCGAGCCGGTCACCCGTTTGAAAAATGTTTCAAGCGGTTGGGGATGCAAAAGAAGGATCAGGTGCACGCCATTCAGGGTGCGCCAACCAGAGACTTGGAGTGTACATTTTGTGGGAGAAGAGGTCATGATGTGAGCCGCTGCTGGGCCAAAGATAAGGTGTGCTTTCAGTGTGGCAGACCAGGACATCTTCGCGCAAGGTGCCCACAGGTTCAAGCTGTGTTGCAACCCGCACCACTCCAGGCTTTGCCTCCGCCTCCGCGCTTGGACAAAGGCAAAGGAAAGTTGAATGTGGTCTCTGCAGAGGAAGCGCAGACGTCACCTCAAGTGATCTCAGGTTCGATTCTTTCCTCTGGTTCCTGTTTTGTTTCTGCCTTTTGCGTATAGTTCTTAGCATATGTACCCTTATAGGAAACTTTAAGGTAAAGAACCGTTGGGCACGTGTTCTCTTTGATTCTGGCGCGACCCATTCATTTGTGGCGCGAAACTTTCTGGATCGGTATCATTTGACACCAGATCGAGTGGGGAATGCGTTTTTGGTGAAATTTCCTTCCGGTGCTTCTGTGGTGGCAGACTGGGGTCTTTTTGATTGTCCAATTTTGTTGGGGGATTTCATAGCAAAGGTTGATTGCAAGGTGATCGATTTGGAAGATTTCAACGTCATTCTGGGTATGGACTGGTTATCCCGCTATGACGCCGTCATCCAGTGCAGAGGGAAGCGCTTGGATTTTGTCAAGGACGATGGTCAGCCAGGAAGTGTGTATGGTGATTCTTGCCAGGATTCTCCAGGGCTTTCGGCGGTATGTGTTCGGACGTTGTCTGTTTCCGACTGTTTTGCTTGTCTTGTCTCCGCTGTGGGGACTAGTGCTGTTTTGCCGCGTTTGGAGGAGATTCCTGTTGTGCGTGAATTTCCAGATATTTTTCCTACGGATCTTCCTGGTCTTCCCCCTGATCGTGATGTCGAGTTTGTTATTGATTTGGAGCCGGGTACGCGACCGATTGCGAAAGCGCCGTACAGGATGGCCCCGCGTGAGCTAGCAGAGTTGCGTACACAACTGGATGACTTGTTGGCAAAGGGGTTTATCAGGCCGAGTTCATCACCTTGGGGTGCACCAGTGTTATTTGTGAAGAAGAAAGATGGGTCGATGCGGCTTTGCATCGATTACCGGGAGTTGAACAAGGTGACAATTAAAAATAAGTACCCACTGCCAAGAATCGATGATTTATTTGATCAACTGCGTGGCAGTTCTGTATTTTCGAAGATTGATCTCCGCTCGGGCTATCATCAGCTCAAGGTCCGGGAGTTTGATATTCCGCTGACTGCATTTCGATCATGACATGGTCATTTTGAATTCCTTGTGATGTCGTTTGGTTTGACCGACGCACCATCAGCCTTCATGGATATGATGAACAGGGTGTTCAAGGACTACTTGGATAAATTTGTGGTGGTTTTTATTGATGATGTTCTTATTTATTCCCGCACTGTTGAGGAGCATGAACAGCATCTGCAATTGGTATTGGCCACATTGCGAGACCAACGATTATTCGCCAAACTAAGTAAATGCGAGTTTTGGTTGCCGCAAGTTGCCTTTCTGGGTCATGTCATTAATCAACAAGGAATTTCAGTGGATCCCGAAAAGATTTCTGCGGTTATGGAATGGAGAAGACCGAAAACACCCAAGGAGATTCGAAGCTTCTTGGGCTTGGCCGGCTATTATCGCAGATTTGTCGAAGGTTTTGCGACGTTGGCCGCACCTTTGACTCGATTAACCCAGAATAATGTGGCGTTTGAGTGGACTGACAGGTGTGAGGTCTCATTCCTAGAACTCAAGAACAGGTTATTAGTGTGTGGAAAGGATTATGAAGTGTTTGTAGATGCGTCGCACGTTGGACTTGGCTGTGTGTTAATGCAAGACAAGAAGGTGATTGCGTATGGGTCTCGGCAGTTGAAAAGTCATGAAAAGAACTACCCAACGCATGAGTTGGAGTTCGCAGCGGTGATCTTTGCCTTGAAGTTGTGGAGACACTTACTGTATGGTGCACATTGTAAAATGTTTACAGATCATAAAAACTTGAAGTATGTCTTTACGCAGAAAGAAATGAATTTGCGCCAACGGCGGTGGCTTGAGTATGTAGCTGATTATGACGTGGACATTCAGTATCACCCGGGGAAAGCGAATGTTGTGGCCGATGCTTTGAGTCGGAAGACGGGGAAGTTATTTCATCTGTCCGTCGAACGTCTTGTAGAGGAATTTCTATTAATGGATATTGCGGTGGGCAAATATGACCCGCAAAGTCATTCGGCAATAGAAGAACCGTCATGGCTGGTGCTTGCAAGACAACATCAAAAAGATGATCCTGATCTTTTACATTTATTTCTTCGGACTGAAAAGGATGAATTACCAGATTTTGCGATTGATGGTGCAGGCACGTTAAAGTATCGTGGGCGATTTTGTATTCCCGCGGTTGGAGAGATTCGCGAGATGGTGTGTACGGAAGCACATGACGCAAGTATGACCTACCATCCAGGCTCAACAAAAATGTACCGTGATTTGAAACAAATTGTCTGGTGGTATGGAATGAAAAGAGATATAGCACAATTTGTCTCGGAATGTCATACGTGCAAGCGGGTGAAAGCTGATCATGGGAAGCCTGGTGGCAAGTTGACACCATTGGAGATTCCAACCTGGAAGTGGGAAAGCATCTCAATGGATTTTATTACTGGTTTACCAAGATCTCCCCGAGGACATGACTCCGTGTGGGTGATCGTGGATAGGTTGACCAAGTGTGCTCATTTCATACCCTTTAAGGTCAACTACCCGATGAAGACCATAGCGGAGCTCTATTTGAATGAGATCATCCGACTGCATGGTGTGCCTATGAATATCATTTCAGACCGAGATTCCCGCTTTACCTCTCGTTTTTGGCGAAGTCTACAAGAGGGTTTGGGCACGGATTTGCGATATTCCACTGCTTACCACCCTCAGACAAATGGCCAAACGGAACGCGTTAATCAAATTGTAGAAGATATGATTCGATGCTATATTCTTGAGTATGGCGGAGCATGGGATGAACGTTTGCGGCTTATGGAATTCACATATAATAATAGCTATCAAGAAAGCTTACAAATGGCTCCGTTCGAAGCTTTGTATGTGCGTCGATGTCGGACCCCACTATTTTGGGCTGAGGTTGGCGAGCAGCCTTTGTTGGGTCCAGAGGCACTCGAGGACATGGAAGTTGCCGTCCGAGGTATTCGGGAGAAGCTCCGAATCGCCCAAGAGCGATATGAAAAGTACGCCAACCGACGAAGGTCGGAATTAGAATTTGCGGTGGGAGATTCCGTTTTCTTGAAGGTCTCCCCAATGGTTGGGATTAAAAGGTTTGGAAAAGAGCGCAAATTAGACCCAAGATTTGTGGGTCCCTTCAAGATTCTTGCGCGAGTTGGTGCATCCGCTTACAAAATAGAATTACCCGTGAACTTTCCTGGTGTTCACAATGTGTTTCATGTGAGCCAACTTCGCAAGTGTATGCAGAATGATCAGCAAGTGTTGGATGTGGTGCCGCAGTTGGCGCCAAACCTTTCTTATGAGGAGATACCCATCCGGATATTGGACTCCCAAGATCGCGTGTTGCGGAAAAAGAAGATTCCTATGGTCAAGGTGCTATGGAAAAATCAGGATGTGGAAAGCGCGACGTGGGAGCTCGAGTCAACGATGAGGGCGGCTCACCCTCATTTGTTCCCGTAGATAGCTGGTATGTGATTTAGTGTTTGATTGTATTCATGCCTTGGTTTGCTTGTGTGTTTGGTTTTGTGAAAAGTTTCGAGGCGAAACTTTTTGTTAGGGGGAGTGATTGTAACGCCCCGGATTTTTGATTGCGTACGCCTGATGGGCGTTACGTTGGCTTTGACTATAGTTTGAGCATGGTTTTCCCGCGGGCTTGCGAGTGGCTGTTTTGTTTGCCGAGTTGCACGATTCCCCAGCAAACCGGAGTCCATATAAGGGACTCGGTGAGGCCTCTTAGGGAATGCTTGCACTTTTTCGCGCCCGGGTAATGTAGCTCAAAATAAGTTGCTGGTTCAGGAAGCAAAAAAAGGGTAAAAAGTGCTTAAGGCAAAAATGGTCTAGGATGTCACAGAAACATTTTTCAAAACAGGAAAAAATGGTCGTTTTTGTGCTAGACACGCCCCCTGTCACGGGCGTGACCCAGGCCGTGACCTGGGCGTGACCTCCTTGACTCGACGATTTTTCTTGCGTCGAGTTGAGCTCGACGAATGGGGTACACGCCCCGTGACACGGGCGTGTCACGGGCCGTGTCCCGCTTTGTCGAGTGTCGAGTGTCGGGTGTCAAGAGAGGGTACACGGCCTGTGACACGGGCGTGTCACAGGGCGTGTTCAGCGTGCCGAGTGCCGAGTGTAGCGTGTCGAGTGTCGAGTATCGAGTGTCGAGTGTCGAGTGTCGAGAGAGTAGACACGCCCTAGGTCACGGGCGTGTCATAGGGCGTGTCACGCTGTGTCGAGTGTCGACACTTTGTGTCGACGAGGTGTCGAGACACGGGCTACACGCCCTAGGTCACGGGCGTGACCGACCCGTCACGGGCGTGACCGACCCGTCACGGGCGTGTACCCCGGCCGTGTACCGTGTGGATAAACTTGGTACACGCCCTGTGACACGCCGCTTATGTGCCGTTCATTTCCTTGATTCTGCATCGAACGGTTCAGCTCTGTTCTGGAGGAAATAAGTCCGAAACAGAGAATTGGGTTTTTCATTTTCATCTTCTCTTCATCTTCTTCTTCATTCCCAAAGAGAAAGCAAGAGAGCAAGGGAGCAAGCAAGGCAAGGAAAGAGGAGAGCAGCCGTCGCGGCATCGTCTCGGTTCAGGCAAGCGGTGTTCTCCACCCTTGCCAATCTTCGTTCTTGCTTCAATTTCCATTTTCTTAGCTTTAGATCTTATGTTGAATTCTTCCTTAAATTGCTCTTTCAATTCCCCTATGCGTATTTGTTCTTCTTGATTTCAAATTATGATCAATCCTCTTGTTTGTTAATTTGATACATGTAGCGAATTCCTTATGCTAAAACTTCCTATGCTAAATTCAAATGAGCTAATGTCCTATGCTAAATGCCCTATGCTAAACGACTTTGCACTCCTATGTTTAGATTTGTAATTCATGTAGTTAACAACTTTCCCTATGCTAGATTATTTCATGTAGCTAATTTGGTTCATATTCATGTAGCCTATCAAATAGATGTGATTTTTCTTTGATCAAAAACATGTGATTGTGTTCCAAATATGTGGTTTATGTACTTATGTTAATCAAACTCTATATGTAATTTTTCTTCGATACAAGGCCTATGACCTTTTTCATGTGATGAAGTTCATCAAACTCTACGTTGGAAATTGGTAGTCGTGTGTAAGGGCGATGAAAGGAAACGTGTTACCTTGGGTTATGAGGCGTTTTGCGAGGCGAAGTCGTGAAGCATGGCGGGAGCGTTTGTGTGAGAATTTTGCAAGGGGTGGTGTGGTTTCAGCCTGTGGCCACCGGGTTTTGTTTTTGTGGTTAGAGAGACAACTTTGGCCCCGATTTGGGCTGGTTTTGTTTGGTGCGTTCCACTTTAGGGCCGCCACCGATAAGACCCTTACGAAATTGAACTTAACCGCTGCTTATGCTTCACTTGTCTAGTGGCTTCTTGTCCTATGAATGATGGAATGGGCATGTGTTTTGCCTTTTGCTCCTGCGGGTTGAGCAGGATTTGATGAACTTGTACGCACTTGGTGCGGTTGGCATATGTTTTGGGTGCGTTTTCCACTTGTTTTATGCACTCTTTTTACTTGTATGAAGCATCGCTACGGGGTCGGTAAGCCCCTTCTTGATCCATTATGAACTTTACGCTCTCTTTTGTATAGTTTGGATGATTGCTGAGGTATTCTTTCTTGAATGCCTCAGGTGCAGGTTGTTGCCGGTTGAGCAGCTAGGTTGGTTAGTGGAGTTGCTGTGGAGCTTGCCGAGCTTCTTTGGCGAGGTAGTGCTTCTCTTTGTTGTACAGACATACATGTGCCCCAATGGGTTCATGTCAGCTTGTTGGCGCCCATTTGGTGGGTTTTCTTTGATGTAAAATATGAACTAGACTGCTAATGTGACTCACTTGGATGGAGTGATATCTACTTGCTTTTGGGACGGATTTATGATAGGTTGCATTAGATATTTTTCAACTAAACAAAAACCTATTATGTATATCATGCATACATGTTTTAATCAACTAAGACTTATTTTCAAATAACGTAAATAAAGAGGATTTCTTATAGTAGTATCATGATAGGCTGCATATAGGAGCTCACTATCAATAAACAAAGTATTTCCGCCGCGTATAAATACAGTTTTACTATCTAAGGCCGAGGGATACGACCATTTAATCCAAAAGTTTTCTTACATTTCACTGTTGAATTTCAACTTATAAAGTAAGCGTCAAGAGTTGCCTGAGCGTGTGCAGTTATCCCCTGCACGACGTGGCATCATAACCCGTAGTTCCTCTTGCTCTGATACGATATGCTCGTTGAGGAAATGCGGGTTGTGACAGTTGGTATCAGAGCCAGGTTTGCTTGACATTTGGTCGGGCAAACTTTCCTTTTTTGTTTTGTGCTTGTAAGCATCATGTCATACACACACCGAGGTGCCATCCGTATGTCTTGGCCGAAGCACGTACACTACACTCATGGCATGACATGAAGTATACGGGGCATATTATGTAGTATGGGATGCATAATATGTGGTTGTATATGGATCCACCATAGGGGCAATATGTGAGGGTTATGTAGTATGAGATGCATAACCTCACCACATGGATGCGACTAGCACGTTTTCTTTTATTCGTTGCATGCAATGCTATGTAGTATGTGATGCATAGCATTGTGATGCGTATGACCGCTCATGGCATGCATTAAGGCTTTTTTTAGATTGCATAGCACAGCACGCATAACATAACATTGCATGAGCACAACGTGCCAAGCTAAGACGTACATGATGACACCTGTACACACATGGTTTTGGGTCAAAGAAAGTCATGCATTCATGGTTTAGGCACAAGTTAGTGGGATGACGGTGAGTCATCTTTAGGCTAGGCATACTATCATTCTCAAACTCCCAGAGCAAGTTAGCAGTTGATGTTCATATTTCTTTATGTATGGTCTGTACCTAGTCGTTGTGTGTTTTGTTGGGTTTGAGCTTGATAAGAGTGAACGTGTTATAGGATGTCGAAGCGTCCAGTGACAAGGCAAACTCCCCAATCCGAGGGCGAGTCTTCGGGCGCGCAGAATAATGCCCTGATGGATAGTCTTCGCCAAAGTAATGAGGCTTTGACAAGGCAGGTGCAGGAGGTACAGTCCCAGCTCCAAGCTATGTCATCCGCGATGTCTGGGCTGGCACCAAGAGGACAAGAGACTGTCAGAGGACCCCTTAGTTCGACTCCTTCAGTGACAGTGATACCTCCAGTTGTGGTTCCCCCTGCGATGACGTTTATCTCGCAGTTTCAGCGACTTGGACCACCGACGTATGATGGAAAAGCAGACTTCGTGATCTTGGATGATTGGGTGATTACGTTGGAAGAAATGTTTGTGTATGCTGGTGTGACCGAGGACCAGAAGGTGATGCTTGCTGCCTATCAACTTAAAGGGTTGGCGAAAGGTTGGTGGTTACGGGAAAAGGAAGGCCTAGGGGCGGGCTGTTCGTGGGAAGCATTCAAAGAAATGTTACGGCGCAAGTTTCTACCGGCCGTGGAACAGGACCGCCTGATGAATGACTTCTTGTATTTGAAGCAGAGGAAACTCACAGTTAGTGAGTATGAAATTGAGTTTAGCAAGTTAAGTCGGTTCGCTCCGAGCTTGGTAACGACGGAAGCGGACCGAGTAAAGAGATTTCTTGGCGGACTCCGCAGCGATGTGCAGCAATTCACAAGTGCATATGGAGTTTCAAATTGGTTATTGTGTTCCTGTGTCTGGTGTCCCGTTTTCCGCTATCTCAAATTTTTACAAATACAACTCATTCTAATGGGCAGAAGACAAAACCAGCAGCTCACCGAGGACCTCACAAAATTTTGTGCGACATTGTCTATCTTCCCTCGACCACGTACAATGCTTCGTTAAGAATGATGAGTTCATATACACTCATGAGTATGCAATGAGACCTCTAAATTGTAACACATCCACTTAATTTCGAGCAATAAAATCTCAAATTATCTTTGTGCTTGTTTTGTACTAGTGATAATTATTAGTGAGCTCTCAACCTGAACTTTGTGCCTAGTTATCCTCTTTATTACCTATTGACATCTCTAATATTGCAAATATATACAATTATATATGGTTTATAGTCTTAGTTCTAAGTGATGGTCTTTCTCAAAATAGGTTTGGTCGAACCGAAAATTTATTATTGTGATCTCGATCGGCTCGTCAATATGGTTCCAATGGGACCATTCTTGCACAATTCCGGTCCTGTTTAACGTTCAAAAGAATGTTGAAACATGCGTACGCGCTAACCGCACCGGCCCACCTCCTTTGATGTGGGAGGTGGGGGCCAAGTCAACCCCAACATGAAGAAAGTGGGGGAAAGCACCACCACCTCCCTTGGGGAGTGGCCAATCCCCACCCCTTAGGGGTGTGGCTCCCATGGGGGTGCGGCCAAACCGCACCCCCATAAGGTGGCCACTTGGGGGTGTGTCCCCCGTGGGGGTGCGACCAAGCCACAACGGTAATGTCCCACCCCCTCTGGGTGCGACTTGTGCAGTCGACCCCGCACAACCTCTTCAAGATGGCCTGGGTTGCGCCCCTTTTCGACGTGGATAGGACTACACCCCCTAAGCCTATGCACGAGACATGCGCTTAGCGCCCCCCCCCCCCCCCCGGGTGTCCACGACGTGCGTCAAGTGTCTTTAAGTTTTCAATTCGTACGCATGACATGCTCATTAAGCCTAATGCACTCACTACATGCTAACAACACCTCCGCGCTCACTGTGCAGAAGAAGCCTTCTTAACTTTTGGGACTGCAGATAGCGTTTGTTTTTATCAAAGCTGCAAATGAAATTGCTCGAAGCTGCCCGAACCACCCAAACTGCCTGGGGCATAATGGTCATATCCGAAAAATGTCGTTCCATGTCCTCCAGATCAACGAACATGATTCTCCCGCCATGAGGTTACGGTGGTTATAGCCACAAAGTTACTGGGATACCCGTGACCAAAGCTATAAAATGAGCCCTCATTTGAAGATCATTTTGCCTTCAATGCCCAAGAGAGCCCCTTTGAAGAAATCTTTCAAAGATCTCCTTCGGTGTTTGAAGAACTCATACATGACTTGAAGATCCTCATTGCCTTTGAAGATCTGTAAAAATTTCCCAAAATGGGATGAGGGTAAGCCTCAAGAGGTCGCAGGAACACTCAACCACAACCAAAGATAAGCAAAAATCAGTAGCAACAACCTCACAATAGTCTCCAATTGAACTTAATTTCTTTACAGAGCGAGGTATATATTGCAAGACATGATTTACAATGTAACTAAGAGAAACATAAATCTGCAACAAGAAGTTTACCGCGCGGACAACAAGCTGTAACCGCACCAATCGTCAATCCGCAAGACGAGTCAGCTGAAGTCGCCTATCCATGACTAACCGCGCGAAGTACTTGTTATTGAAATGCTGAAATAACTTGAACAGAGTCAGCTGACAGACCGAGCGAACTGCTCTGCATATCTGCAACTCAGAGGAAGAAATCAAGTCGCAGAGACCGCGACCTGCTGCTATCCGCCGACTGCTATCCACAAACTGTTCCACACAAAGCTTCCACTAGTTGCATAACTGCCTGATGTTAGCTGCACAACCTGTACATAATCAACTTTCTTAGTCGCAGTGGTTAGAAAACCATAACCGCAAAAATAAAGTGCGAACTAATTCTTACTGCTCACTTCTACTTATGACGAGCCAAAGACTCATATTTATAGGTGTGAGGAGCAGTGTCGTCACCACCCATAACGATAGGATAACCGCTCGTCAGACTAGTCAGCTAACATCACGAGTCCATAAATAAGTGTGGCCACCAATCTAGTCCACAAGAATAACCAGACCACCAGGCTCGCAGACACAACTCCAGTCCGCGCAAGGCTCCGGCCCACGACAACCATGCCGCCAACTTGCCGAGCTTGGCGAGCTCAAGAAACAGTACACACACATGCAATCTAGGCGATCTAGGCAACAAAACTGGACTTAGTCACACAAGATCAAGTCCACGGAGACAAGCTTCGCGGTCTCCAGGTAACCGCGCCACCTGAGATCAAGACCGCGACCAAGCTAAACAACACCAGTAAGCCACCTTGCAGACTGCTCCATCAGACATCGCGACCTCCCGATAAATAAGTCCGCATAACTGTGCCGACCTCCACGATCAAACAATCAGACCGCAAGCACAGAAATAAGCCGGACACCGGCGAGCTCCAGAAGAGTCTGCAACAACAACTATGCCGATCTTGGCGAACTCCAGATGAGTCCGCCACATCCGCGGTTAGCCAACCCCAATCGTCCGGCTAACCAAGGATGCTTGCCTAGCTAGACCGCTAGAGATAACTGGCACCTGCCAAAGGCAGTCCGTCAGGCCACGACAGACTCTGCGGTCTGTGCGGTCTGACCAGTTAAACCACCCAAACTCCACTTTTACTCTCACTTCAACAATTTCAACAAGATCTTCCTCAGGGACGGCGTGAAGATCTCTCTTTCCTCAAGAGTCGACTGCAGCATCTCGCTTCTCCTCCTCCAAACACTTGGCTTTTCAAGAGGTGGCTTGTCACCCTTGAACTATTTTCTTCTACTTCTGCTATTGTAAAGGAAGGCAACATGTCGCCCTCAAGCACTTTCCTTTCAATTATAACAAAACGAGACATAGTGGAATTTAGATGACACCGTTTCAGCCACGTGGTTTTTGTTAATGTATATTTGGGCATATAATGAGTTCAGAGGCTTAACGGGTCTGATTCGAATACCGGGATATCCGATACCCATAATAAACATAGGATATGCCTATAAAACCCAAGCTGGGGCAACAGAGAGGTAGTTCCATGTTGAAGTTGGTGACCGGGCGGTCTGGCGGTTTGTCTTGGCGGGTTGAAGACCGCGCGGTCTGGCGGTTTGTCTCAGTCGGCTTGGAGACCGGGCGGTCTGGCGGTCTTCCCTGGCAGTCTCTCTTCCTCTCTGGTGGTAGCCGTGCGGTTAGCCCTGCAGTCTAACCGCGCGGCTTGTGCGGTTTGTTTTATATAGTCCGCTTGTCCTGTAAATTATAGTCCCACATCTCTTATTTGTATTCTCTCATCTCTCCTCCATTCTATATAAAGGAGGGCATACCTTTGTAATAGATATCTTTTTTTGGATAATAAAATTTCAATTATTCAAAAGTTTATTCGCTTGTTCTCCTCTTTTCGCTTCTTTTCTCTACTTTCTAACATGGTATCAGAGGACACGGTCATCTCCTCCTGATTCTGTGCGCCCTTTGTTGTTCGCGGCTTGTTTTCAGCATTCTGCGACTTGGCTTCTCTCTGTCCGCGCGGCTTGTTTCTATCCGCGCGGCTTGTTTCTGTCCGCTGCCTGTTCGCGCGGCTTGCTTCTTCTTCTCTTCTCCTACTGATCTTTGTCGCGGCGACCAGTTTCCTTGTCGCCGCGCTCCTTGCTCTTTCCTCCCGCTCCGACTTCCTAGTCGTTGCGGTCTGTCCCTATCTACGTGTGTTGTCTCTCTACTCGCGGCTTGCTGCTGTGATCTGCCTGACCGTGCGGGTTGTTCCTTTCTTACCCGCATCTTGGTCGCGGTCACCTGCTCTTCTCTTCTCTTCTGTTCGCTCGGTCTTCTCAGTCCGCGCGACCTCTTCCCCGCTGGACCTTTGCCTACTTTTTCGCCGCTTTCTTCTTGTTGCCTTCTACCCGCTCCTGCTTGCTAGTCGCCTCGGTCTCATCTTTGGCCGCGCGACTTGTTCTCCTCTGTTCGCCCGACCTTTTTTTTAGGTCGTGCGACTTCTTTCCCTCTGCTTTGCTCGGCTTCTTGGAAGCGGCCTTTCTAGCCGCCCGACCTATTTTCTGGTCGCCCGGCTTGGTGCTCTATTCTCTTCTCGCGGCTTGTTCTTCTCGTAGCGGTTTGCTACTCTCTTGCTTCCATGACTTTCCTCTCCTCCAGCCCGTCAGCCTCCGTGGTCACCTCTTCTGGTAGTGCTCATGTTGTGACTCGCGGACGATGGCTCATCGACTCTGGTGCAACAAGTCATATGACAGGCAACCCTCAATTTTTCTCTCTTCTTGACACACAGGCTCAGTTGCCCCCAGTCATTGTCGCTGATGGATCTCCCTCCCCGGTCCATGGGACGGGCATGGTTCAAGTCACTCCGTCTCTCTGCTTGGCTGATACCCTCTATGTGCCCAAGTTTCCGTGCAATTTATTATCGGTTACTTCTTTATGCAAGCAACTACAGTGTTCTGTCACATTCACCCCTACCTCTTGTGCTTTTCAGGATCCGGACTCCCAACGGACGATTGATACCGGGACTGAGAGTGGTGGCCTCTACTTCCTTGACAACGTTTCTGCTCTATCCGTCTTCTCCTCCTCCTCTACAGATCTTCTCCAATGGCATCTTCGCCTTGGTCATGCTCCTCCCCGCATTCTACGACAACTCCTGCCGCACCTCCCTCCTCATCATCCTCCTCTAAACTGTGATGCATGTCAACTTGGCAAACATCACCGCTCCTCCTTCCCACCAACGCAGAGTCGAGGCTCCTCCCATCCGTTCGACCTCGTTCACTCTGACATATGGGGTCCCGCTCCTACCCTCACCATCGGTCGGGGCAGTTCCTATTTTGTCACCTTCATTGATGATTTCTCTCGATCTACGTGGGTATATCTTCTTAAAGATCGCTCCGAGTTATTCTTTGTTTGGACCTCCTTTTATTCGATGGTTAAAACTCAGTTCGCTACGTCTATTAAAATCCTTCGTTCTGACAATGCTCAGGAGTATCTTAGCCACGACTTCTCCTCCTTTTGCACTCACCATGGTGTTATTCGTCAAACCAGCTGTGTTTACACTTCCCAACAAAATGGGGTGGCGGAACGCAAAAACCGTCACCTCCTTGATGTCGCTCGCACTATGATGAATCAAATGCATGTTCCTCGCTCCTATTGGGGCTATGCTGTCCTTCTCTCCTGCTATCTCATCAATCGCCTTCCCTCCACCGTTCTCCACGGTGCTACCCCCTTCTCCCTTCTTTATCCGGACAAGGATCCCTTTCCTCTTCCTCTACACATCTTTGGGTGCACCGCTTTTGTGCACTCTCCCGCTGCCACCCGTGATAAACTCTCACCCCGTGCCACCAAATGTGTCTTTCTGGGCTATTCTCCCACTCAGAAAGGCTATTGTTGCTTTGATCCTGTTGCCCGCAAGCAATTTGTCTCTGCGGATGTCACCTTCTTTGCCAATGCCTCTTACTTCTCTCCCGCTTCCTCCTCTCCTCCTCCTGCTCCTCCTTCTCATACCAACTCATCCCTTCCCTCTGCTCCCACTGAGGTTCCGTCCTCTCCACCCACTCCACCGCCTTCCCCATCCTCCTCATCTCCACCCTGTACTCCGCTTTCTCCCTCCACTCCGCTGCCATCTCTCTCTACTCCCGGGCCAGCTCTCTCCACCACGGATACTCCGGATACTGAGGCACCTGCTGACCTGGATCTCCCGATTGCTCTTCGCAAAGGGGTTCGGGCTTGTACCCACCATCCTCTTGCTGCGGTTGTTTCCTACGATCGCCTTACCCCTGCTCGCCGAGCCTTTGCCCTGGCTATCTCGGCCACTACCACCCCCCGTTCCTACCAGGAGGCCCTTACTATTCCTCACTGGAAAGTTGCCATGGATGAGGAGATTGCTACTCTCACTGAACGGGGTACCTGGACCCCTGTTCCGCCTCCTTTCGGCACCGATGTTGTTGGTTGTCGCTGGGTCTTCGTAGTGAAGTTTCTCCCAGATGGCAGTGTGGATCGTTATAAGGCTCGCCTGGTTGCCAAGGGTTTTACCCAAACTTATGGGGTTGATTACTTTGACACTTTCTCGCCCGTGGCTCGCCTCAGCACTATTCGGGTTCTTCTCTCTGTAGCTGTCAACAGGGATTGACCTATCTCGCAGCTAGATGTTAAGAATGCCTTCCTCTATGGAGATCTGCAGGAAGCTGTTTACATGGAGCAACCTCCTGGGTATGTTGCTCAGGGGGAGACACGGGTATGCCGGCTAAAGAAGGCTATCTATGGCCTCAAGCAGAGTCCTCGTGCCTGGTTTGACAAGTTCAGTGGCATTGTTGCGGCCATTGGTTTTACACGAAGCTCAGCAGATCACTCCTTGTTTGTTCGGAAAACCGCCTCTGGTCTTGTTGTTCTTGCGGTTTATGTTGATGACATTCTTCTTACTGGCGATGACCAGGATGGGATACTGATGACCAAGAAACACCTTCGTCAACATCTGGTTACAAAAGATATGGGCTCCCCGAAATACTTTCTGGGGATTGAAATCTCTAGAAAGCCCAAATCCATGGTCCTTTCACAACGGAAGTATGCTCTTGATCTTTTAAAGGATGCAGGACTCACTGGTGCTAAACCTGCACGTTGTCCTATGGCTGCTGGAGAAGACAAAACTTGGACAGATGACTCACCTCTTCTCTCTGATCTTACGAGATACCGGCGTCTGGTGGGCAAGCTCATATATCTCACGGTAACCAGACCCGACATCTCCTATGCTGTTGGCAAGGTGAGCCAGTTCATGCAAGCTACGAGGGAGTGTCATCTACAATCTGCTCTGAGGATATTAGAGTATATTAAAGCTGCTCTAGGGAAAGGACTCCTATTTCAGAAGAATGGTCACCTAAGGGTTGAAGCTTACTCTGATTCAAGCTATGCAGATGACAAAGGGGACCGCAAATCGACTTCAGGTTTCTGCACATTTGTTGGAGGCAATCTTGTGAGTTGGAAGAGCAAGAAACAGTCTGTCGTTTCCAGGTCTAGTGCAGAGGCTGAATATCGTAGCATGGCATCGACTACATGTGAGTTGAAGTGGTTGCGAGCTCTCATGCTTGACTTAGGAGAGGTTTACAACTATCCTCTTCCTATGTTCTGTGACAATAAGGCCGCGATACACATTTCCAAAAATCCGGTCTTTCATGAGAGAACAAAACACATAGAAGTCGACTGTCATTTTATTCGAGAAGAAATATTGAAGAAACAGATTTGCACTCCATTTGTCACGTCCGACAACGAGTTGGCAGACGTCTTCACCAAGCCAGTGTCCGCTTCCTTTTTCCACATCTGTGACAAGCTGGGCATGATCGATATATATGCTCCAGCTTGAGGGGGAGTGTTGAAGTTGGTGACCGGGCGGTCTGGCGGTTTGTCTTGGCGGGTTGAAGACTGCGCGGTCTGGCGGTTTGTCTCAGTCGGCTTGGAGACCGGGCGGTCTGGCGGTCTTCCCTGGCAGTCTCTCTTCCTCTCTGGTGGTAGCCGTGCTGTTAGCCCTGCAGTCTAACCGCGCGGCTTGTGCGGTTTGTTTTGTATAGTCCGCTTGTCCTGTAAATTATAGTCTCACATCTCTTATTTGTATTCTCTCATCTCTCCTCCATTCTATATAAAGGAGGGCATACCTTTGTAATAGATATCTTTTTTTGGATAATAAAATTTCAATTATTCAAAAGTTTATTCGCTTGTTCTACTCTTTTCGCTTCTTTTCTCTACTTTCTAACATTCCACTTTGACTACCGTCCAAAATGCTTCGAGCAACCTAACAAGCTCGAAGTAGAAAGCCCTAGCCGCTTGCTCCCGGTGTTCTCGTTTTCTATGATTACCCCTGTGTGTCGCTGCTGCGATTGGGACAAAAAATTCTGTCGTGAAATTTATCCTGCCGCCGCTGACGGAGTGAAAAAAATTGGAAGGAAATCCAGTCGTTTTGCCTCCCATGAAAAATTGATCGCCGTCGCTGGATCGGGAATAGGGAAATTGGTTCCTGCGGCTCTCACAGTCTCTCGTCCCGCCGCCTGGAGAAAAGATTTTCCCTCCCCCGACTCTTGGTTTCCCAGTCGCCCACTTCCGTTCAACCCGTCCCGACATCGATTGAAAGGAAAAGTTTTTTTCTCAGAATCTATTTTCTATGTCGCTGCTCTTGATTTGGAAGGAAGGAACAGAGAAAGCCCCGCCATTCTGCCATCACCGATCACTAGATCGGGGAGAAGAATTAGATCGCGATCAAGTTGACGTAGATACGGGGCTCTCATTGCCGCTCACCGGATCTGGGGTGAGATCACCGACAGTGGAGAATGTCTTGAAGTTCCTGTCGTTCTCTTGCTTCTCTGTCGTTCGCCAGATCTGAAGGGAGGCACTTTGCCGCTGGTCCTTTAGGTCAGGCCGAATCAGGGAGATTCTCTGCACGAGTATTGATTTGAGGAGCTTGCAGTCATAGAATTCTATTAGGCCTCGTTCGTTATGCGAGAATTGGGCCGTTGGAATTGATATTCATTTACCAATTCCAATTAGGGACGTTCGGTATGCCAAAAAAATCGTGGGAATCGGAAATAAATGGAGAATCCATCGGAATTGGGTAAAAGGTAAATACGCGACGTTCATTTCCGATCTCGCTAGGTCAGATTTTGCGATTCCTGCTCCGTCGCGCCGCTCCTCTTCCTGCTCATGTCGCGCGCCGCTCCTGCTGTTGTGAGCCGGTCATCTCCAGCCCTTTTTACATCCAACGGCATGAATGACAAACACCTGGCAGCATCTTATTAAAAGCAGAATTGATATCGGTGGCAGATGTGCGGACAAGTGGCGGCATCCGGGCTCCTGTTTTTATTTAATGTTTGGCATTGTAACGGTCTTCAGGGATACCGAGAATTATAAATACTCCTGTTTTCATGTAATTGGTTTTATGGGGAATTTAATGAAAGTTTAATTTGCTTCTTACTCTCTCTCTCTCTCTCCCACTCTCTCTCTCTCTCTCCCCTCTCTCTCTCTCTCTCTCTCTCTCTCTCTCTCTCTATCTATCTCTCCTTCTTTCTTTCTCTCTTTCCGATTCTTCCTCCCCATCTCCGGCGGCCTTCCGGCGCCGGCTTGGTTCCTTACAATTTGGTGCTCCCGTCTTGACCTCACCCTCCCATGGCTGAACATACAAGATCCAAAGATAGCCAGCATTTTTACCAAGATTTCCAGGCCACAATCCAAACGGAGAAGGAGGCTACCGCTCGCCACATTTCTGACCTGCGTGACGATTTCTACGCTAAGGAAGCCCTCCTCATTCAGCAAATTGTCGACACTCGCAATGAATCCACCACCAAGATCGACACCTTACGGCTTGACATGATGGCTCAGTTCAAGAACGTCCAACAGACTCTTGATCATCTATGTTCCCGGCCAATTTATCCGGAACCCGGTCAATCTTCAACCCCTAACAGCGTCCTTGGTCCGGCTCCGAACGCTGCACACACCCAGGTCGTTTCGTTCCCTTCATCTCCCGATTTTAAATTTCAATGCCCACGTTTTAGTGAAGGGGATCCTACTGACTGGTTATATAATTTACATCTTTATTTTCAATTCCATAATACAAGTTCGCGCGATTATCTCTTAATTGATGCTTGCCATCTTGATCGGCCCGCATCCCGTTGGTACCAGGCCACGATGCGTGACCACCCGACTATTACATTTCAGTCCTTTGTCGAGGCCCTCACAAAACGTTTTGGTCCCTCCTCTTATGATGACCCCGCGGAAAAATTAGCCAAATTACAGCAGACATCCACTGTTTTAGATTATAAAACTCAATTTGAGGAATTTTTAACACGTGTCCCGGGACTCTCGGACTCCTTAGTCACTAGTTTTTTCACTTCTGGACTCAAATCCAGTATTCGAGGAGTTGTCAAGATGCAACGTCCCTCCGACCTTCATACCGCTTTTGCGTTGGCCCGCATGGTTGAAGATCAAGAAATGGAAAATAGGCCTTCCATATCTTCATTCCCACGCCCGGTCACTCATTCGTCTGTACACGCCCATGATCTTCCCTATTCACGTAATCTCCCACGTTTACAGTGGCACCCGCCAACTCACACTACCCCGACTACCCAAACAAAACAGCCTCCTTCCCAAACCTACCCAATCCGCCGACTCTCCGCTGCAGAGAGACAACGCCGCCGTGATTTAGGATTATGTTACAGTTGCAATGACAAATATAGTTTTGACCACAAATGTAAGGGTTCAGGATCCCTCCTATATTTCCAAGGTTCGGATGAACCTGACCTGGACGACAACGAACCCGAACCTCTACAGGAAACCGTCGACAACACTGGGTCTGTTTGTTTTTATGCACTCACTGGCGAGCCGCCCGTCCATTGCCTTCGGGTTACCTCGTACATCTTCAATCACCCTTTAGAGACACTCATTGATAGTGGTAGCTCCCATGATTTCATTTCAGACCGCATGGCCAAATTTCTACACCTCACAATCTTCGCCGTTCAACCTTTCCAGGTTTTTATGGGTAACGGGATGTCAGTCACATGCCAAGGCAAGTGCAATTATGTCAACTTGCTCATTCAAACTAATACATATACTTTACCTTTATATGTTCTTCCTCTTCATGGCGCAGATCTCGTACTAGGAGTACGATGGCTACGGTCACTAGGCCCCGTAACCACCGACTACTCAACTCTTACGATATCTTATGTTACCGAACATGGTCCAGTCCAACTACAAGGACAACTAACTGCCCCGGAAAAATCAGTTTCATCATCGCAAGTGTCACGACTCATGTCACTCCAGGCCTCGGCATTATGTGTCCTGACATCAGAATTTCCGTCACCCACGCATAACAACGATTTGGTCTCCATTTTAGATACATCGTTACCCCCTCGTTTTCACGAACTATTACTTTCTTTTAACACCCTATTTCAGGAACCGGCCACATTACCACCTCGTCGAAAAATAGACCACACCATACCCATTTTGCCAAATCATCCACCGGTCAATGTTCGTCCTTATCGGTACCCCCATTTTCAGAAAACTGAGATAGAACGCTTAATCTTGGAAATGTTACAGGCTGGCCATATACGACCAAGTACTTCCAGTTTTAGTTCTCCCGTAATTTTGGTAAAGAAAAAAGACGGTACTTGGAGATTTTGCGTCGACTACAGAATATTAAATAACATAACAATCAAAGATCGTTTTCTCATTCCTACCATCGATGAGCTATTAGACGAACTTTTTCATGCCCGATTCTTTTCAAAACTAGATTTACGCTCCGGTTATCACCAAATACGTATGAAAGAGGCCGATATTCACAAAACAGCATTTAGGACTCACCAAGGGCATTATGAGTTTACCGTCATGCCTTTTGGACTTACAAATTCCCCATCCACATTTCAAGCATTAATGAATACTATTTTTCAACCATATTTGCGCAAATTTATTGTGGTTTTTTTCGATGATATTCTCATTTTCAGCACCACTGAAGACGACCATTTCACACACTTGGCCACAGTTTTAGAAGTCTTAGCCTCTAATATACTCCAGGTTAAACTTTCAAAATGTTTTTTCCTAAAAAACGAAATTGAATTTCTCGGCCATAATATATCTAATGGTACGGTTTACCCAACCAATACCAACTTAGAAGCAATCCGCCGTTACTCTACGCCAAATTCCCAAAAGACGGTTCGAGCATTTCTTGGATTAGCCGGTTTTTATAGAAAATTTATCCAAGGTTTTTCAATAATTGCAGCGCCTTTGACTGATTTATTAAAACAAGTAACCTTTACTTGGAATAGTGACGCTCAAATTGCTTTCGACAAACTTAAGGAAAGGTTAATTTCAAAACCAATCCTTCACCTACCAAACTTCACAGAACCCTTCCAAATAGAAACAGATGCTTCTGGAACTGGCATAGGGGCAGTCCTGTTACAGGCGAAGAGACCCATAGCCTACTTTAGTAAGAAATTGACTCCCCTTATGCAAAAGAAGAGTACTTACGTACGCGAAATGTACGCCGTTACTGCAGCTGTTGCAAAATGGAGACAATACCTACTAGGGCATCCTTTTCAAATATTAACCGATCATAAGAGCCTCCATAATTTACTCACACAGGATTTACATACGCCGGAACAGCAAATATTTTTAGCCAAATTAATAGGCTACGATTACACAATTAAGTATAAACCCGGCAAAACAAATATAATAGCCGATGCTCTTTCTCGGTCTTGCGCATCTCATCAACACACACACACCGACTTCCAGAAACACATTCCAACATCACAGCTTCTCACTTTATCCATCACCCAAGCCACTTCATCGTTGCTGGACGGTTTACAACAAGCTTATGCTGAAGACACCTTTACCCAGCAACTTTTAACAGACCTAGTCAACAAACCGTCGACTCGGCCCTTTTGGAGTCAAAAGGGTGGCAATATATTTTATAAACATCGGCTTTTCATTCCACAAAATTCATCCATCATCAGAAAGATCATCACAAACGCACACGATAGCATTTACGGGGGGCATTCAGGAATTAAAGCAACCCTACACAGAATACAATCCCAATTCCATTGGAACCACATGAAACGAGACATAACCACTTACATAAGCCACTGCGACCTATGTCAGAAGGCTAAACCCTCCAACCATTCCCCATATGGGCTGCTACAACCATTGCCAATTCCAAACTTGATTTGGTCGGATCTCACAATGGACTTCATTACAAACCTACCAAAATCCAACAACTATACAAACATTATGGTGGTCGTCGACCGACTAACACGAGCAGCCCATTTTGCTCCCCTAATTTCCCCCATTACACCACCATTGGCAGCCAGGGTTTTTTGGGAAACAGTTGGGAAATTGCGCGGTATGCCTACGACTATCATATCTGACCGTGACTCCACTTTTTCTGAGCAATTTTTGGACCACGCTATTTACATTACAGGGAACTACATTACATTACAGTTCCGTTTACCACCCTCAAACGGATGGACTATCTGAACGCACTAATCGATGTTTACAACAGTTTTTACGTATGTACACACATGACCAGCCGAATAAATGGGCTCATTATCTAAGCTATGCTGAATATCATTTTAATACTTCGCTTAACACATCGACCGGCATGTCCCCTTTTGAGGCCATGTACGGTCGACCGCCTCCTGGGCTTTTGTCTTACTGTACGGGCAGTACGAGCATTGAAGCGGTGGAACTTACTTTACGCACCAGGGAGGAAATTTTACAACAGCTCCAGGAAAATTTGCAACAATCTCAACATCGCATGAAGATGTATGCCGACGGAAAACGAACGGATAAAACTTTTCAGAAAAATGACTGGGTGCTACTGAAATTACACCCGTATCGACAACTTACCCTCCACAGAATGAAGTGCAAGAAACTGGCTCTCCGCTATTACGGACCCTTCCAAGTGGTGGAAGTCGTGGGAGAAACCGCCTACAGATTACAACTACCAGAGGGATGCAAAATCCATCCCGTATTTCACGTATCCCTACTCAAAACCTACCAGCAAAACACAGACATACACATTACGCCCCTTCCGGCGAGCAGCTACAACAATATGCCCATACATACGCCGTTAGCCGTCGTCAGCTTGAGACAGATCATTCGGGACAACCAAACGATCTCTCAAGGGCTGGTCCAGTGGAAGGATCTTCCACCCGAAGATAGCACATGGGAAGACCTCGACTCTCTACCAGCAGATCTACAAAAAGCGGCTCAGGAAAGCTTACTTACTTCCAAGCATGACCTAACCGACTTCATCACTACAGGATGGCTTCACAAAAATAAACGCACTAAACGGGACAAGCAGAGGACGACTACTAACAACCAACCCAGGAACGGGAGCAGATCTGCTCCAGCTCTTGCGTCAACGGCCCTAACAGAGAACGGTTACCTCATTTTACCCGAAGTGACTGATCCACTGAATCCATCACCAGCAGCCAAACCATCTCTCCACCGCGCCCTCGTCACTGTAAACTGCAGCTCAACACAAACCCTAAACACCGGAAGAAGGACGGCGAAGTGATAAGGCTAAACGATGGGGCATCGTTTTAAAGAAGAGAGGAATTGTTGTGAGCCGGTCATCTCCAACCCTTTTTACATCCAACGGCATGAATGACAAACACCTGGCAGCATCTTATTAAAAGCAGAATTGATATCGGTGGCAGATGTGCGGACAAGTGGCGGCATCCGGGCTCCTGTTTTTATTTAATGTTTGGCATTGTAACGGTCTTCAGGGATACCGAGAATTATAAATACTCCTGTTTTCATGTAATTGGTTTTATGGGGAATTTAATGAAAGTTTAATTTGCTTCTTACTCTCTCTCTCTCTCTCCCTCTCTCTCTCTCTCTCTCTCTCTCTCTCTCTCTCTCTCTCTCTCTCTCCTTCTTTCTTTCTCTCTTTCCGATTCTTCCTCCTCATCTCCGGCGGCCTTCCGGCGCCGGCTTGGTTCCTTACACCTGCTCCCGTCGCGCCGCTCCTGCTCCCGTCGCGCGCCGCTCCTGCTCCCGTCGCGGTATCTTCTTTGAAATCACTCCAGATTATTTCAGTTTAATTCACTCCAGTTTAATTAACTCCTAATTGTTTGTGAAATCACTCCAGATTTTCACAAGAAATCTGGACTGAAATCAGTCCAGATTTCTTGTGAAATCTGGACTGAAATCAGTCCAGATTTATTGTGAATTCTGGACTGATTTCAGTCCAGATTTATTGAAAATCTGGACTGAAATCAGTCCAGATTTATTGGAAATCTGGACTGAATTTCAGTCCAGATTTCTTCTCCAGATTTCGATTTCAGTTATATTTCAATTCATTTTTTTTGGTTGGTGCCTCTGTTATGTCATTTTATTTTATTTTCAAAATCTTCTGAATGTGGTAGTGCATAGTAACTTGTGAATGCATTAATGACTGTCTAGTACACCATTTTGCACTATATGACTATATTTTCGTGTGGGGTTGTTTTATCAAAAAGATAGAATCAAGATTTTAACCCTTACACTATACACATGTTTGGATTTATTGTTGCATGAGGTGAAATGATAGTCACTTTGTGGAAGTTTATTGTATATTTCTAGAACACGAATGCTTTGCAGGATCGCCCTCTCTACAGGAGTGTTAATTTTCATATATTTTTTTCAATACGGTAAAGTTGGATATCTTTCATAAATTTGCAGGAGCAGCTAATCTGCAACATTAAATGAAGAAATTATTCAATAAGTAATAAATTAGTGAAAATTTATTATTAGAAACCTTGAAATTTCTTCGATAATTGGTAGTTTTGAAATTCATGATTTCTTCCAAATATTGAATACCTTGATGTGGTTGTGTGTGTGCTTTTGTGGTTGACTATGTAACGTGTGTTTTTTTATGTTTAGATGGATGAAACAGTGAAACGTCGTAGGCGTAGGAGAGCAGCAGTAGCTGCTGCTCTTGCTGCTTCCGTCGTAGTGATGATGAAATGTGAGGTTAGAAGAAATATCGTGGGGGCTGATGCAAAAAATATTGTAAGAGAAAGTTTGTTTAGCCGTTTGTATGACGGGACAGATATAAATTGTTTTAACCAGCTTCGGATGAATAGAAGCTCGTTCGAAGTTTTGTGTAACATGCTAACCCAGCGTGGTTTGTTAAGAGACAAAAAATGTAGGAATTAGAGAGGCAGTCAGCGTTTTTTTACATGTTTAGGGGCACAACAAAAAATTTAGGGTTGTGGCGGGACGTATCTACGATCAACAGATACAATTAGCCGTCATTTCAAAACGGTGCTGCGAGAAATTCTGAAATTAGGTCCTGAGTTTTATAAAACTCCATGATGCGTCAACAGCACAAAGATGACGTCATTTTCCTATAAGTTATTTTTTTAACAATCCTAAGTTTTATTTTAAAATATCTAAACTGTTCAGATGTCCATATAAGATTGCATTGGTGCGATTGACGACACGCATATTGAAGTTACAGTGCCTACTAAAGATCAGGGTAGGTATCGGAATAGGAAACATGCCATTACAACGAATGTAATGGCCGCATGTGATTCAAATATGAGGTTTTTGTATGTGTTACCTGGATGAGAGAGCTCCTTATCGGACTCCAGAGTTTTGCGCAATGCACTCGAAAGAGCAGATCGTTTTGAGGTGCCACTTGGAAAGTACTATCTGGTGGATGCGGGATACACCAATGGCCCTGGCTATCTAGCTCCATATAGGTCAGCCAGATATCACTTGAAAGAGTGGTCTACACAAGACAATAACCACACCAATTATAAAGAGTTGTTCAATCTCCGTCACTCAAAGGAACGAAATGTCATAGAGCGGACATTCAGCCTCCTTAAAAAAAGATGGGCACTTTTGAGGGGACCATCATTCTATGACATCAAAGTACAGGTCTATACATTTAAACCTTTAACATTAAAATAAGTTAATTTATAATGAATTTTTAATTACCTTTTAAATTTTAACAGGTTTAAATTATAAACGCTTGCTGCATTCTGCATAATTTTCTTATAGAGAGGAAATTAAAAAATCATGGTCGATTGCTTGCCGAGGTAGATGCGAAAATATTAAATCAAGATACAACTTTTGCTAGTTTTGAGTACGCGGATACATTGGCTCCAGTCCAAGCAACACCTGAGTGGAGCACGTTTAGAGAAACTATGGCTATGAATATGTTTAATGAGTATTGTGCTCATCGGGGCAATTAAAATGTGTTTAATTTGTTAACTTCTTTATAATCCATTTATGTGCAAATTTGTGGGTATGTTATGTGTGTGTGTCTGTGTATATTTTGTTAACTTCTATTTAATACATTGACTCTAGTTCATTTTTTTGTTAACTTCTATATTATGCAGAAATAAATGGATAAAAAAGGAAAGGAGGTCAAACCAAGTGAACGGTCCTATGTTCCATGGACGCCGCAGATGGATTGTGCGTTATCGACTGCTCGTCTTGAGTAGCAAAATCTGGGAAATAAGGCGGCTAGCGGCTGGAAAAGTGTCGCGTACACGACAACAATACATGCATTGAAGGATGATTACCACGTTGATACTAGTAAGGAGAAGATAATGGCCATGATTAAAACATAGAACAAATACTACCAAGAAATATCAAATATGCTGGATACCAGTGGTGTCGGATGGGATTGAGAGCGTAATGTGGTGAAGTTGACAGCGAAGAAGTCTGGGCTAACTACGTACAAGTAATATTTTAATTGAGCAAATGTTTAACTGTGTAGAAATTATATTAAATTTTGATTCTATTTAAACTAAACTTGTAGGCGCATCCGACAGTGAGACATTATCGGAGCAATAATCGTACAATTGGGGCGACTTAGCTATGATTTTGTGGGGTTGATCGGGCCACTGGAGCTAATGCTGCTACTACGACTGAGCAAATGAACGAGATCCACATTGAAGACTTATTGGACGGAAACGACATGGAGGAGGTTGAGCCAAAGAGCAAGAAGAGGAAGGAGAAAACATCCGCGGAGATAATTACTGCTGATGATATTCTGCGATAGCGATGAACATGGAGCATGATAGCAACATGACTTCTCATCCGCCGCCCGCCGCCGCCTCCGATCTCAAGGGCAGACAGGATATATGCCGCCATTGCAGCTATTGCAGATTTGACTGAGACTGAGGTCATACATGCTATCGATATGCTTTAGTGATGACAATAAGAAGGCCGACTGTGTTCATGGCTTTACCGATGCCAATTAGGAGGACCTGGCTCCGCTTACATCTACGCGATTGATTAGATTATGTAAGGACTTTTGGCTTCATGTGCGGACTATTATAATGTTGTAGGACTATTTGAATTTTTTTAATGTTCGGTACGTTAACTATTAATTTTAATTCTGTTGAAGTATGATTTTTGTTTAGCAATTTCAATTCAGTTTATAATAAAAATTACAATTTGAATTCTGTACTTTGAATTCCAGGATACAGCCGAACATCAGAATTGCCAATTCCTGTGACAGAATTCCTGCATTCAGCCGAACAGCAGAATTGAATTGAATTCAATCCAATTCCTACGGGAATGAGAATTGAATTCAATTCCAATTCCTGCAGCTCAATTTTCTGCGAAACGAACGGACCGTTAATGGATTCCACCGAGTTCTCGCGCCACTAATTCTGTGGTGCTCGGGTATTATGATTTCAAGGTTGATCAGACCATGGATCTTGATTCTTTAAATGAGAGCAAGTTCCACTGCATTGTAGTTTTCCAAATGCGGCTTTGTTGTTCTCCTCAATGTTTCTGAGCACGAGGTTGATGAATAATTTAAGGTTGTTCAGAAACATGCATCAGATTTGCTGCCCGAGATGAGATGAGATGATCAGGCCCTTAACAGTTGACGCCAAAGCTTCTCCAAGTAGAGAGTTTGGCCACTGTTTGGATCTAAAAGTGGATTGATTTTTTCACTTTAAGATCGTGGTCTTCAAGGAGCTGAACAGAGAGAAGATAGCTTGTGAGGAAACTGCTGCTTCCAGTCTTTGTTTGCCAAACCCCTGTGCCAGACTCTCTTTTTGTTTTTCTGTTCATTTTAGAGGAGATCCAGTTTCAAAGAGGACCAAAGCCTGGAAGGATCTCCACCTTGTCATCGGGATTTCTCTATGTTGTTGAGATCTACGCCGGATTCCTCGGTTTGCATCTCAGGAGTATGCTGATTGAATCTAGCCTTCGGCGACCGTGTTCAGCCGGAGAGGAGAAAATTGTATTATTGGATTGGATCTGAAGACACTGGGTCGTCTCTGCACGGATCAGGTAATCTCTTCTAGTTTTCTAATTTTAAATGTCGAAACATGGCTTGTACGACATAATAAAATTGCAGTCGTTCGATCACACTGATTTCCATGGGTGGAAACTCTACGTTCAACTTGACTTGAAAAATAGGAGATTTACCACACAGTGCTCAGTGATTTTGCCACTATCCGAGAGGATATTGATGATTATATGTGAAGCAAAGATGAGAATTTTTTCAGGGATTACCTTCTGAATTTCGTGAATCCTCACCTTACATTGACCTTAAGCAAGCTGCCTCACATTCAATTCTGAAATGAACAGACTGAAGAAGAACGAAGAAGCCCACAAAATAATGATATTATGTTAGTCTTCTGAGTGGTGGCTGGACAACGCTGCTACCTGTCATGTGTCTCATGACAATGATCATCTAACTAATGTCACAATAGTTATGAAAAAGGTAAAAAACTACAATGGAGGAGAGACCGAGGTGACTCATGCTGGGAATGCTACTTTGGTCCTCTTCTCGGGTAAAAATTTAATTTTTGGAAAATATTAAATTTATTTCTGAACTAGCTGCTAATTTAGTGTCTACTAGTTTACTTTGTGATACTGGTATATTTTCTTTTGCTTTCTGTAGCGGTAGTGTAACATTATTAGTTAACTCATACTATTTTGGATGTGCATACGTACACAAGTTTAATCAAACTTAGTTAGCCCGAAAACTCTACATGAGATACTAAAACACATGAACTATATGAAAATATTCCAAATAGCCAGAACTCATCAGATCACATTAAACACTAAAAACTAACTTGAAAAATATGACGTGTGTGCTCAGACTAAGATCACTAGAAAACCTTTTAGTGTGGTTACTAGGAGCACAACACCCTTAGAGCTAATATATTCCGATATTTGTGACTTTAAAAGTTTTGTCACTAGAGGAGAAAGGAAGTATATGATCACCTTTAGAGATGATTGTTTTAGGTTCTATCATATTTACCGTCTAAAAACTAAAGATGAAGCAAGCAATTAAAATGTTTTGTTTTTTTTCAAAACCATGGTAAAAAACCAACTTGACATGAAAATCAAAATGTTTAGAAGTGATAGAGGAGGAGAATACATGTCCAGAGAGTTCAAGTATTTTCTTGTCTCTCAAGTAATCATACCATAAATCACTACTCACCACAATCGAATGATATAGCTGAGCGAAAGAATAAAACGTTAATAGAAATGTTAAACTCCATGTTCCTGACTTTTACCATGCCTATAGATAACTTCTCACAAAAAATTTATCTAGCTCAATTTTTAGAATTAATATACGTTCTAATTGCTTAAAATGAGTTTAGTGGATTAGAAATAAAAGTAAATTCATATTTATTTGATTTGTGTCTAATCCGGTCTTTTTTCCTATATATTAGCGCAAGAAATGCCGAAGAAATCTGTTTGGAGAATCAAATCTGTTCAAATATCATTTGCTAGAAAAAGGTTGCAACTCTGAAAAAGGTTACAACGTCTGGACGAATTCAAATTTCAAAATTCAAAAATTACGCCATTGACAATTTTGAAAAGATGCATCTCTTGGGGAAAGGGTTGACATTTTTTATGGGGATTATTCAGGAGTTATTGATTATTCATCATCTTGAAGAGAGAGAGTTTTTTCATCAAGGGTTTTCAAAAATCTCCATTGAAAGGGCGACCGAAGCAAGGAAGATGACGGATCTTCAGGTTGATCGAGCGAGGGACGTCGGAAGGAGAATCCTACAACGTTTTTTTGTAAATTTCATCATGTATTGTAAGATCTCTCCAAATGCTTTGTGTGTTTCCTCTGTCACCATGAACTATTACTATTAATCTTGTATTGTGAGAGTATTATAGCTTGTGTGATGATGTTTTGATAATTTTTCTTCATGATTATTTGCTGAATGTACTTTATCGAATTTAAGATCTTTATTTTGGAGGCTTTTGACCAGAGTTTCGCTTTTTTACTACACTCCATAAATTGAGAGAGAAGTTGCGCAAGTGCGTCTTAGATTCAGTATAGCATTTGAAGGGATAAAGAAATTTCCTCTTGATGTTAGCAACTTTGGTTTTCGATCTTTATGCGGTACTTGTTCACCTGAGGGGAAATAGCGACTAGAGATTTCCGATATCGAGAGATACTGATCTTTTACTTTAAAATCGTTGCAAGACGTTTTACCACACATACACATGAAATCACCTTTTTAATTTCATTACGCTAGACATAAGAAATCATGATACAAGATTAGTTTTCCAATTGATAAAAAGTATTTCCTCAAGTAATTATAGTTTATTTTTAATTAAGAGTTTTTATTTGTATTTTACAATAATTAAATCATCATCATTCTTAATTTACTTGAATTTAGAGAAAAGACATAACTAGTAATTGCAAGCACTAAATCTAACACCTCTTCGTGTGAACGATCTTTATTCAGATTGTATTACTTGATTCGACGCGTGCACTTGCGTGTAATATGTATATCCGTTTTGGGCATATCACCTACTGCTTATTGGGGAAAAACAGTTTTAACTGCAAACCACATTCTAAATAAAGTTAATCAAGCTAAGTTAGAAGTTACAACCTACGAGTTTTGGTTTAAGAGACCTTCGACCATAACTAGACTTAAGATCTGAGGTTGTATAACCGATGTTACGGTTTTCGACCCTAGAAGGTCTAAGCTTTGATCCAGGACCAACACATGTGTCTACCTAGGCTGTGCTGAGGATATTGCTGCATATAGATTTTTAGATATTTCTAATAACATCATTATAGAATTTAGGGATGCGGTGTTTTTTGAAAATAAATTTCTTAAAGACAAAAACATGTCACCCCTAGGTATGCAAGCAACTCTTACTAAGGAAGATCCTGAATCAATACCGAGCACCTCCTATTCAGTTCTAGTAGACAATAATGGACTAGAGTGTAGAAGTACTTCTGTGAGAGAGAGAACTTTCAGAACCTTTGATAGTGATTTTATCACATACCACATCGTGGTTGATCCATCTACCTATAAGAAAGCAATGAGATCAATATATTCACTACTCTAAAACGAATTCATAGATAAAGAGATGAACTTTCTACTTCAGAACAACACCTGGAAGTTGGTTGATATGCCAAAAAGAGCTAAAACTATAGTGTGTAAGTGAGTTTTGAAAAAGAAATTAAATCCAGATCATAGCGTAACTAAGTATAAAGCATGCCTAGTGGCTAAAGGTTTCACACAAGTATGCGGAGTAGATTATTTTGATGTTTACTCACCCATGTGTCACCTAATAACTATTAGGATTCTCCTTTCCATTGCATCTATTGAGAACTTTATTATTAGTCAAATGGATGTTAAGACTGCGTTTTTGAACGGAGATCTGACCGAAGAGATTAACATGAGTCAACTTAAAAGTTTCATAGTAGAAGATCACGAAAACAAGGTCTGTAAGTTAATCAAGTCATTATACATACTAAAACAAACACCAAAATTATGCAATAAGAAATTTGACTATAATGTAAAGTCGCTATAATATTGTTGTATGTGAATGATATGCTCTTACATAAATGCCCTTACATATGTCATAGATCAAATAAAGTCACTATAATATGCTTGCATGTATATGATATGCTAATTCTAGAATCTGATTAATCTGAAGTGGATGACGTAAAGTCAAGTATAATAAAAAAATATAGAATTAAAGACCTAAGTGTAGCTGAAACTATACTAGGTATGCAAGTGAGATTTGGAAAAAATGACATTTCCCTAAGTCAAAGACATTACATAAAATCCATGTTGGATACGTGAGGATACAGTGAAAGTAAACCAGTAGAGACACCATACGATTACAATAATTACTTAAAGCCCAATGAAGGAGCTACAGTTAGACTGTTAGATTACTCTAAACTGATTGGAAGTCTCATGTATGTTATAGTTTGTACCAGACCTGACATAGCCTTTACGGTCGACATATTAAGCAGATTCACTAGCAATCTTGGCTAAGACCATTTGAATGTCCTCGATAGGTTAATGAGATACTTAAAACACACCAAAAAGTATGTTTTATGTTACAATGATCATCCTTCAGTCCTGGAAGGATATTCTGATGCATCTTGGTGCTCAGAAATAAACGACAGTAATTCCACTAGTGGATTTACATTCACACTTGTAGGAGCAATTGTAGCTTAGAAGTCCAAGAGACAATTATGTATTACACTTTCATGTATAGAATCTGAACTCTACGCTTAAGCTTTAACATGAGAAGAAACAGAGTGAATAAGAGATTTGATGATGGACATTCCACTAACAAGCTTGAAGTTATATTCTGTTGTAGTTTACTGCGAAAATCAGATTACTAAAACTATTGCAATGAATACCTTATTGAATAGTAAAAGAAGGCAACTAAGGATGAAACAATCATAGCTGACCTTCCTCACAAGTTAAGAGATTATAACCCTAATTAATGTGAGGTCAAATGATAATATTACAGATGCTTTGACAAAAGACTCAAATAGAGCTCTCACAATCAAAACATCGGAGGAGATTAGATTAAAATTCATAAAAATATGAAATTTCCCTCCTATGTTTATGTTTTGATAGTAAGAACATATAGTCACAACATTCAAACATCTAATAACAGACTGAAAACCCTAAATAATTTCTTAATGAAAATCCAAGATAGTTGGATGCTAGTCATTCCACATTTGATGACTTAACATATTTCTTATTGTAAGTTGATTCGAAGATTATTCAACTGAGAACAGAAAGTCATTGTAAGAGTTAATATAAAAATTAATGATCATAACACATTATTCTACACTTGATAATGTTGCAAATGATGATGTGCCAAATCATTTGATGATGAGGCACATAGTGATTATTAATGAGTAAGATAATAATATTTGATTTATTAAAATCAAAATTTGACTGGTCTTAGTTAGACTGGATAGAGATGCTAACAATGTTACTTCACCACTGCTACAATTATTAAGCTCATTTATGTAGAGCTAATTTACTTTAAAAGTTACTGCATATGTTTATGAATTTATAGAGTCTAACTCATGAAATTCTTTGCAGACACTGGTGGAGATGAATGAGAGAAAGAAAACTTTGACCTGGATGATGATGATATACTATCTGAGTAGAATTGTTATGCATTTATTCATTTGTCTTATGTTTTCAAACCTTTTAATCCTGAGTTGTACTTTATGTGTTGATGTTTTGTTTTAATCTAGGAAAACCCACATTATGGTTTAATTGTGCAAACTTATCTAGATAATGTGTAAAGTTGAAAACTTTGATTCTCTCTACTTTCTGCACTCCGAAACATAAATGTTATATGTCACAAATATATGAGGAGATTGTTATTGTATATCTGGTCATATAACAGGTTCAGAGGCTTAACGAGTCTGATTCAAATACCGGGATATCTGATACCCGTATTAAACATAGGGTTTGCCTATAAAACCCAAGCTGGGGGCAACGGGGAGGTAGTTCTACTTTGACCACCATCCGGGATGCTTCGAGCAACCTAACAGTTTTTTCTCCTTTCTGAGGCGTTTCAATGCTAAAAACCTCCTTGTTAGTCGTCTTACTCAACTTTGACTGTTTGCGCGCTTGACCGCTCTCAAATTTAAACAGCTCAATTTGATAGGTCTACCAGAGCGTCGATTTGACCCACAAAAAAAGAGATTAGTTAATACTTAACTATTAGTGACGATTTTGTTCCCGTGGCAAAAAAAGTGTGGCTAAAAATCATTTTTTAGTAGTGGCTTGACATAATTTGGGATTGCGTGGAAGGTGAAAAAAGCATCAGGGTTGCATTTTGATCATTTGGACAGACACAGATAAGTACTAGTCAACTTGACCTAAACAAAATTTGAGCACCACTTGAAGGCTTCATTTGGGGGGGGGGGGGCTTATTTTCACCAGTCAAGCGGTTATGACCGCATGAATTGAAACTTAATAATAAGTCCCCAAAACGAGAATTTTTTTTTGGTAAGCTTAGCGTTCCCTCCTCTAGGAACGCATTTAAATAAGTTTTACGTGGGCCCGGTTTATTTTTACTTTCCCGCTGTCTGGAAGAAATATGACTCTTTTTTTCCTTTAAATGAACTGTTCCTGCCGGAAATTTTTTTTTCCGACCAGGTTTCCACTCTCCACCGGAATGACGGAATATACTACTGCCCGCCACCTCCACTCCGGTCTTCGTCGCCCCTTCCGACATCAAATTTGCACATTTTCTTTGACATATCAGGGCTTAAGTGAGTTTCTTGCTGTCAGGTTCTGTTCTTTGTGAATATGAAAATACAGTTGTATATTAAACATAAAATACAGTTGTATATTATACTATATGCAAATACAGTTATATATTATACCTGAAATACAGTTGTACATTACACTATATGCAAATACAGTCATACATTATACTCAAAAATAGTTGTACTCACTTGAAATACAGTTTCACAAACAATCACTTGAAATACAGTTCTTAAAAATAATTCAACATATTCAAAGGGATGCAAAGAGATACAAGGAGATGAGACTGTCGTTCGCTCCTTCCTGTTGCTGGAAAAATAGTTGTACATGGTTCTTCTCAAGCCAGCCGTCGGCGGGAAAATGTGCCTGGAAATCTGTCGGAGATCGCGACTGCGCAGAGAGGAGTTGTTTGATGACAACACCTACATTAACATGTACGACTCGCCGGAGTTCGCGTCGCAAAAAATCTGTCTGAAATCTGCTGGAGTTCGCCTCGACTGGGCCGGAGATCGCGTCAATTCGGCCGCCTAAGTTTAGGAAGAGGAGGGAAACGTGAAAAAATAAGTGAGTCCGCGCTTTTTAAAAAAGGTATTTAATCGCGCTTTTTGCCCAAAAAACACTACACACATACAAAAATTTTGGAAGCCTAAGACATTGGTATAGGATTGATTGGTGGGTTACCAGCTAGATTTTGAATGCAGACATCTTGCAACCTCAAGCAAAATTGCCCAATAGGAAGTCAACGATCGATCGGCAACCGAAAACCACGATAATTTATTTAATTACGAGACGCACACGTGCCGGGCCACAGAAAAGGCAATAGAGCACAGGTTTTCCTTCTCCATCCCTCCCCCCGATGCCCATTCCCTTGGCTGTAAAAAACCCCAAAATCGCAGAGCCCGCAAAGAAGCTTCCCGGCAGCGTGAAAATCTCAATAGGGATCGCGTTCTTCCACCGCTGAATTTTAGTTCCGCATAGAAGAAGAGAAGGACAAAGGATTTCCTCATCATCTTCTTCTTCTTCGGAAACGGCGGAGAGATGTGCTGCGACGATTGCGAGTGCCGGCCCCTTGGCTGGCTCCTAGGCCTCCCCTTCGCCCTCCTCGCCCTCATCGTCTCCATCGTCGGAATTCTCATATGGATTGTCGGGCGAGTCTTCTCCCTCGCACATCAAATCTCATTAATAAATCGTGCGGTTTCTGTGTTTGAATTTCTTGCAATCTGCAGGCTTCTGCTGTCGTGCATATGCCCTTGCTGTCTCTGCGTGACTATCGTGGTGGAGCTGGCGATCGAGCTCATCAAAGCCCCTATCCATGTTATGCAGTGGTTCACGGCTCAGATCCCCTGTTAGAAATTTTCTGCAGATTCCTTCCTTTTTTATTATTGTCGCAGATTCCATAGATCTGGAAGCTTTTTCCCTCCTTTCTTTTTAAGATGATGTCTGTATATTTATAGTTTTATGCGCAGTTAAGATGTTCGATTGTTTTCCCGTGAGAACAAATCCTATTGTTTGCAGTTTCCTGGTTGAATATATTACATCAGTTTATATTATACTTGAAAAATCAAGTGTTTTTGTTTTGGGATTGAAGGAAAACTTATGTTCGTTTGTTTGTAGCATGGTTTTCAAATTCAAAAACTTATGTTCGAGTTTGATAAAGTAAATTCATCAGCATCATTCAACATGTTCAAGAAGGATTTCTTATTTTTACCGGATCAAAAGTTAAACAAATAGCATCCTAGTCCTACACTAAACTGTTAAACAGCTATAATAAAATATAATGGTAGCAAAATGTAATAAATTGTAGGAGCCACTTAAACCAACTAGAGATAGCATAACAAGGATATTACTAAAAAGTTTGTTCACATGAGCCAGGAAGAAGAATATTTCCGCTGCCTGGGGGAAGAAAAATAAAAATAAATTAAAATGCGTGAAAAAGCGCCGAGAAGAAGAAGAAGTTCCACAGCGACCATACCAAAAGAGAAGCTCAGCTCCAGTAAGAACATTGGGAAGAAGAATAAAATGCTTCGCAGTGACGATACCTGGGTGATGAAGAAGTTCCGCTGCCCGCTGCCTGTAGAAGCACCGTTCCTTGAACTCGGGCATAGCCTTATATATTAATAATAAGCAAAAGCAGGAAAAAATTACAAGTACTGAGCATCATGCAGCAAAAGCTGGGAAAAAACCGTGGAAAGGGGCATACCCCTTTCCCACAAAAAGTCACCATGGCAAGCAAGCTTCGCAACATGGTCGGCCGCCGAGTTCGCTTTACGGTCAATGAGGGAGATAGACACCCGTGGGCTGTCCTTTAATAGCATTGCCAAGGAGGATTCATACTCCCCGGTTGAGTAGCCTGATAATATACGATTGATACGCGAGCAAGCATCCGATGAGTCGCCTTCAATAATTATTCCCGAGCAAGTGGGAGAGAGCCTTTTCCATAGTTGAAGGGCAGCAAGCGCAGCCATGAATTCCGTTGCTACCACAGACCTGCTGCGGTGCGGTTTCCCCCCCGCGGCGACTAATGTGCCATGCTCATCCCGCAGCACATAGCCCAGCCCGGCGCAGTTGTTATCAAGGACCGAACCATCGAAGTTAATTTTCAACCATCCTACGGGGGGGGACGTCCATGTGGATTGGTGGTTACATGTGGGCGTCCAGTGTCCGTGCGAATAGTCTTGGATAGCATTGATGATGATTGAAGCCGGCTGCATGTAATTCTCGCCATGGATCATACAGCACCGAGCTTTCCAAATGTAATAAAAAATCGAGGCAAGGAATGGGGCCATTTCAGGAATTTTGGTATCTTGCAAAAAGTCCAGCAAATCTTGGCTTAATATTTGCGGTGGGATGCTCAATCTTGCTGCCTCGGCACGGATTTTTTCTGTGAAGCTACAGCCCCCAATAATGTGGCCAATGTTCTCCTCCACACCGCAGCCCCACGGGCATGCCGCACTGTCGCGAAGTCGGTGATGATACAGCCAAGAATAAGTAGGCAAAAGGTTGTTGATTGCCCTCCAAATTAATGTCAACATTCTTGGTTGGGATTTGATTTTCCAAATACCACAACCGCCACAATCAGACGGCAAGCGCTCAGCATCATATGTGATCGAGGCAATCATATTCTCCTTCTCGGTATGCGCCCAGACAAGCTTGTCTCCCCCGCCGACCATGTCCCGAGGTAGTTTCATAATGTATTGGACAAGTTCAGGAGCAAAACCTGTGAGTTGACAGGCATCCCATTGTCCATCTCTGTCCAGCAATCCAGCAACTTGCGTTGGGAGGGCAGCACTGTTCACGAATGTAGGCCACTTAGCAATCGGAAACATACCAAGCCACGTATCGTTGATTGTGGAGATTGAGAGGCCATTTCCGACCATCCAAAAGCAGTGATCAGCAACAATTTTTGCTCCTAGTCGGATTGCTTTCCAAATCTTTGAGTGATTTCTCTTGGGGAAGTAGAGATCTTGTTGGCCGTATTTGCTGCCAAGGACTTGGCCGAGTAAACTGCATTCCCCTCTGAGCACACGGGCAGCCACCTTACCCATGATCACTTGCCGCCAGGTTCCCAAGTCTTTAATACCGAGGCCCCCTTTGCCCTTTGGGCGACAAACATCCTCCCATGCGAGGTAGTGGATGGCACCCCTCGTGGTAGATCCACTCCACAGGAAGTTTTTAAGAAAAGAATTGATTTTGCTTAGCACTGATGCTGGTACGGGGGAATTGGCAATAGCGTGAAGCGGTATTGCAGCCAATGAACTTTGGACCAAGGCTGTTCGCCCAGCCAGAGAGAGATGCCTGGTGCCCCAACATCTGATCTTGGCCGCCATTTGATTCAGCAATGTATCAAAGTCGGAAGGGCGCGAGCGACCCGATCTGAGCTTGATGCCGAGATAGTTGAAGGCCTTTACACTGCTGTGCCCGAGTTCATGTAGAATGCTGGCTCTTGCATGCTGTAGAAGCACCGTTCCGGGTCCAGCAACAGCGCCAAGAGGGAGTTTTGCCGGTAGAAGCTCAGCTCCGGCTGCTCGGGGAAGATTTGCCGCGCGGGAGGGGTTTCACGTGAGCCATCGGGAAGAAGGAGAACACCCCTTTTCCAAAATGCGTGAAAACAGAGCGGGAGGGGTCTGTTTTGAGGGGAGGTGTTTAATGAAGGTGTGAAAACAATTTGATTTTGGGTCAAAACCAAAACATAACAAAACAGAGGCAAACAAACAGCTATATTTTGACTGTGAAAACTCAAAATGAAAACCGGCTGTGAAAACGATGCAAAGGATCTAGCATTCCTCTTGTTTGATGATCTTTTGATTCTAAACCTAAAACATGGTTGGAAAGGATGTAGAAGATGAAATAATTGGGGGTTTTGTAAGTTAACTGTATGAAATTAATTGTTTAGAAAACTTAATAGGAAGGATTTGTGTGAAATTATTTAAAAAACAAAGGATGATGAGATTAAAAATTAATACCATCTGTTTTTGGCCAAAAAATGCTGGTCTTTATTTCATGTAAGCTTTGCATTCTTGGTGGTTTCTGAATGAAATATATGAACAAGCTTGGAGATTTTTAAGATTAGAAATCTTTCATGATCTCACAAATGTTTTAGAAGATCAAGGGGCAAGATTGAAACTTACCAATGGATAGTTTCTGAAATAGAAGAGGAATTATTGCAGCCATATAAAGGAGTAGCTATTTTGGAGGGAGGGTGATCATAAGCAAGAATAAGGGTTGGGGATATAACTGCGGTGACGTTTTCCAGAACCATAATAAGCGGTCTGTTAGACTCGGGCTCTGCTTGGGAGAGCGTTCCGCCTCAGTTGGGTTTGGACTGAATGGAATGCTCCATGGTTTAGCGGTTTTTTAAAATTTTTTGTTCGGAGCCGCCCAGTAAAAATGTGATGTGAGAAATGGCTCCATTCGCGAACCTTGCCCGAGTCCTCCAGTCCACCACGTGCAGTGCGTTCAGCCCTCAGACGCTCTTCACTCCAACGCTCCCAATCTACCCAATACAACGATGACTTTGTAGCAAATATGGGGGCTGTAAGAGAGGTGGTGCTTGACGAATCTGTTCCCTTGGATGTTGACACCTGCGGAAATACCTGCCTCCGTCAGGCCTCTGCAACTCTTCTCCGTTGGCTTCGCTACTCCAATCTCTGGAGTTGAGGAAAAAGATGATTTACCCGGGTAACCTTTATGATACCGAAATTTGTGATGGAAGTTCAGTCTACCCTGATAACCTTTACGATGTCTTGATTGGAATGTAAGAGGAGCCTTGACATTTTTGAGTGATTAGCACCAGAAATTCTCTTTTCAAGTAATCTCGTGTCTCTTCCAATTTAACATAATTATTGCGCCGCTGTTTTGCAACACAGCTCTTTATTTGCAAACGGAGATCATCCGGACATCTTCATTTGCCACAATCAAATTTCAACAGTTTCATTTGCAACCCTTATTTTACCCCCACTCCCTTTCACAATAGCCACCGTTCTCCCAAACAGTCACATTCTGAAGTATATTGGACAAATTCACCCTATAAATCCTATATAGATCACTGCTTAGTGCTTGGTCCGTTTGAATATTTTTCTCCATTGTGTTTTTTTATAAAAAAATATATACAAGTGCAATTTTTTGACTATTTGAATAACCTCTGATCCTTAAAATATTGTGAGAAGCTATGTTCAAAAAACATTATTTTATCTCACTCGCTTCATCTCTTGTCGCTGCTACCCATCCAAATATTCCCTGTCAAATGATATCAAGAAGTTTCAAAGGGTTTCTTTCCCGTTGTCTCGCTAAAAAAAGATGTTATCTTGCTAGTAGTAAATTGAATTTATTAATGGAAGGTCCTTTTAAAAAGTTTTATTTATTTCAAAATAGTTGTATTTATTCAATGCCAATAGTAAATATGCATTAAAAATGAGAGTAGTTGGAGGTCGGTGGGTTTTCTAATTAGTGGTTTAGGATGTTTTGGAGCTTTTATTTTACTATTCTCTTCATAACAGTGATCTAGGCTTCGTCTGGCATGTTGGTGGCAATCGTGAACATAGGGGTTATACTGTCATTCCTTAATGCTCATCTAAGAAACTTCATCCACTTCTATGTTTAAACGGATATAGTTTGTTAGGTGGTTCTTAAGGAATGACGATTTAATCCTTGCGTTTGCCATGCCCATAATAATTGTCATGCCAAACAGATATTCTATGATGGTGTGGTTTTTTGGATAAACTCATTGGAGTATTTTTACCGTCAGGGGGATTTAGGAATTAGGAAGTTCAACAAGAGTGTCAGACACCGTCTTCCTTATTTTTGAACGTCTTCGTCTTTCCGGAGCTATCTTCCTTATCCGAACATCATTTTTGACATATAAGTAGTCAAAATTCATTGTTCCCGGCGAGATGAATCCAAAACCACCATACATTTTGCAAAATTCTTGGGGGCCAGGCCCCAACCCGCCCCCTAGAGTCCTAGACCCTCCCCTGCACCAAAGAGAGCCTTCTACTGATTAATCCAGCGTTAATGGACGACCGGCTGACATATTCCAGGCCTACTTCAGTTCTAAACTTAACAAAATGGAGATAATAATAATAACAAACACATGATTTTAAATAGTTCATTTGGTACAATAAGAAAAAAAAACTGATCAGGAATCTCCTCCTCAAATGCTCTTACAAATTGATTTTCTCAAGCAATACCTTTCCATCTTCGCTCATGAATGAATTATTATTATTCATGAAAGCAGAGCTGCGTACAAAAGCTGGTTCCATGTATCAGGAAGCCCGGCGAGGCACCAGTGGCTGCAGTCGGTTGCAGAATGGCCGCCGCTGTAGGAAGAAGGGTGGGCGTCCTTCCTTAGCTGAGAGAGGTAGGTGACATCCAGCAGATACACGGGTTTCCTCATGCCGCCCAGCACATTGTTGACTACTCCTTGCTGCGGCGGCGGTCCGCCGGGATACATTGTCGATGATCCTGTACTCATCGGCTCTGTTTGTTTCCTACAGTCGTTAGCTCCAGGCTCTCCCCAGTCCTTTCCTCTGCACATTTTATACTTAAATCAGCTTGCAAGCCTTTAATTATTGAAGGTCTGATTTTATCTTTGTTGTTTGCTTCTCTGTTTGAACGATGGATTATGAATTCTAATATGGAATTCATTTTGAACTTGAGTTAATTCATTCTAATCTTATAAGAATAGGATCAAAAACATGTGTGACAATGAAGATTTATAAATAGAACTCATCTAAAATTCATATATCATCCAAATAAGATAAATGTTGTTGTGGATGCATTAAGTTGCTGGTCAAAGCTAAACTGATGATGTATTCTTTAATAACAGACACGAAAAAAATTGAAGTTCAGAGACATCATCCAGTATATCGATTCTGGTGCAACTAATCTTCTGCACTGATTGGTTACGGTAGATCCGGGAAGAACAACAGGAAGCCAAACGAAAGAAATGATGAAATTTCTTGGAGAAAAACCACAATGTAAATATCATATTGATAAACACAACAATGTACGACGAGGTAATCGATAAATCGATATAGAATATCTGCCGTTGATGACATTCGAGAATAATTAATTAAGGAGACACATCAATTGAAGCTCTCAATACACTCAAAAGCTATAAAGTTTTACTATGATTTGAAGACAAACTTTTGATGACTAGATATGAAAACTATCCTCACAAAATTTGTGCAACATTATCTAATCAGCCAGCGGATTAAGGCTGTGTTTGGCTCAGGTGAGGTTGGACAAAAACGTCATTGTCATAAAATATATGTTTGATATGACAAATGTTACTACGGTTACCAAAAAAGAACTAGTTTTGGGCAAAAAATTTTAATATGACAACGACGTTTTTGTTCAACCTCACTGTAGCAAATAAACCGTGTCAAACGCAGCCTAAAGCTGAACACAATCATCCATGTGTTGGAAATTTTTCCGTTTGGTGGACATATTCTCTCGAGACGTCCCGGTGAGAACATACACAAATATTTGAGTCTATTCAACTTCCTATGAGCGCGCGTAAGTGCAGTCGCATGAGTGGTCAAAACATGTGATAGGTGGGTCAGACTGTCTCATAAATTCAGTCGCGAACTCGGTCTCACGTTAGACATGAGATTTGACAATAATCTTGGCATGAAGTGAAATATTTAATTTGGAGTTAATGAGATTAATAGACCCATATTTTATAACTCCTAAAAGCTCTCCTTATTTAAAGCCTATATTCACTCTCATGCTAGGTGCATTGTTTTAATTCCTTATTGTCATGGGTAAACTAGGGCTGAAAGAGAGTCGCTTTTCTCCTCCATTTGGTGGTCTGGTTGGCGAATTTTAGTGGTCTTTTTCAGATCTGGCTGTTTCCTTCCTCCATCAAGTTTTCCGACGAGGTGTATACTCTCCTTCATCGCGAAATCGCCCCTCGCCATATGCAATCTAGAAACCGGCCGATCCTTGTTACTTTGTTCTGTATTCTGGCGAAACCCCTCACAGCTTGTCGCAGTTCGGGTTGGCAGAGATTTTATTTTTGAAGTCTGCCACCTCTGCAATCTTGGATTTAAGCAAGTTGTCATTCAGATCTATGCACTCTGGAGAAATTTCTACTGCAGACCGAAGCAGTTATTTATTAGTTATTGCGATCAATGATACCTAGATCTATAGTTCGTCAAGAACAATAATTTTGAACTTCTGAAATTTGTGTACAAGCAGTGATCTACTAAGAACACACTACTGTTTTGGGTGAGTGCAAACTGATTTCATATACACTGAATCAGATCAAATTTATGTACACACACTTATCAATATATATAGATCTTGCACATGAAACATTAAGCGTATTGTTTGATCTTCGACCTAGAATTTAGTGAATGATATATATGTTTATATATGGTGCTAATTATTCTTGTTGTTGTAGAAATACAATTTTGCAGATAGCTTTGTATGCCAACAAGATTTGTTAACGCAACGGAATTCATAAAGGAGAACACGTCTCAATTGTTGCAAATTTCTGCGATCATGAAAAACGAGCAAGAATTTAAGAACTGTATAAATTATCTTTCCGCACTTCAGTTATGGTTCATTCAAGCTCAATTTATTGTGTTCTCAGATATAGAAAAAAAATTTTGTATAAACTCCATTTAGAAATTAGTAAAGTTTGGTTAAAACGATCATATGGGCTTATATGTTGCTGCATGCAGTAGAATTTTTCGGTAATATTAATTCGCCGTAGCAACGTGTATCCCTATATTTCATTAACATCATGTACATTATTGCGGTCAAACTCGACGCTCCTAAACCAGTCTAGATTGTTGCGGCCAAACTCGGCGCTCTTAAATCAGTCTAGATTGGACCGTCCTAGCCCGGGAGCGGTCGAGCATGAAAACAATTACATAATAAGAGAACAAATGCACAAGGCGGTTTTAGTGTGAAAAATCCCCTCAACCGAGTAAAAAATCACGTGACCGGATCTGTGCTGGTCAAACTCCACTATGAGCTTCGGGTTACAAATCTACCGCAGAATCGAGGGCGACATACCACTTCTCGTTACAATTGGGAGCGAGAGAGAGAGAGAGAGAGAGAGAGAGAGTTCACATGTGCTCGGTGGGCGACAGACCGTCTCATGCGAAGCTTGACGCTAGTAACCTTCGACGATGACGAACCCTCCTAGGCACCGCATGAATGCCGAACACGGTCACAGAACGTGCTGAGTAATGTTGGCGAGGAATTGCAGGATGTTGCGCGCAAGGAAGCTTCTCTGAACAACTAGCAAAACTTGCTATTCGCGGTGGACTTAGACGAATTTCCGGTGGAGAGGCACCAGCTCGTAGGGGAAATCTGGCAGAACTCTGGCATGAGAAGGAAGAAAGCACGGAGAAAAAAAGATGAGAAATGAGGTGGTCTGAGCTCCTTTTATAACATTCAGGAGGTGGTTACGGTAGTTATGTGGCTATCTGCACACCGTTACCATCAATATCATTATTTTTAGCATAGTTTTGAGCGTATATTTTGCTCATCATTTTTGTTTTTCGCAGACCAATAATTTAATTAATGATACTCCTCCACTAACCATGGTGATTAGTTGGTGGTTTTCCATGAAATGGACGACGACGATCGTGATGGAATGATCGGATGGCGGGAAAGTCCTGCCATGAATGAGCGACCAACTTGGTGGTGGACCGCCACCGGTGAAGGAAGTGGAGGAGCCGCGGTCGGCGGAACTGTTGACCATGACGGGAGAGAACGCGGTCGCGTGAGGCTGCCACGGGGAGGGGCGGCCGCGGCGCGACCGCCCTTGTGGGCGATGCCCTACGGCCGCGGGAGGTGGCCGCATGGAGGGGCCGCTACGGCGTAGCCGCCCTTGCGGGCGGAGCCCCGCGGCCGCGGGGAAGCGGCTGCCTGGAGGGGCGGCCGCTGCGGGGCCGCCCTTGCGGGCGGAGCCCCGCGACCGCGGGAGGCGACTACCTTGAGGGGCAGCCATAGCGTGGCCTCCCTTGAAGGCGGAGCCCCGTGGCCGCAGGAGGCGGCTTCCTGGAGGGGCGGCCACGACGTGGCCGCCCTTGCGGGCAGAGCCCCGCGGCCGTGGGAGGCGGCTGCCCTTGCGGGTAGAGTCCGCAGCCGCGGGAAGGTGTGACTGCGGGGGAGGGGCGGTCGCCCTTGCGGGCAGAGTCCGCGGCCGCCCTTGCGGGCAGAGTCCGCGGCCGCCCTTGCGGGCAGAGTCCGCGGCCGCCCTTGCGGGCAGAGTCCGCGGCCGCCCTTGCATGCAGAGTCTGCAGCCGCCCTTGCTGGAGGTGGACGCGACGCCTCCACCCTTGCAGGCCGATCCACACGGTCGCGGGGGCCGGGGAGGGGCGGCCTGCAAGATTTTTCTTAACAGCACATCAAATGTGCGCAGCGGAATAAAGTTCAAGAAACCAAAAAGAAAAACTTAGATCTTGCAATAAACATTGATCAAGAAATTTACATAACATAAAATAGGAGTATACTTAAGGGGGAATGAGTCGACACTCAATCAAGATGCTTCAGAAGAGTTCTTGATCGGCGGGTTAGTTCACGCAAAAATGGTTTGCGGCTCTACAGGAATCCACACGAACGAGGAGAACACCGACACCTTGTCAAACAAAATCCAAGATGTAGAATGGAAAGCCCTCTGCATCTCCACAAACTTCTAGGTTTGCACCCGGAGAGGCGGCGGCGGAGGGCGTTGGAATCAGGGCTTACGGGAGCGACGAGATCGTTACTTTGGGAAACACTTTCCGCCAGTTTCGGGTTCGCCCTAACTCATGCACACAAGCCCCAAGGCAACATATATATATACACACACGAGCATTTTTGCACGGGCTACGCCCGTGCTCGATGCTCTCGGGTTGCCTTCGGCCGCTTCCAGGCAGGCTTCGGCCGCATCCAGGCGTGCTTCGCCCGCCTCCGAACGAGCTTCTCTCATGCTTGATGCGTCGTTGCGGGCTGCGCGCGCAGCAAAGCGGGCTGCGCGCGCATCAAAGCGGGCTGCGCGCGGCATCAAAGCGGGCTGCGCGCGCATCAAAGCGGGCTGCGCGCGCATCAAAGCGGGCTGCGCGCGCATCAAAGCGGGCTGCGCGCGCATCAAAGCGGGCTGCGCGCGCATCAAAGCGGGCTGCGCGCGCATCAAAGCGGGCTGCGCGCGCATCAAAGCGGGCTGCGCGCGCATCAAAGCGGGCTGCGCCGCATCAAAGCGGGCTGCGCCCGCATCAAAGCGGGCTGCGCCCGCATCAAAGCGGGCTGCGCCCGCATCAAAGCGGGCTGCGCCCGCATCAACGCGGGATGCGCCCGCATCAACGCGGGCAGTGTCCGCAATATATACACATGAGTACTCAAAATGACCGTAAAAAATATAAATCAATATTACAATTTTTATTTTATATAAAAAATACGTTTTGTCGTAAAAACATAAATTCACGCAATCTCTCTCCTTTTCTTTCTCTCCATTCCCCATCTCTCTCCCTCTCTCCTCCCCCTTTCTTCTCTCCCATCCGTCATCTCTCTCCCTTTCTCTCTCCCTCTCTCTCTCCTCTCTCTCCTCCCCCTCTCTCTCTTTCTCTCTCCCTCCTTTAGCTCTCGCCCAACTCTCTTCCCTCATCTCATGCTCTCACTAAAAGATAAACTTTATTTAACAACGAAAATTAGGAAGACTAAATATTTTGTTGCTAATTAACATTGAATTTAGCTAGGTAAATGATATTTGTTTTTACCTACAAAAATAGCAACGAAAAAATTCGTTGCAAAAATAGCAACGAATTATTTTGTTTCAAAATATTTGTTGCTAAATAGAAACAAAATATTTCATTTCAAAATTTTTATACTAATTATTTTAGACTAAATATTTATGGAGGGAAAGATTCAATTCCCTGCAAATATTTTCATCACACTTTTAAAAAAATATATATATCATAAGTTTTTAAACAAATTAAAGAAACCAATTATATCCTCATTCTCATCATGATACTGCTCAACTGCCAAGATCGTCACTACCCCGCACGATATCCCCGTCGAGCTCGTCACACTCCCGTGTGATCTCCCCGCCTTGCTCCAATGAGAAATAAATAAATATATACATACAAAAAATATAAATAAATAAACAATATAAAATATACAAAAATATATAAATATATATAATATATAGAAATAACGAGATATATAAATAATTATATATAATAAACTATATATATATTAAACTATAAATAAATAAACATAATAAATAATAAATATGTATATGTATGTATAAATAAATAACTGGATATATAAATAATATAAATTTATAATTATATATATATATATATATATATTATCGCCATTTATAAACGAATTACTTAATTAGGAGGGTTGGTTGGGTAATGAATTTATATATGAGAGGTTTTTTTTTTGTATATAATATTATTTAAATTTAATCAAATAATTATATAAAATACAAAACATTAGGATCAAAAAAATTCCTTGCTAAAAAATCCTTGCTAATTAAAAAGGAAGAAATTCCTTGCTAAATTTAGCTAGGACCATATTAGCTACAAATTTTTTTCGTTTGTAAATTCCTTACTAATTAAAATTAGTAACAAATTTATTTAATTAGCAATGAATTTTGCTCCTTTCTAATCAAGATTTTTCTTGTTGTGTCTCTCTCATGATCCAATGACTCTTATTTGATCTATGGTGTGTCTCCAAATATTTATATTGCTTTATATAATAAGATATATACTCACGAGCATAAACATGCTTGAACCGTCGCTATCCGCAAACCCAGAATATATGAGATGACTCGACGAATCGACAAGATGTCTCGACGCACTCGAGGCACTCGACGCCTTGGCTGTGTGGTCTCGACACACTCGACGCCTTGGCTGTGTGGTCTCGACGCACTCGGCGCCTTGGGTGCGTGGTCTCGATGCACTCGGCGTCTTGACTGTGTGGTCTCGACGCACTCGACGCCTTGGCGGTGTGGCCTCGACGCCTTGGTTGTGTGGTCTCGACGAACTCGACGCCTTGGATCTGTAGTCTCGACGCACTCGACGCTTTGGCTCTGTAGTCTCGACGAATCAGCTCATCTCTCGACGAATTCCAATATGTCAAGTGCTTGGTCCTTCACTCATCACATTTGAGTAAGACCAACACAATCCATTCCTCCAACTCCTCCAAAACGCTCCTATGTGCGACCCTATATACTCATATCGCGTTGGCAGTGAGACTACCTATTTGATCACTTCCAGATCATCATGGTAACACCAACACGGCCGCGGCGCGGCCGCCCTTGTGGGCGGAGCCCTACGGCCGCGGGTGGCGACCGTGGGGATGGGCGGCCGGGCACGGCTTTGGCGGGGCCGGCTGGGCACGGGCCGCTCGGCGTCGGCGATGGCGGCGCCGGCGGCCGGCCGCAGTGGTTGCTCGGATGGTGCATGAAGTGAGATCAGTGCACGGGGGATTGAGTGCGGCGATCGCGTGCGCGACAGTCAGCCCCATGATCCCACTAAATTAGTGGGGATCATGAGGAGTGAGTTAATTACACCCCAATTTTCTATAAATATCATGATGGCTTCATCATAGATTAGGTCAATCACTATCGTTTCCTACACTTATAAAGGACCATGCCATTAGCAATCCTACGATGGTTATTCACAATACTAAAAATACCTAAAACGGCTGGCTATTCACGGTCTTAAAATACTTAAATTCATTGGACTGCTAATATAAATGAACTGTATTTAGCAGTTATAGAACTACTTATAATACTACTCGTAAAAAAATGGCCCTTCAATCGTCATATTAATGATGTCTAGGAGAAACAATTATGATGAAACTGCTAAAATACATACCCTAATTAAATATGGGACACTTACTGGTAATGAGTTGGAGAAATCCCCTGGTAGAAGACCTTTGTGACATTCGTGTCGACACTCGAGTCGACCCATTTCGCCCATGTGGTTAGCCCTTGTAAGAAAGCTTCCAAGCGGTCCATGTCCTTGACAATCTTGCCCCCATCCTGAATGTAGTCCCAGCTGCAAATCAACAATGCATAGCAGCAACTCAATCATCATGCATCACTGTAGCTAGTCGATCACAAATTGTGCATCACTGATGCCTCACCCTTGGCTCGCCGCTCCTTGGTGAACCCACCAGTGCCACGTGTTGAAAATGAGAGTGTCCGCGCCGAGCCATATGCCGCCGCTTGATATCGAGTCGAGATCGAGGACACGCCCGATGGATTCCGCAACAATATCCACGAGATACGGAGTTCGGTAGTACATTATTGACACAGTGTAGTCCTATTGACAAATAATTAAGCACATGGTAACTAAACTAGTGGCTAGCGATAAAAATCAGTAATATGCATGGCAGCATGGGGCCCTGCTTGATACTTCATTTTTTGCTCTGTGAATATAATGAATGGCTCACTTGATTGCGTACCATTTGTAAATAAAAATGGCTTTTTAGTACTTCACATTTCCACAAATATGACCTTTTGACATTTTGCATTATGAATTTTAAAATTGACGCTTTGCACTCTTAATTATTAATTTCTGACATTTTGCATTCCCAGACCAAAATTTTAAGTGTATTTAGGTCCGGACAACACCAAAAATACTCATTTTGACATTTTGCTCCCCAAATTATTGGTGCGCCCGGACCTAAATACCCTTTAATGAGCATTTTTTGTTGCTGCTTGGACCTAAATACTCTTGATATTTTGACATGAGAGTGCAAAGATTGAGAAATTGGTAATTGGGAGAGAGGGGGAGTGCCAATTATAAAAATTCGGGGTACAAAATGCCAAAAATCAGTATTTCAATTGTGCAAAGATGGATATAATTAGATCGCAATGCTCAAAATCAATAATACGAGTGATAGACACGGGACACTTCCTTTACGGCCGACCGCCATAGTGCTGGAATCAAGATAGGCACGGGCTCCTCTCCTATCAGCTAATTAATACACCTTAAAATAAACATATTATAAATTAATTAATACAAAAAATAATATTTATACATCACTCTTGATTTTAGGTAAAAGATTTCTTATCCACATGCATATATTATCATATCTAATCAACATTAATAAAATTGATAGGTTTACCGAAGCTCCTCAAAAATACAGCTAATGTACCTAATGATAGCTCTCTATCTATAATAGCTCTACTAAAACGTTTTTAAATTTTATAAATTTCGATCATTAATCTTAATTTCGAGAAATACTGAAATAGTTTAATTACTTGAATGGCAATTTCTCTAAATTAAAGGAATATTTCTCTGCTACTTGCCGTGCATCATTTGGATTCAAGCCAATAATTGCGGGAGAACTGCTTTTGTAATTTAAGCACATTTAAAATTATTTTAAATCAAAAAGATAAAAAAAATATATTGGATATTTGGATATTGATAGAATAATAGCTGCTAACAGTTTGACTTATATATATATGGTCAATTATGACGACAGCGCATGAGCAATTATGGAGCCTTAGCTTTGTGCTCAGCTTATGGGAGTTTGCATAATTACAAGTTTCATCTACTCTATTTTTCAAAATTAGATTTATCTCTCCTCTCACTTTTCTTTGTTTTTAAAAATATTAATGAAAAATGATAAAATCAATCAAACTATTCAATTTTACCTTACTATTCTAATATATTCTAAAAAATATATATGAAAAATGATTAAATATGTCAAATTATTTTTTGATATTTCAATTTTATTATTTATAATAACTCTTCATTCAAAAGTATGTTTTACTCTTTTGAAATGAATTTAGAATCATTATAAAAAAGTAAAATAAAAAAATTTAAAATAATTTGACTTATTTTATTATTTTTCATTCATATTTTTAATAAATGAGATATTTTTGTAAATTAAAAAAATTTAAAGAGGGGAGGTAAATATAATTTTGAAAGATAGAGAGAGGCAACATGTAATTATGCTAACTCTCAGAGGCCGTGCTGCTGCTCGTAATCAACTCTTTTTCATGTTTAAACTTGGGCTATGTTTGGAGGGACTTATTTTTACCAATCAAGCTGTTAAAATCGCATAAATCAGAGCTTAATTAAAATCTGATTCATATGATTTAATCATTTGACCAGTAAAAATAAGTCCCAAAACAGAGCCTTATTAATGATTTTTTTACCGTTTTCATGCACAAAAATGGACAAAAAAAGGGAGAATAAATACCAGAAATGTAACAGTAGAAAGAGGATCCCTCTTTTGAACGGAGATGTTAGAATCCGGCAGTGCAGCGTGCAACATGCACAAAAGAGACTGCCACTGATTGTAACTAATGGAGTCGCCGACGAACATCATCTTCTTCCCCCTCCACCTCCTCAGAAAATCCCCGCCGTCAAATCTTCACCAAGCATTCAGAAATTAAATAATCTCTCACAACTAATTAATTAGCCACTGATTAATAGTCAGAAACTGTAATCATATTATATGTATATAAATTAACCTCGGAAGGGCGCAGGCAGTTGGCTGCCACCTGTACTTGAGGTAGAGCTGATCCGGCCGGCCATATTTCTGGCAGTCGAACTCCGGGTCAATGAAAGGGCAGCCGGCCGAGTCGTAGAGTGGATATGACTCATCGTATACCCAGCTCCCGTGGAACAAATCGCAGCTGATGCTGCTGGCTTTCGACGGCGCCGCCGCCGCCGCCGGAGTCTTCTTTCTTAAAAGGCCGCCGGAGCGGCTTCTTGTGGGGTGAATTATGGTGGCCTCAGTCTCACACAGAGCTTCATTGAGTAGTACTGAAGCGAGAAAAACAGATAGGAGAGTGATGACAAGGAATTTGGGTCCTCTCATTGGAGAGACAGAGGAAGAATTAATACTGCTGATATGAAATAAAAAAAATGGAAGGAGATGGAGCTTAAGAAGGATTGAAGAAGCTCATCATCAAGATGCGTGCAATAATTCGGGTGTGTGGTTCCAATTGGGTTTTAGATTATTCCAACTATGTTTCATTGGAAAGGAAAATAATTTAAAAAACATATAAAATTGTTTATCGCAGTCAGATACAAAAAGGGTTTTAATTTATGGCGATTGTTATTAGCACTACACTTTTGAATATTCGCACTATATTTACTCCTAATTTTTCGCGTCTTTTGAAAATACTCGTTGTACATGCATTTTTAGGAAAAGTATTCAACACGAAAGTTGTAGATCTCGACGAGATCTACAACTTTCGTGTTGAACACTTTTCCTAAAAATTCATGTATAAGACGTATTTCTAAAAGACGCGAAATCTGAACGTATTTCCTAATGTACGTGTTGTACATTCATTTTTAGGAGCGAGATCTACAACTTTCGTGTTGAACACTTCTCCTAAAAATGCATGTATAAGAAGTATTTTCAAAAAACACAGAAAATTAGAAATAAATATTGTGCTAATATCCAAAAATATAATGCTAATAAGAATCGCCTGATTTATTTGTTTTCATAATTCATAGTGTGTTTACATATTATATTCTTTTACATGTTAACTTATTCACTAGCACTGTACTGTACATATGGTTATTAATTAACACACATTTAATTTTATTTTCTTTCTAGGACTTTTTTTTAAATGCACACCTAACCGCACTCTCACAAGTCACACCCCTAACAGGCTCTCTCTCTCTATTGTTCGCCCAGAAGTCTATTCCTGCTCTCGGCGGAGTTAAAGTGCAGGAAATCGGACGGACGAGATCCGCTACACTTTACCGTAAAGTACAATCTAGTGGATGTGAGTGCGCGAAGATACGTGCACATCTAGATATGCTTGCCGATTTCATTTATGGAAAGGGTTGAGGCATTGTTGTTTTGTTAGTTCTAGATTTTTTTGGAAGGGGTTTGTAGTGTCAGAGCTTCTTTTTCCGTTTTCTGCTAGCATTTTGGAGCAAACTTCTTGCTTTATGGTAAATCTGTATGCAGTAACTCAGTAAGTATACTTTGTTGCTTTTTAAGCCTTTTCATGCAGTGGTTGACATTCAAGAAATTGCATGTGACTGCCTTGAATGCATTGGGTTTTTTAAACTTTAAATTAATCATGTGCTACAGCAGTTAATTGGTTGAACTTCCGGCATTGAGTAATAAATTTATAAGCATAATTTCATTGAGAATATTAAGTATCAATGACTACATCATTAAACAACAATCAATCAAACGACAAACCATTAACTAAATAGACAAAACATACACATAATGAGAATCAAATTTGATGGGATTAACCCCAATTTATAGGAAAACCGGGCTGCACATAGCTGGTTTACCCACTCCCCCACTAAAGTCATGGGAAGATACACGCGTAACCACCGCACGCGCGATCCGCGCACCCGATACTCACAGTAACCGCCGCACGCTGAATCCCAAACATGGTGCCCCCGACGCCGACCGGCAGCGCCCCTGCCTGCCCCTCCCTCTCCTCGGCCGCCAGTTCCCGGGCAGCCTCGCCGTAGCCAGCCCCCGCGAGAACCAGTCGAGGCCGCCCGACCCCAGGCGGCCTCGCCGCGGCCAGCCCCCGCAAGGGCCAGCCAGGGCCAGCTGGATCCTGGCGGCCACGCCGCAGCCAAGGGTCGACCGTGTCCGGGCGGCCTTCCCGCGGCCGGTCCCCGTAAGGACCGGCCGAGGCGGCCTGTTCCAAGGCGGCCTAACCACAGCCAGCCCCCAAGAGGGCCAGTCGAGGCTCACAACTGCACAGAACTCAAATTCCGGATGACCATATATAACGCCCCGAAAATCGTTATCGAGCTGGTCGCGTCCAAAAGTAATTTTGGTTCTTGTATAGGGGTACACGGCCTAGGACACGAGCGTGTCCAAGGCCATGTCTGGCATGGTGTTTTGGCCGATTTTATCCTGAGAAGGACACGACAAGAAACACGGCAGAATGACACGGGCGTGTCATTTGACACGGGCGTGTCATTTGACACGGGCGTGTCATTTGACACGGGCGTGTCATTTGACACGGGCGTGTCATTTGACACGGGCGTGTGCCTACCCGTGTCATTTGACAGTGCGTACCCGTGTCACTACCCGTGTTGCCTAGAGTCGTGACGGTTGGCGTGACGGTTATTCGTGACACGCCTCCGGTCACGGGCGTGTCCAAGACTCGACACGGGCGTGTCAGGTTGAGACACGGGCGTGTCTTGCCCATGTGATTTTTCTATGTTCGACGATCGTGCCAGGATCGAGGCACATGGCCTGGGACATGGCCGTGTGCGAGGCCGTGTTCGGCCCAGGTTTGAGGATTTCTGTACAGATCTGAGCCGTTCGTTTTATTTAAGTAAGATCTGACGACCCAGACGTGTTCCTGCTCTGTTAAGGCTGGGAATGGTGGTTTAACTCCTCATTTCTCCCTTAAGTTTTCTCTTTCCAAGGAGTTAGGGCAAGAAGGAAGAAGGAGGAGGATTCCGGCCGCCGGCGGAGCATCGGAGCACCTTTTAGAGAACCGAGAGCGGATCCGTGGAGGAAATCCCGTTGCGAAGACTTTTATCCGTGTAATTTTCCATGGCACAAAAGCGTACTACAAGGGTAACGATTCTCTTCTTGAGCATGTGAAACTCTCTTCCTTTTGCATAGGGAAACCCGCTCTCGCGAGTGTGCGGCGAGTGTGCAGTGTTCCTTGGGGTTGACGGGAATAGTCCCCCTTGTGTTGCATATAGAGTCCAGAATCAAAGTACGAGCATAGACATTGAGTGTGAAGCCTACCCGGACATGTTGGTCTAGATCGGTGATGTTGCATTTGTTATGATTTGCCGAAGAAGACTCCGTGCTTTGGGTTTTCGGGTTCCTACGCGGTAGATTGCAGCAGGGATCCTTGGGGATTAACTCCAAGGCGCACCCAGAAAACTGAGCAGAATCGTTGTTCTGCTAACTTGGCGGTCTGGGAACCGACCTTGAACATAACTGGGTTATGTGATTGTTTGGAAATGGCAGGATCCAAGAGAAGCTTGGCTCGTGCGTACGTCTTAAGGTGTACTATGCGTTGTGAGCAACGAGCAAGTGGAATCAGACATGTGCTATGTGGTTCGGTGCGAGAGACCCGAAAAGGGGACTGGCCGTTGGCATAGTCGGGAGCCTTAGACAGTGGTCAGAAAGGCTAAAATGCTCACATTGTTGCCATCCCGGGGGTGGTGGTGAAGATGCTGAAGTGTCAGGATTCACCGATAATGTGCCCTGAGTGCACGAGGTGTTTGGCCGTGCGAGCCTACACCTGTGGCTAACATGTTTATACTATATTATTTTAGCTGGGCTAATAAATTGCAGGGAAGGAGCACTGCCATCCCGAGTTAGGGGCGGGGTCGCTATAATTCGGTCGGCTTTTGGCTGACCGATGCTTTGTTTGCCACCGTGCGGTGGAATGTTGCTTGCAGTTGCTGCGGAGCCGAGTACCAAATAGCGGGCTGGAGCTCATGTTGCTATGCTGGCCCTAGAAGGCCAAAGCGAATAATTGTACTTTATTTTTGTCATGTGTGGCCGGCCTGCGAGCCGATGTATGGAAAACATTATTTAATTAAGTGAACCTCTGTAAGGCCATAAGGCTGTGTACCTTTCTGTGTATTTGTTTTCATTCCAGTTGTAGTGATGTTGGACATTCATGTTTTTTGGATACAAGTTTGGGTTCTTTCAACTGTTTAAAAGCTTCCGCTAGAATGCTTTGTGTTAGGACGAGTAGTCTTAATTGGATAGTTTGGTTATTCATATGTAACCCTTCCAAGTGTCCGCGGTATATGGTGTCGGGTTCCAGCTGGACCTTCTACTATATGTCATACGACGGATGGGGGTGTTATAATTTAGTATCAGACTTCTGTTTACGGTCAGACTTAAATGAATTCGTGGGCGAATTCTTTTAAGGGGTGGTGAGTACATGTGTGCGTCATCGTTATAACATCAAAAATAACCCATGAATGTCCACTTAGGAATGAAAAATACACTTGTTTTGTGGAACCTGAGTGTTCTAATGATTGCTTTTAGCAATTTGTGTGTCGTCTAATCTAGGTTCTTTGCTATTATAGGTAGCTAGGAGCGGTGCTGGTCAATCGGAGCGTCCGCAATCGGCGGAAAGTAGTGCACCGAGGGATGTGCCTACAACACCTCCTTCAGCGGAAACCATCAGGTTGGTGCCTGAAGCAGTTTTTGCCATGATAAATGCCCAACCTGCAGGGCAAATGCATCACGCACCTCCTGCGAATGAGCAAGAAGCGGTTAGGGCGGCGGAGCCGAGAGTGGTGGAGCGCTTGGTGGTGAATCAGGTAGAGCCGAGGAGGGCTACAGAGAGACAACTCAAGCATGTAATGGGCTTTAATCCTCCGAGGTTCGATGAGGTTGGAACGCCAACGCAAGCTGAGGATTGGCTCTCTACGATAAAGAGGGTCTTGATGGCCACGTTAATGGAAGAGTGGCAGAAGACCACCATAGCGACCTTCCTTTTGTATGGTGAGGCGAGGCTATGGTGGGATGAGTTGGAGTTTCATCTCTTAGTGGGAAGGCAGCTTGCTGATGTACCTATGGAGGAATTCTCAAGATTGTTTTTGGACAGATATATACCCTCTGCTCAGAAGCTTGAGATGAAGAATCAGTATCTTTGGTTGACTCAGGGAGCCATAAGCGTGGACGAGTACCTCCACGAGTTTACACGGTTAGGTCGGTATGCTGGTGCTATGTTTACGGAAGAAGAGAGGAAGACCAACCGATTTTATGAGGGTCTACGCGGTGACCTACAGTCACTCCTTGCTGGGCCTAAGGCACATGACTTCCTAGCCTTGGTCAATTTGGCCCGGTCATTGGAAAAGGTTGTGAAGAAAGTCCAAGAGAAGAAGAACCTAGGGGAAAAGAAGGCAGAGTTCAAAGTGCCAAATGCAAAGTCAGGATTCCGCAGATGAAGCAAGAAGCAGAAGACTTCGAACTCAGCCCCTTCGTCTGGTCCATCGGGGGCAACCACAAGTCGAGTTCCAGGAGCTTGCTACAACTGTGGGAAGACGGGGCACTTTACTCGTGAATGTTGGAGCGGATGTGCAAAGTCCGAGAGGAAGCCTGGAGCGACCAATGAAGAGAAAGGGAAGGCGGTGGAATCAACCGCGTCCCATCATGCTCCAGCCCAACCTAGAGTTTATAATCTTGGTCTGCAAGAGGCCATGAAACAAGCTGACGTGATGACAGGTATGAGTTAAATTATAGCAGTTTAACTTTATGTAGTTGTTACTTTTTTATATGTTAGCTTATGTTTGTTGGTGCTAGGCTTCGTGTTGATTTTCGATCATCCGGCAAGAGCCCTATTTGATACAGGAGCATCACATTCCTTCTTGTCCGAAAGGTTCATATCACACGCCGGGGGCCCTTCCTCGATGGCAAAAGACAGGTTGGATGTGTTGTTGCCCAATGTGTTCTCAATGCGAGGGGATAAGTTTTGTGTGGTAAAGATTCAGATTGGGGACCAGGAGTTTGATTTGTGAGCGTTGGTTCCACCGTTAGTGGAGTTCGACGTAATCTTTGGTATGGACTGGCTCTCGGAGCAGCGAGCTTACATCGATTGCAATCGAAAGCAGGTTAAGTTGGGACTGCATACTGAACGGGAGACTATGTTTGCAGGCATGAAGGGGTCGGGTAAAGTTTTGATGTCGGCCCTTCAAGTGATTAAGGCGGTTCGGTCTGGTGCAGAGTTGTTTGTCACCTTAGTGCAAGCTTCAACGCCTAGGCAAAGTCTGGACAGTATCCCAGTTGTGTATGAGTATCCTGATGTGTTCCCAGATAATCTCCCAGGAGCCCCTCCTCAGCGGGAGATTGATTTTACCATTGAGCTGGTACCGGTGCCAAACCGATGTCACGCTCTCCATATCGGATAGCGCCGCGAGAGATGGCAGAGTTGAAGGTGCAACTGCAGGAGTTGTTGGAGCAAGGGTGTGTGCGTTCAAGTTCGTCGCCGTAGAGCGCACCGGTTCTTTTCGTTAAGAAGAAGGATGAGAGCTTGCGACTCTGTATTGACTATCGGGAGTTGAACAAGCTTACGAAGAAGAACAAATATCCAATCCCTAGGATCAACGATCTATTTAATCAATTGGTTGGGTCAACAGTATATTCGAAGTTAGATCTGAAGTCCGGTTACTACCAATTGAGGATAAGGGAAAGCGACATCCCTAAGACAGCATTCAGCATGCGGTTTGGGCATTACGAGTTCACGGTCATGCCGTTTGGGTTGACCAATGCATCATCCGTGTTTATGGATTTGATGAACAAGACGTTCAGAGAATACCTGGACCATTTCATGATAGTATTTATCGATGATATCTTAGTATATTCGCAGTGTGAGGAGGACCATTACAAGCATCTACACATGGTGTTGGAGACCTTGAGGAGGAATCAGTTGTATGCAAAGTTCTCCAAGTGTGAGTTCTGGTTATCCTCAGTAGCGTTCCTTGGTCATGTTGTTACTGGAGAAGGGATAGCGGTGGATCCGGCGAAGATAGCAGCGATACGGGAGTGGCCTGTATTGTCTTCAGTGGTGGAAGTTCGGAGCTTTCTGGGGCTTGCCGGCTACTACAGGCGCTTCGTAGAGAATTTCTCGCGGATAGCGTTACCACTCACGATTTTGACAAGGAAAGACCAAAAGTTCGTGTGGTCGCTGGAGTGTGAGCAGGCTTTTGAAGAATTGAAGAGACGGTTGACCACGACGCCTATTTTGCGTTCGCCGAGTGGAACCGAAGGGTTTCAGATTTATAGTGATGATTCGGGCAGTGGTTTGGGCTATGTTTTACTACAACATGGGAGCGTGATAGCCTATGGTTCACGACAGTTGAAGGTTCACGAGAGGAATTATCCGGTCCATGACTTAGAGTTAGCGGCCGTGATATTTGCTCTAAAGCTGTGGAGGCACTATCTGTACGGGGTAAAGGTCGCTATATACACTGACCATAAGAGCCTGAAGTACCTGTTAGATTATAAGGATCTGAACATGAGACATCGGAGGTGGATGGAGTTCTTGGGGGACTATACCTTCACGATACATTATGTACCTAGAAAGGAAACGCGGTGGCGGATGCGTTGAGCCGCAGGGCTCCTGCGCAGACCAATTGGTTATCGGTACATGATGAGAGATTGGTCCGTGATTTGGAGGCATTAGAGATTTCCTGCGTCGATAAGCAGTCTAGTGCCGGGGCGATATTGTGTTGGACAGAGGTGCAGTATGACCTGGATGATAGAGTCCGACGGGCTTTGATTCAGGATAGCAGCATGAAGCAGATCTTGGATGGGTCAAATTCCCAGTTTGCGGTTGAGGATGGACTGTTAAGGAAGGACGGTCGTCTATACTTCCCTAGTACGGATAACCTTCGGGAGGAGTTGATGTACGAGGCTCATCATACCAAGTACTCAATCCACCCGGGTAGCACGAAGATGTATAGAGACATGAAGAAGTTATTCTGGTGGCCAGGATTAAAGAAGGATGTAGAACTTTATGTGGCCAAGTGCCAAACTTGTGCCTTGGTGAAAGCGGAGTGCTAGAAGCCCGGAGGCTTCCTAAAGTCCTTGCCTATCCCGGAATGAAAATTCGACGACATTTCTATGGATTTTGTGCATGGTTTGCCAAAGTTGCAGAGGGGAAACGACGCCATCTGGGTGGTCGTAGATAGGTTGACGAAAGTGTCGCATTTCATCCCGAATAGTAAGGAAGATCCAGTGGAAAAGTTAGCTAAACTTTATGTGGATAATATCGTACGGTTGCATGGTGTGCCGCGCAGTATTGTTAGTGACCGAGATGGACGCTTCACGTCGAAGGACTGGAGGCTGGTGCATAATTTGTTCGGAACTAAGCTGAGTTTCAGCAAAGCTTTCCACCCACAGACGGATGGTCAGTCCGAGAGGGTCAACAAGATGATGGAGGACATGCTTCGCATGTGCGTCCTAGATTTCAGAAAGTATTGGGAAGATCACCTGTACATGGTGGAGTTTGCGTATAACAACAGCTTTCAAGTGAGTATTGGAATGACACCTTTCGAGACCTTGTATGTGAGGAAGTGTCGTACGCCGTTGTCTTGGTTGGAGACACGCAAGTCGAAGTTGTATAAACGTCAAGCGGTGGAAGACGTCACTTCAATGGTACGTACAATTCAGGAAAGGTTGAAGATCGCTCAAGACATACAAACAAAGTACTATAACGCCAGACATAGGAACGTGGAGTTCGGTGTTGGAGACTGGGTATATTTAAAAATCAAGTCGTTCAAGGGTGTTTCGCGGGTTCGATGCTTGAAGAAGCTGAGTCCGAGATACCTTGGACCATTTGAAATCCTGGAGCGTGTTGGCGAGGCAGCGTATAAATTGAAGCTGTTGGTGGAGTTGAGTGGGCTATACGGTGTGTTCCACGTATCAGTGTTGCGTAAGACGATGCAAGAGCCTTCATAGATAGTTGCGATTGATCAAGTGCCAGTGGATTACGAGTTGACGACAAAGGTCAAGCCTATACGTATAGAAGACGTTGAGGTTAAACGACTCCGCAACAAGGAAATCCGAATGGTTAAGGTTCGTTGGGATAACTACGGACGTGTGGAGATTTCTTGGGAGCGAGAGCAAACTATGTTGGAGGAATATCCCGAGTTATTCCACTCAGGTAGCATTTTAATTTTTGTATACCTTTACTAAATTTCGGGACAAAATTCCTTAAGGGGGGGGGAGATTTGTAACACCCCGAAAATCGTTATCGAGCTGGTCGCGTCCAAAAGTAATTTTGGTTCCTGTATAGGGGTACACGGCCTAGGACACGGGTGTGTCCAAGGTCGTGTCTGGCATGGTGTTTTGGCCGATTTTATCCCGAGAAGGACACGACAAGAAACATGGCAGAATGACACGGGCGTGTAATTTGACACGGGCGTGTGCCTACCCGTGTCACTACCCGTATTCCCTAGAGTAACGACGGTTGGCGTGACGGTTATTCGTGACACGCCTCCGGTCACGGGCGTGTCCAAGACCCGACACGGGCGTGTCAGGTTGATACACGGGCGTGTCTTGCCCGTGTGGTTTTTTTGCGTTCGACGATCGTGCTAGGATCGAGGTACACGGCCTGGGACACAGCTGTGTGCGAGGCCATGTTCGGCCCAGGTTTGAGGATTTCTGTACAGATCTGAGCCGTTCATTTTCTTTAAGTAAGATCTGACGGCACAAGCATGTTTCTGCTCTATTAAGGCCGTGAATGGTGGTTTAACTCCTCATTTCTCCCTTAAGCTTTCTCTTTCCAAGGAGTTAGGGCAAGGAGGAAGGAGGAGGAGGATTCCGGCCGTTGGCGGAGTATCGGAGCACCGTTTATAGAACCGAGAGCGGATCCGTGGAGGAAATCCCGTTGCGAAGACTTTTATCCGTATAATTTTCCATGGCGCAAAAGCGTACTACAAGGGTAACGATTCTCTTCTTGAACATGTGAATCTCTCTTCCTTTTACATAGGGAAACCCTCTCTCGCGAGTGTGCGGCGAGTGTGCGGTGTTCCTTGGGTTTGACGGGAATAGTCCCCCTTTTGTTGCATATAGAGTCCGAAATCGAAGTACGGGCATAGACATTGTGTGTGAAGCCTACCCGGACATGTTGGTCTGGATCGGTGATGTTGCATTTATTATGATTTGCCGGAGAAGACTCCGTGTTTTGGGTTTTTGGGTTTCTACGCGGTAGATTGCAGCAGGGATCCTTGGGGATTAACTCCAAGGCGCACCCGAAAATCTGAGCGGAATCGTTATTCTGCTAACTTGACGGTCTGGGAACTGGCCTTGAACATAACTGGGTTATGTGATTGTTTGGAAATGACATGATCCGAGAGAAGCTTGACCCATGCGTACGTCTTAAGGTGTACTACGCGTTGTGACAACGGGCAAGTGGAATCGGACCTGGGCTATATGGTTCGGTGCGAGAGACCCGAAAAGGGGACTGACCGTCGGCATAGTCGGGAGCCTTAGACAGTGGTCAAAAAGGCTAAAATGCTCATGTTGTTGTCATCCCGGGGGTGGTGGTGAAGACGCTGAAGTGTCAGGATTCACCGATAATATGCCCTGAGTGCACGGGGTATTTGGCCGTGCGAGCCTACACCTGTGGCTAGTATGTTTGTACTATATTATTTTAGCTAGGCTAATTAATTACAGGGAAGGAGCACCGCCGTCCCGAGTTAGGGGCGGGGTCGTTATAATTTGGTCTGCTTTTGGCTGACCGTTGCTTTGTTTTCCACCGTGCGGTGGAATGTTGCTTGCAGGTGCTGCGGAGCCGAGTACCAAATAGCGGGCTGGAGCCCATATTGCTGTGTTGGCCCTAGAAGGCTAAAGCGAATAGTTGTACTTTATTTTTGTCATGTGTGGCCGACCAGCGAGCCGATGTTTGTAAAATATTATTTAATTAAGTGAACCTCTGTAAGGCCATAAGTCTGTGTATCTTTCTGTGTATTTGTTTTCATTCCAGTTGTAGTGGTGTTGGAAAAGGTTGTGAACAAAGTGCAAGAGAAGAAGAACCTAGGGGAAAAGAAGGCAGAGTTCAAAGTGCCAAATGCAAAGTCAGGATTCCGCAGATGGAGCAAGAAGCAGAAGACTTCGAACTCAGCCCCTTCGTCTGGTCCGTCGGGGGCAACCACAAGTCGAGTTCCAGGAGCTTGCTACAACTGTGGGAAGACGGGGCACTTTACTCGTGAATGTTGGAGCGGATGTGCAAAGTCTGAGAGGAAGCCTGGAGCGACCAATGAAGAGAAAGGGGAGGCGGTGGAATCAACCGCGTTCCATCATGCTCCAGCCCAACCTAGAGTTTATAATCTTGGTCTGCAAGAGACCATGAAATAAGCTGACGTGGTGACAGGTATGAGTTAAATTATAGCAGTTTAACTTTATGTAGTTGTTACTTTTTTATATGTTAGCTTATGTTTGTTGGTGCTAGGCTTCGTGTTGATTTTCGATCGTCCGACAAGAGCCCTATTTGATACGGGAGCATCACATTCCTTCTTGTCCGAAAGGTTCATATCGCACGTCGGGGCCCTTCCTCGATGGCAAAAGACAGGTTGGATGTGTTGTTGCCCAATGGGTTCTCAATGCGAGCGGATAAGTTTTGTGTGGTAAAGATTCGGATTGGGGACCAGGAGTTTGATTTGTGAGCGTTGGTTCCACCGTTAGTGGAGTTCGACGTAATCTTTGGTATGGACTGGCTCTCGGAGCAGCGCGCTTACATCAATTGCAATCGAAAGCAGGTTAAGTTGGGACTGCATACTGAACGGGGGACTATGTTTGCGGGCATGAAGGGGTCAGGTAAAGTTTTGATGTCGGCCCTTCAAGTGATTAAGGCAGTTCGGTCTGGTGCAGAGTTGTTTGTCACCTTAGTGCAAGCTTCAATGCCTAGGCCAAGTCTAGACAGTATCCCAGTTGTGTATGAGTATCCTGATGTGTTCCCAGATGATCTCCCAAGAGCCCCTCCTCAGCGGGAGATTGATTTTACCATTGAGCTGGTACCAGGTGCCAAACCGATGTCACGCTCTCCATATTGGATAACACCGCGAGAGATGGCGGAGTTGAAGGTGCAACTGCAGGAGTTGTTGGAGCAAGGGTGTGTGCGTTCAAGTTCGTCGCCTTAGAGCGCACCGGTTCTTTTCGTTAAGAAGAAGGATGAGAGCTTGCGACTCTGTATTGACTATCGGGAGTTGAACAAGCTTACGAAGAAGAACAAATATCCGATCCCCAGGATCAACGATCTATTTAATCAATTGGTTGGGTCAACAGTATATTCGAAGTTAGATCTGAAGTTCGGTTACTACCAATTGAGGATAAGGGAAAGCGACATCCCTAAGACAGCATTCAGCATGCGGTTCGGGCATTACGAGTTCACGGTCATGCCGTTTGGGTTGACCAATGCGTCATCCGTGTTTATGGATTTGATGAACAAGACGTTCAGAGAATACCTGGACCATTTCATGATAGTATTTATCGATGATATCTTAGTATATTCGCAGTGTGAGGAGGACCATTACAAGCATCTACACATGGTGTTGGAGACCTTGAGGAGGAATCAGTTGTATGCAAAGTTCTCCAAGTGTGAGTTCTGGTTATCCTCAATAGCGTTCCTTGGTCATGTTGTTAGTGGAGAAGGGATAGCGGTGGATCCGGCGAAGATAGCAGCGATACGGGAGTGGCCTGTATTGTCTTCAGTGGTGGAAGTTCGGAGCTTTCTGGGGCTTGCCGGCTACTACAGGCGCTTCGTAGAGAATTTCTCGCGGATAGTGTTACCACTCACGACGTTGACAGGGAAAGACCAAAAGTTCGTGTGGTCGCTGGAGTGTGAACAGGCTTTTGAAAAATTGAAGAGACGGTTGACCACGACGCCTATTTTACGTTCGCCGAGTGGAACCGAAGGGTTTCAGATTTATAGTGATGATTCGGGCAGTGGTTTGGTCTATGTTTTACTACAACATGGGAGCGTGATTGCCTATGGTACACGACAGTTGAAGGTTCACGAGAGGAATTATCCGGTCCATGACTTAGAGTTAGCGGCCGTGATATTTGCTCTAAAGCTGTGGAGGCACTATCTGTACGGGGTAAAGGTCGATATATACACTGACCATAAGAGCCTGAAGTACCTGCTAGATCATAAGGATCTGAACATGAGACAGCGGAGGTGGATGGAGTTCTTGGGGGACTATACCTTCAAGATACATTATGTACCTAGAAAGGAAACGCGGTGGCGGATGCGTTGAGCCGCAGGGCTCCTGCGCAGACCAATTGGTTATCGGTACATGATGAGAGATTGGTCCGTGATTTGGAGGCATTAGAGATTTCCTGCGTCGATAAGCAGTCTAGTGCCGGGGCGATATTGTGTTGGACAGAGGTGCAGTACGAACTGGATGATAGAGTCTGACGGGCTTTGATTCAGGATATCAGCATGAAGTAGATCTTGGATGGGTCAAATTCCCAGTTTGCGGTTGAGGATGGACTGTTAAGGAAGGACGGTCGTCTATGCTTCCCTAGTACTGATAACCTTCGGGAGGAGTTGATGTACGAGGCTCATCATACCAAGTACTCAATCCACCAGGGTAGCACGAAGATGTATAGATACATGAAGAAGTTATTCTGGTGTCCAGGATTAAAGAAGGATGTAGAACTTTATGTGGCCAAGTGCCAAACTTGTGCCTTGGTGAAAGCGGAGTGCTAGAAGCCCGGAGGCTTCCTAAAGTCCTTGCCTATCCCGAAATGGAAATTCGACGACATTTCTATGGATTTTGTGCATGGTTTGCCAAAGTTGCAGAGGGGAAACGACGCCATCTGGGTGGTCGTAGATAGGTTGACGAAAGTGTCGCATTTCATCCCGAATAGTAAGGAAGATCCAGTGGAAAAGTTAGCTAAACTTTATGTGGATAATATCGTACGGTTGCATGGTGTGCCGCGCAGTATTGTTAGTGACCGAGATGGACGCTTCACGTCGAAGGAATTGAGGCTGGTGCATAATTTGTTCGGAACTAAGCTGAGTTTCAGCACAGCTTTCCACCCACAGACGGATGGTCAGACCGAGAGGGTCAACATGACGATGGAGGACATGCTTCGCATGTGCGTCCTAGATTTCAGAAAGCATTGGGAAGATCACCTGTACATGGTGGAGTTTGCGTATAACAACAGCTTTCAAGCGAGTATTGGAATGACACCTTTTGAGGCCTTGTATGTGAGGAAGTATCGTACGTCCGTTGTCTTGGTTGGAGACAGGCGAGTTGAAGTTGTATAAATGTCAAGCGGTGGAAGACGCCACTTCAATCGTACGTACAATTCAGGAAAGGTTGAAGATCGCTCCGGACATGCAAGCAAAGTACTATAACGCCAAGCATAGGAACGTGGAGTTCGGTGTTGGCGACTGGGTATATTTAAAAATCAAGCCGTTCAAGGGTGTTTCGCGGGTTCGACGCTTGAAGAAGCTGAGTCCGAGATATCTTGGACCATTTGAAATCCTAGAGCGTGTTGGCGAGGCAGCGTATAAATTGAAGCTGTCGGTGGAGTTGAGTGGGCTATACGGTGTGTTCCACGTATCAGTGTTGCGTAAGGCGATGCAAGAGCCTTCGCAGATAGTTGCGGTTGATCAAGTGTCATTGGATTACGAGTTGACGACAAAGGTCAAGCCTATACGTATAGAAGACGTTGAGGTTAAACGACTCCGCAACAAGGAAATCTGAATGGTTAAGGTTCGTTGGGATAACTGCGGACGTGAGGAGATTTCTTGGGAGCGAGAGCAAACTATGTTGGAGGAATACCCCGAGTTATTCCACTCAGGTAACATTTAATTTTTGTATACCTTTACTTAATTTCGGGACAAAATTCCTTAAGGGGGGGGGGGGAGATTTGTAACGCCCCGAAAATCGTTATCGAGCTGGTCGCATCCAAAAGTAATTTTGGTTCCTGTATAGGGGTACACGAACCTAGGATACGAGTGTGTCCAAGGTCGTGTCTGGCATGATGTTTTGGCCGATTTTATCCCGAGAAGGACACGACAAGAAACACGGCAGAATGACACGGGCGTGTAATTTGACACGGGCGTGTGCCTACCTGTGTCACTACCCGTCTTCCCTAGAGTCACGACGGTTGGCGTGACGGTTATTCGTGACACGCCTCCGGTCACGGGCGTGTCCAAGACCCGACACGGGCGTGTCAGGTTGATACACGGGCGTGTCTTGCCCGTGTGGTTTTTTTGCGTTTGACGATCGTGCTAGGATCGAGGCACACGGCCTGGGACACAGCTGTGTGCGAGGCCGTGTTCGGCCCAGGTTTGAGGATTTCTGTACAGATCTGAGCCGTTCATTTTCTTTAAGTAAGATCTGATGGCCCAAGCGTGTTCCTGCTCTATTAAGGCCGCAAGAGTTAGGGCAAGGAGGAAGGAGGAGGATTTCGGCCGTCGACGGAGCATCGGAGCACCGTTTATAGAACCGAGAGCGGATCCGTGGAGGAAATCCCGTTGCGAACACTTTTATCCGTGTAATTTTCCATGGCGCAAAAGCGTACTACAAGGGTAACGATTCTCTTCTTGAACATGTGAAGCTCTCTTCCTTTTACATAGGGAAACCCTCTCCCGCGAGTGTGCGGCGAGTGTGCGGTGTTCCTTGGGTTTGACGGGAATAGTCCCCCTTGTGTTGCATATAGAGTCCGAAATCGAAGTACAGGCATAGACATTGTGTGTGAAGCCTACCCGGATATGTTGGTCTGGATCGGTGATGTTGCATTTATTATGATTTGCCGGAGAAGACTCCGTGCTTTGGGTTTTCGGGTCTCTACGCGGTAGATTGCAGCAGGGATCCTTGGGATTAACTGCAAGGCACACCCGAAAATCTGAGCGTAATCGTTGTTCTGCTAACTTGGCGGTCTGGGAACCGGCCTTGAACATAACTGGGTTATGTGATTGTTTGGAAATGACAGGATCCGAGAGAAGCTTGGCTCATGCGTACGTCTTAAGGTGTACTACGCGTTGTGATAACGGGAAAGTGGAATCGGACCTGGGCTATATGGGTCGGTGCGAGAGACCCGAAAAGGGGACTGACCGTTGGCATAGTCAGGAGCCTTAGACAGTGGTCAAAAAGGCTAAAATGCTCACGTTGTTGCCATCCGGGGGTGGTGGTGAAGACGCTGAAGTGTCAGGATTCACCGATAATGTGCCCTGAGTGCACGGGGTATTTGGCCGTGCGAGCCTACACCTGTGGCTAGTATGTTTGTACTATATTATTTTAGTCGGGCTAATGAATTGCAGGGAAGGAGCACCGCCGTCCCGAGTTAGGAGCGGGGTCGTTATAATTTGGTCGGCTTTTGGCTGACCGTTGCTTTGTTTGCCACCGTGCGGTGGAATGTTGCTTGCAGGTGCTGCGGAGCCGAGTACCAAATAGCGGGCTGGAGCCCATATTGCTGTGTTGGCCCTAGAAGGCTAAAGCGAATAGTTGTACTTTATTTTTGTCATGTGTGGCCGACCTGCGAGCCGATGTATGGAAAATATTATTTAATTAAGTGAACCTCTGTAAGGCCATAAGTCTGTGTACCTTTCTGTGTATTTGTTTTCATTACAGTTATAGTGGTGTTGGACATTCATGTTTTTTGGATACAAGTTTGGGTTCTTTGAACTGTTTAAAAGCTTCCGCTAGAATGCTCTGTGTTAGGACGAGTAGTCTTAATTGGATAGTTTGGTTATTCATACGTAACCCTTCCGACTGTCCGTGGTATATGGTGTCGGGTTCCAGCTGGACCTTCTACTATATGTCATACGACGGATGGGGGTGTTACACCATATGCTTGAAATCAAAAATCATGTTACCAAAGAAATCAACTTCTTGGATGAAAGACTCACAACTGCACATAACTCTCTGACAGCTACTACCTCTAAATAAGTCAGAAAGGAGGAGAAAGCAATGATAAATGCAAATACTGAGAATGCAATTTGGACCATAAATATAATCAGAGGCTCAATGAGTCTTGAGCAACTCTCATATCAAAACATTGAAACTGCACCAATCCCAGAAGATCTGTATGTTGCTCAGTATGATGATCAGAGTGGTGTTCCTTATGCTGAACAAAGTGGTCCTCAGTGGGCTAAACCTTCAACTGCAGATGTAATTCCTACATTCAGCCCCACTATTGATCAGATTGTCAGAGCCAAAGACAAGTCTATTGCATAAGAAGAGCAAGAAGTAAGGCTCAGCAAGAAAAGATACAGAGAAGAGATGAAGACTAGGCCTGACTTTGAGAAGTGAAGTCCTCAATCAAGGACCATCATCTTGTCTGTCTGTGATCAAATTAAAGACCACAAAATGGACAGAGGAAAGCTCTACAACTCCCTAGAATGGGCCACGCTTGAGAGAAATGAGGAGCTGAGAAGAAAGTTTAGAAGGGACAAAGTGTCAGGGGCATTGCCACTAGATGCTGTGGAGCCCAACAAGTATTTTCTCAAGCCCTATAGTTACTTTAAAAGATAAAGGGAAAAGGAAAAGGATAACAAAGACAAAGAGCAGGCTGCCAAGAAACCCAGTAGGTGGATTATGATTAAGGAACCTGAAACTTGAAATGTTTCTATATTTCCTTAAGGGGCTGTAGGAATATGAATATTTTGTATTAAGCACACAATCAATTTGTGAATACTTTCTTAAATGAAAATCTTACTTCTATGTGTTTACATCTTATAGATTTCATTTACATCTTATTGATTTCATATTCTGTAATGTTTATTTGCTTAATTAAGTTAAGTATATATCATTTACTAAGGTTCTGACTTCTTTAAATATGAGGAGATTGTTGTGTCCATTGATCACAATATCCTAGATTTGAAGAAGACTCACAAGTCAATGGTATACACATGAATGTATTTAATACATGCCCTTAGTTCAATGTATGCATGTTGTTCTCTTTTGAACTTATTTAACCGGTTGTCAAACTCATAAAGTAAGATGGACTCATGACAGGAAGCTGGCAAAGCAAAAATCTGGCTAGGTCCAGAAGCGTTGAGTGAAGGCAGTTCACTCAACGCCAAGAGGCCGGGCTAAAGCATCGACAATGTTCAGGTAGTCAAAACCTATGTATTGACAAAACAGAAATCTGACTAAGTGCAGAAGAGTTGAGTGAAGGCAATTCACTTAACACCAAGAAGCAAAAACGTCGATAAGACAACATGCAGTCAAATCCGCAGGGTTGTTGTCAAAGGAATCTGTCTAAGTCCAGAAGCGTTGAGTGAATGCAGTTCACTCAACGCCTTCTTAACAGATAATCCTTGTGAGGCCCCCATTTTAGACCCCACATAATTCTGTATCTAGGCTACTTTTAAGATATTTGTCCCAGACTAAAGTAAGGCTAGTGAGCACAGAATAAAACACAATAAAAATATACCTCATACCCTGTATCATTTAACGAGTCATTTCTATTTTTTTGCAATCCACTTCATTTTATTTTGCGTACCCAAGGTCACGTCAGGTACCTAGACAAAATTGATGACGAGATTAGTCATAAAAATATCACCGAGTGATGATACACCTCTTTAATTGTTGTACATATCATATGAAATATTAAGCACAACAATAAACATAGTTCAATACTAACCCGTTTCTGTACCAGTAATAAAACTGTGAAGCAACATTATAACTATAATGTTAGTAGCGATAAAACAGTATAAACATTTATAGAAACAATAATCTTCAGTAACTATATACTAGTATTAATGCAAGTGAGAAAGCTATATAACAGTGCAATCATATAAGCAGTGCGAGTATTTAAAGTATACTACTAACAGTATCAGTGCAAAATCTAAGCTATATGACAATATAATCATGAAAGCAGTGTAACTGTAAAACCATATCAATTCTCATGTTATAATGTAAGTAGTTGAGCGTAGCAATGTATCGGTGGTTAATATCACACTATAAGTTCTTATGTTATCTTTTCATCTTTTACGTTAGGTAATGTTAAGGGTAACTGTCACAATATCAATATCCATATTTCAGTAGTTCAATCTTTGGGCCCAACCCCTTGGGGTCTGCAATGTCCAAATCAGTACGTTCAACATGTGTCTATGCCATTCGGCCGACTGATTTGGCAAACCATTAGTATCCTTTGTGTGCATTTACGTTCAATCGTACCCTTAACATAACCATGCATCGATGCTTTTTCATTTATGTTAGTTATATTCAATTCTTTAATATACTTAGGGTTTGTTTGTCTATGAATCCCCTCAGAATAGTAATCTCTTGTTTGCCTTCGTACAGGGTCATACACAATAACGATAAAAATTATCAGTGATATAAAATGAATCCATGCTTTCACAAGCAATATTTAAAGTAACGGTGCACATAAAGAATAAAGCATAAATTAAAGGGTAACTCTCACCATCAGTTATTTTTCCTTTTATAGTATTTCATGTCATCGCCGCGCCTATTTCGAGAAGTCATCCTTCGCGGTATCTGTATAAAACTTGTATCACTTAGTGTCTTTTATATCGGGGTTGCGTCTCGTTATAGATACGACATTGTCTATTGTTTTAACATCATTTGGAAGCTACTCAACTAGCCCACTAATGAACATTCAAATTCACGAAAGATAACCCCAAAGGAAAATAAGCATTGTACCAATTAATACATTCATCCATAGAACCCATCTGACTCCTTATGATATTAAAACCCCCAATTGGAAATCAAAATTAGCATAGTCAATAATATAAAATATGACTAAACATAATACTAGACGGCCAAAAGGCAAAGCACAGCCCAAAAATCAGTAAATAGAACTTGGAACAACTGATATCCGGCCGGAGAAAAACCCATATCAACCACCAGCCCTGCAAATAACATAACCAAAAGAGAAACACATGCCTTGTACTAATCATGCTAACATCGGGGTAATCATAACCAGCTAATAACAATTACCATAAAATCTCAAGACAACTGGCCGGCCAAGAGAGAGCAAGAAGAACTCCCCCAAGATCACATGCAGAAAACAAGACAATACCAACAATAGGTCTCCCAAAATATTTGCACAAGCAGGTAATGAAATCAACAGTTAATTCAAAGTGAAGATAACCAAATTAGCTCCAATTAACAGTACTTTTAGAACAAGAGAAGGAGCAACACAAACAAAGCATAAATTGACAATTTTGCCCCCAAATCGCTACAACTGGCTAACCCATAATTATCCTTATCTCATAACATGAAATCCCTAACTTGTAACAATACAAAATCCAATGTACTTAAAGAAAGAATAAGAGAAATCAAAAGAAAAAATGCTTACAGAGAAACCAAAAAATTTGGACACCATCACAGTCCAAAAGTCACGAGCCCAAGCAAGCTCAACACATCTTGCCAAGCCTTACTCCCGGTAACAATCAAAAGCTCACATGATTTCGTGAATGTAAGAGAGGGAGAGGAGGAAGGTGAAAACCCTTGTGAGCCCTAGCATCGAGTCTGGACGATAACGCTCCAAGCGAGAGAAGATAAGAGGAAGTATTGGGACAATAACAAGCTCGGGGATATAATATAGCACCACCGTATACAACTCCACCGCCTCCACTAAATGAGGAGTAGAGCTTAAACAACTTATTAAGAACTCCAACGCCATAATTAGGTCATAAGAAAAAGCAATCCTCTTATCTATATCAGTCTCTACACATACAATAAATATCGTACCAATATTTGTGTATATAACAAAATTGAACAATTTCATATTCCACATAAGACAAGTCGAGCGTCGCAAAACTTCAAAAGTATTCAAACTCAATTTCCAAAGCGACGTCAAATTTACACTGATTTTCTTTATTTACATCATAGGGGATATTGATTATTCAAAATTATTACTTATTTGGGTCACTTCGTGTTTTGGGTCGTTACAATCCTACTAAGTATAGAAGCGATGAGTGAAGAAAGACCACTCAACGCCTCATCAAGAAGATCGACAAAGTCAGAAAGCGTTGAGTGAAGAAGCTTCACTCGAGGACGCCTTCATGCATAGCAAATCAACTAAGTCCAGATGCGTCAAGTGATGAAGGTTCACTCGACACCTAAGCTGTTAGACTATAAAAGTCTATATGCGTTGAGCGAGGAAGACTCACTCAACGTTCTCAATGCCTCAAGTCGCAGAAATCTGCTAAGTACTTTTGTGTTGAGTGATAAGCTTCACTCAACGCCTATGCAGTCTATCTGAAATTTACTAAGTCAAGAAGCGCTGACTCATGCTGACGTCAGAGAAAATTCAAATATCACTGGACTTGCTTGCAAGAAGACAAAAGGCGCTGCATGCCTTTAGTACAACTGTGAATGCAAAAGTGATGGTGCAGTTGCCATTTTCGGCCAGCCTGTACTGTGCATAGAGCCGTTAAGCGACGGGATACAAAAACACGGTTCTGTGAAATTAGAAAATAACCTAACGGGAGAAAAACATTCATCTTCTTCCTCTGGACTGAGTTGAAGCATTCCAAGAGCTTGCTAAAAAGTTGTCTGTGAATCACAGATAGTGTTTGCTGTTGAAGGAACCTTTCTCTGAAGATCAAATTGTTTCTCAACAACAAGGTCAGAAAGATTACTTTCTGAGAAAGAAAATGCAATCTCTGCAGATTACTTCTCGGCACAAGAAGAACCAACATTGAAGATCTTTACTTGGTGTTGTAAAGTACATATGACTGAGTCTTCTCAGTTCAGGAAGAGGCTGACTTAGAGATAACTTCTCTGGAGTCATTCATCAATAACAAACTTATTCTCACTGTAGGGTCTTAACTGATCTGAGTTGTAAGCCTAAACTATAAAGGCTGAGTGGTTGGATCCCTCTATGGATCTGAGTGTATGATCCTTCTATAGATCTGAGGTAGGACCTGTGTGCCTGAGTTGTGGGAGAGCTATTCCCTGATGTAGGATCCTGAGGTGGATCTGAGTGTAGGGCTAACCTCCTAGCCTGAGTGTAGGACTTTGGATTAAAGTTTGAGGTAGGTGATCTGTGGATCACTGAGTTGTAGGAGCATCATTTGCTCTGAGTGGTAAGGACTTGGGCCTGAGATAAGACTTGGAGGAGTCTGAGAGATCCTGAGGGATCTGTGTTGTAAGCTCGTGCAGCCGAGTTTGGAGAAGTTGGCTTTGTCTAACACACTGTTAGAAAGGTGGGATGGACAGTGGATGTACCCAAACCTTGAAGAACAACTATAAATACCTGTGTGCTGATTATGTATTTTTGAAAGCTAACATAACACTAAGTCACAACACACTAAAGTAAGAAGATAGTCTAAAAAGACACAAAAACCTATTCACCCCCTCTAGGTGTTTAGCTACTCTTGAAACTAAATACCTTCATGGCCTAGTCAGGGTTTTGCCGGGTCGGGCCCAGGCGGGCTTTCCGGGCCTGAGCTTTTTGCCCACGACTATTTCTTAGGCAGAGACGTGTTTGAGTGGCGGCTAGAGTGAGAGTCTTCGAGTGGTGGTAGCGGATTGAAGATCTGAAGGAATTTAAAACTGAGGGGATGTTTGAAATTGGGGGAAAGAGAGAATCAAGGGGTAGGGGTGCGTGAGAGCTTACTATGAGGGAGAACCGACGATGGAGGGTGTTGTACTTGGTGGCGTTGGTTTGCGACGGCTGAAGAAGAGCAATTGGCAGCGCACTGGGACGGGCGGAACAGTGAGAATGGCGGAGCACTGGGACGGGCGACGAGCAACGCGCGACGGGCGACACTGAGGAATGGTGTTAGTAGTGAGATGTGTGCGAGGGAGGCGGAGTGGAGGAAAATTGCTGAAGATCAAAATTTCGGAAATCAAGAGGTTATCTGGAACCTAAACCGCCATAACCGTAAATATTAGTCGTGGAAAATGGTTTTTTTTTTGTGCGGTGAGATGTGTGCGGGGGAGGTGGAGTGGAGGAAAATTGGGGAAGACCAAAATTTCCGGAATGAAGAGGTCATTTGGGACATGAACCGCTATAACACAAAATATTAGTGGTGGAAAATGGCTTTTTTTGCGGTTGAGGAATAAAAAATAAGCTCAATCTATGAGAATTATTTAGGAGGAGAAATCGTGACCATAATTTAATCAGTCGATCATACGATGTGAATTAAAACGATGGTAAGAACGTTCAAATATGCATATTATCTTATATATAATAAAGATATATTATATATATATATATATATATATATATATATATATATATAATTTTTAAATTAATAGTATTGTGGGGAAATGAGAGAGTAAAAATTTCTTTACTCTTATATTGTGGCAGATCGTAAAAGCATGATATATTTTTTTGTATTGACAGAACATTAATTCATTTTAAGTTTTTAATCATTAAATATTGAAAAATATATATATGGCTCTATGCTATATTAATATCAACCTTTTGAATTATTTTTATATTTTTAATATAATTTATATAGAGAAAATATGTCTACTTTTTAATGATTTTTTCTATAATGGCTGGATATTAAAAAAATCTACACTTTTAATGAATTTCTTGAACAATATATCTAACTATAGAAAATTTATCTACAGTTTTAATATTTTTTTTTATCAAAATAGCAAATTTAGAAAAATATATATATAAATTTTTGGCCCCATATGAATTTGAACTCAAAGACCTTTCACTCATTTGATTGACCTTAACATGAAGTCAAAAACCATTATCTCAATCCTAATTTATTGTAAATTTCTCGGATAAATGTTAATTATTTATAATATTTATATTCTATAAGGTAAAAAAATGATTTTAATGTAATTTTTTGAGTATTATTCTTTTTAAAAATTCATTGTAAGCAGCCGCCCACACTAGAGGTCCGCCCCTCTTACATTATCCACTATGTTTAGATTTTTGACGCTTGTATGGAAAATTTCTTTTGCTGCAGTTAGATGAGATAAAGAGAAAGAAAGACCAATATGCTCATTCGGGGGCGTATTCAGAAGGGGGCCTTAGGGAGTAGGGACCCCTCATTATTTTTTCAAAATGATTAGTGAATTTGGATTTCTTTCGTCGAGACAATGAATTTTGACTATTTATAATAAATACTTTTTCATTTAAAAAGATATAATAAATATTTGTGTTATTTCATTTTTTTTAATATGCATCATCATTATCAATTTTCTGAATCCGCCATTGTCTTCAACCCCGCATTTGATGAAGCACTTGTGCTCTAATCGTTGATTAGTTTGCTCTCTTATTTCAATTATTTTGAGTACATGAGAAATACAATATTTACTCTAGACACCACAAATTTTGATGAAATTATTCTATTTTATCTCTCATTATTTATTATTTTAGGTAAATAATATTATAATATACATACACAGTTCATTTTGAAAATTGGAACGGGTGAATTAGTGAAGGGAAAAGTTCAAGTTGATTTTTGTGAAGTTTCTGTGTTGCACACTTAATTATTAGTTTGTTTCATTAAAGGGAGATTATGACCACCAACATTCCTCATGTTGATAGAGAGGGGTTGGATGCTTGGGCTGCAGCCCGAAATATTTCAGGTGAAGCCACAGTGATCCGTGTGTGATCCATAGTGGGTGACCCTTGGTAGTCACAAAAAGTGCACTTTTTATTGTAACTACCATAACCGATCCAACAGGACGACGCCACGGCTTCACTCTAGACAACGCTACTGGGCTGCAACCGGCCAAACATCTCAACCCATCTCCATCAACTGGCGGGTTGTTGGTGACCACAATCTCTCTTCGATGAGACAAACTCGATAGTCAAGTGTGCAACACAAAAACTTCTAAGGAGATCACTCATCCAAGTACTGCTCCAACCCGAACAAACTTAACTATAAAATTTTTCAACTACTAATCACCAATTAAACTACTTCAACACATATTATATTATTATTATAATAATAATAATAATTATGGCTGTTGACCACATGTTAGAAACTCCACGCCGCCCCGAGGTGAACCTGCACGAGATAGCTTTGTCGCTTTGTGTCACGCAGAAGCTAAGGAAGCACGTGATTAGTTTATGAGAACTTTAAATAATATATATAATTTATAGTTACTAGGTCCATCGGCTTCCCGTGCCTCCTCGATGAATGCTCTACAGATTTGGACCATCTACAGTCTACACATACATTTCTATATTAACTATTGAAACTATATTCCTTTAACATAATTTATTATTTAATCATATATTCCTTTCATTTGCACTCTCAACCTCAATAATTTTATTTTGCTAATTTGCACCTTTGAAATATATTAAGTTTTGCATGTTGCATTCTATTTAATATTCAACCTTTAAAATGAATAGGAATTAATTTGAAGAGGGTATTCTGGTCACAAAAAAGAAACATCAAGTTGGAATAGTTATATATTAAAAAAAGTAATAATTAAATACAATTTCAATTTGACTATGTGTAGACAATGTATTTGAAAATAGTTATACGCAGACCAATTTTTGAACGGAATCACAGATTTTATGTGTTTTTAATTTGACACTGCATATAACCAAAACTATCATGCATACAACATGACCCAAAAAAATCATCTTATTTGAATTTGATAATATAGAACAAGTTCAAATTTGATCATACAGAAGGGAATGCAAAATTCAACATACTTTGATCATTTATTATGTCAAGGCATATTTTCATGCATAGATCCATATTTTGGTGAAATGCAAAAGCCCAACTTCTCAAAATTGGCATCATCTATTATTTAAAAAGCACTTCCATTCATCCATTAGGGCGGGCCTCTTCGGGAGGGTATTTTTAGCTCATGTCTGTTTTCTGGAAAATATCACCACTTAAAATATTGTTTGGATTGTCTATCAATGGAAAAAGCCACCACTCAAAAACTCACTTTTCTCCTCTTTTTGAAAACTTCAAGGGACATCTACTTTTCAACCTATTCGAGAAGCATTTTCGCCGGGAACGCCTGACGTGCATTTTTTGCCCGGACGTGCATTTTTCGGCCCGGTCGCGCATTTTTCGCCTGTACGCTCATTTTTATGCACGGGAGTGGATTTTCCGCCCGATCACTCATTTTCCGCCCGAACACTCATTTTTCTCCGGACACGCATTTTTCTGCCTGATCACACATTTTTAATAAAAAGTCATTTCAACGGAGATTTGTCCAACAATTTATAATTGTTTCTTCTTCCAGAAAATCTCTGCAAAAGGAGTTCACCCAAACATATTTTTTTTTGCAATATACATTTTTTTAAATCTCATTTTCTTATCTTTCTTTTGCTACCACTCATCCTTCTTTTTGAAAACCCTGCCATACAGTGAAATAGGGCCTTGATCTCTCTCTCATTTTATTGAGCATCCTTGATAAAAAAACTGAAGAATTTAAGATCAAAATGATTATATTTAGAAACAAAAGATCCTTTTGATAACATAAATAAAAAATTATCATTTTGATAAAAAGGGCATTTATATTGGCAGCCTAATTTTGACTATTGACAGTCCGACAAAATAATAAAAAACACGCATATAATGACCGCTAATAGTAGCCCAACACGCGGAACACGCGCTTTTTGAAAAAAAATCTACTATATGACATTTTTAGGAAAAGTGTTCAACATGAAAGTTGTAGATCTCGACGAGATCTACAACTTTCATGTTGAACACTTTTTATAAAAATGCAATATAACAGGCCAATTTTCAAAAGGCGCGGAATCCGGACGGAATTATGCGAGTTCCGCCCGGACGGAAAATGCGTGAAAACGGGAGCCGCGGCCGTAGGAGAACGGGAACGTCGACCGGCGACAGGAGTAAATCGCTGGTCACGAAATCGGGGCGCTGGTGCAGCGGCGGGAAAGACCTCGCGATGGACGAGACCGCGGTGGCAGGATGGGAACGACGACGGCTCAGTTTTTGCGAGATCGGCGAAGATGAAAACCCGATCAATTCCTTCTCTGGCGATGGAGAACGGCGACGGATAATCGGGAAATCGAAGGGGCAGCGGAGCGGCGGATTGAGAGCGACGAAACCCTAGCAAAGCGCAAACGGTACTTTGAGAATGTTGGGTTGGCTCCGCTCAAAGTATTCTACATCGTCCTTTTAAATTTGAAATATGTATATATAGTACCTCCAGAGTAGAGCCTAGCCCTACAGCGACACGAACCCAATAACCCGTTCTGAGTCGGACCCGACACGCGCGGACATATAACCCAATATATCTAACAGTAATGAATATGAGGTTAAATTGTCATTCATTAATGCCCACTTTAGGAACTTCATCCACTTTTATGTTCAAACGGATGATGTTTATTAGGTGATCCTTAACGAATGACGTTTTAACCCATGCGCTTACAATCGCAGCCATCATGCCAAACTGAGTCTAAAACACGGTAGCTTTTAGTCAAAATCGAATTAGTTGGCATGGCATCATGTTATGTTCCTTGCAGTAGTGCACTGATGAACTGCTACTATTATTGAAAGTGAGTGGGGTTGGTGTGTGTATACTGTATAGTAGTATGCCTTTTTCTATACCTAACCTTTCATCACAAGCAAGAAGATTTTGATCTTATCATGCAATTACTGGCAAAGTTCTTTGCTGGGATGCCACCTGCATCATCCACCATGCATGGCCAAATGAAAATCTTAAGCTAAAAAAGGATCTCTTAAATGCCTCATTTCATAGGGAATCTCAACACGGCTCTATTTCATTATACTCTATTTTCATCCCAATTTCACTTCCTTCTTATTTCTTTTGCATCATTGACATAAGAGATATCATTTATAATATATCTATTTTATCTATAAAGGCAGAGAAAGATAAGAATTATTGTATAATAATAGAGAATCACAATAGAAAGAAGAGCAATGTTAAGGGCAAACCTATTTTGACTATGTGCAAACCACGGTTAAGTGCAAACACAAAAAATTTAAGTGCAAACCAAAATGTTAGGTGCAAACCAATTATAAAAACAAAAAAATAAAGTTCATTCGTCCATAAGTCCATATCAATTAGTAAAAATCCATAATATTTTAATACAAATTATGAGCTCCTTTTGACAAAATTTGATACTAAAATTTGAGTTTCTAAACCTCTAAAAATGTGATTATAAGTGCTAACCAATTATGATTACGTGTAAATCATAGTTATGTGCAAACTAAGAAAATTTAAGAGCAAATAGACTTCTGATGCAGACCATAAAAAAAGATTAATTGCCCATTCATCTCTCAACCTCGTCTCATATAGTGGCTAACATTCTCAATAATGTGTCGCCGAATGAAATCTTATATCCATGGTGAATGAATGAGACAACATATACTCACCCAAGTATTAAAATCAAGAAACTATGGTATAATTTCACTTATACTCTCTGCAAAAAGCCAATCAGATAGAACAAGCCCAGTGAAACAGAGTGAGGTAACTGGAATAGAGATAATTAACATGTCAAAAGAAATCAATATTGGAAATAAAGAGGGGTCTTTTCTTCATTTATAACGCTTTCACTGAAAGAAAACAAGTCTGGCTTTGGCGTCTCCTCTATGTAGGTCGGGAAGAAGATTTGAACCTAGACTAGGGCACACAAGAAAATTTGTTGATTCCCTTTTCCGGATTCGCTAATAGAGTCCCAAACCTCCTCGATCTGAGAAAAAATGCCTCAATCCAGTTAACTGTCGTTAGGGATTCACCCGCGAATGGACTCATAAGATGGAGATCTGCACGAAATATCTAGGGCTTCACCGAGGAGAGGCGTTCGGGAGGTGGAGATCGGCTAGGATTCACTGGCAAGAGGCTCGAGGTGCAGGGAGGCTAGGGTACGGGCAAAGCAAGGAAGGCGAACAGGAGTCCTGCGTGGTTTGCACAGTTATTTCTTAAGAAAGGAGATAAAAAGGATTTGGTTTTTCTTGACGGTCGGCACATAGCCATATACGGGCTGCACATAACACCACTCTAGAAGAAAAGAGAGGAAGTGTGATGATTTTAAAATATTTTCTACAAAAGCTATCCCTTTATCCTTATGCATGAAGATAAATTGGCTTCGTTTGGCGTAGTGGCGGAGGTCGTGTACGCGGTGGTCATGAATCGTCGTTCGTGAACGCCCGACCACACCTAAACGAATTCATGCATTTTATGCTCAAAACTAGCATGTTTTCTTGGCGGCGGTCATAACTTTTGTCTTGTCAAACATCCATTTTATGATAATGACGTTTTTGACCAAACTCAGAGGAGCAAATAAGCCGCGCCAAATGAAGCCAATAAATTCGATGGTTATGATCAGACAATCTTATGGAATTTTTGCCACATTCTCCATTGGGCCCTCTTATTTCATCCTTCTCTAGGTTTGGGTTGTGGTAGTAGGAACTTCATCTTGTTATTGCCCTTCTCAAAGATAAATTTAGGGCATTATTAATAGCACACCCAATTGCACGATAAGCACGCTTTAAAATAATAATTAAACCTCTAATCTAAAAGTATAGTCGCACCCAATTCCTATTTTTACATTGCTTGCTCTAGAATACCATGAGAAGTTGATTGCCCTAATTTCAGGTCTATTAATCTCCGAGTTTTGTTGCAATAATTTCAATTTTCTTGCGCGCTATCCATTATTTGGACTAAAATTCTCACAATATCTAGATCTCGTCCTAATTTCAGCTCTATTAATCTCCGAGTTTTGTTGCCCTAATTTTAGTTTTCATGAGCACATTGCTTGTGTTTGTTCATTATTATTGTTGCGATCTAACTCGACGTCCTAACTGGCCCAGATATGACCGTCTTAGCCCGGGAGCGGTCCAGCGCGCAATCAGTCACAAAGTAGGGAAACATGTGCACACGGCGATTTTTACGTGGAAAAATCCCTCAATCGGGTAAAAAACCACTTGACCGGGTCTGTGCCAGTCGAACTCCTCTATCAGTTTCAGGTTACAACTTGTTTGCAAAATCGAGGGCGACAGAGCGGTCCTCGTTACACTTTGGGGGTAAGAGAGAATCTTTGGTACTCAGCAGACAACAGATTGCTCCACGCGAGGTTTGGATTTCAGGATCTCAGTTAGTGGATGGGCGCGAAATGCGCAGGACGAGGTTGGAGCGGGCTTGTTGGTGGCAGTATGTGAATGAGGTTTTCTTCCTGCAACGGGCAGAGGTTCTTCTTCGTGGTGATGTTGTGGACTTAGCGGAATTTCCGGTGGAGTGGCGGTGGCCTGCAAGAGAATTTTGGTGGAGGAACGATGGCTCGCTGACAGAGTTCAGGCCTGAGAAAGAAGAAAGCAAGGAGAAGAAATGCGAGAAATGAGCAGGTCTGGGGGCTCTTTTATAGCCTGCTGGAGATAGTTACAGTGGTTATGCGATTATCCGCACACCGTAACCACCAACCTTATTATTTTAAGTATAGTTTTCGACACATTATTTGCAAATTATATTTTACTAAATGAAGGCCACACTAAAAACATGCCCCCACTACCGACAGTGGTTACGCGGATGAATACTCGCGTAACGGTAACAGACGGTCGCGATCACGGCGGGGCTGATCGGACGGTAAAGCGAGACGGCGGGTGAGGGAGGCGGTCAGGATGTCACCCCAAGAGGGGGAGAGGGGCAGCCGACCCCCTCCTCCCGGTGATGGCAGCGGGCCACAGGCGCGGCACCGGATGCGTGCGACCGGCCGATCGAAGGTGGAGGGAGCTGAACGACCGCACTTGGGCGGCATGCCAGGTGCGGCCCCGGTGCCGACCGGCTGGTGTGGCGCCGACACTGAGTTCCGGCCACGAGGCCTTCACCGGTCGGTCACAAGGCTCGTCCGACCTGGACTCAGCGCGAGGGGGCGCGGTCGATCGAATTCACCCGGCCGGAGGGCAGGGAGCGGCTGGCCACGAGACCCCCTCCCGCGGAGGCCGCAGGAGGGAGGGCTCCAGCCGGCCAGGTTGGCAGGCAGGATTGTCGCGCCTCTCAGACGCGGGTGCACGGTCGAGAGTTGGGGCCTCTCGGCCGCCCGAAAACCGTGTCAGCAAGAACTGGCCGGCCGGCGGAGGGAGACACGGGCTTGGCTTCTCGATTGGCCACGTCCATCGAGGGGCAGTGGGATACCGGCGGATCGTGCGCGCTTGCTTTTGCGGATCGCGCGCGCGGCGGTTAAATTCATGTCCCCACTAAGATAGTGGGGATCATGAGGAGTGATCTATCCGCACCCTAAAACTCTATAAAAGGAATGTCATTCCCATCAATTGCCCCTGGAAATCCTTAGTATTATAAACCGATATGGTAGAAGAGTGAGGATTTCTTCTTTCCCTCAAGATAGTTTTTCGGTGGCGGCAACGGAGATGACGAACAGAGAACTGCCGAAGAAGGCGGATGGCGGTGCTTTGATGCTTGGATTTACCGAGTCTCGGGAGTTGGCCAATTGTTTATTTAGCATCTCCTTGTTCGTGGAGGAGAAACATCTGTTGCAGTGCTGGGTATCTGCCGACCCTGAGCATGCAGCCAGAGGCGCCTTTAGTTCGTGGCCGGAAAATGAAGCTTACTACGACCAGTTGTAGTGATGAGGGTATGGAGCCTCCATCTTCTTCGAAGCGAAAAGCTTCTCAGGATGAGACAGTTCCTCCTAGTTGCCGAGACGAGACCACTCCTGCTAATCCAGATGTGGAGGTGCTGAGGGTCTGCCCCCCGGGCTCTTCATTCAGAGGGTTCTGCCCTTCGAGTGTCTTCTTCTTTGAAGGCAATGAGCGATGTGGTAAGTGAGCTTGCTTGTTTTGGGCTTTTAATTTTGTTGTTGTGTCGCAATGAGCTTGAAGGATGGATACTTGGCCCTCCAGGAGAATCTCCGGACGACGGAGGGCTCACTTGCTGCTTTGAGAGAGGATCATGATCAAGATGTCTCCCGATTTCTACGGATCGGGTCAGAGCTGAAGACAGAGCTGGAGGAGGCTCGAGCGGCATTGGAGGTGGAGAAGACCACGTAGTTGCTAAAGACCGCCCAAGAGCAGACTTCTCGTTTGGAGACAGAGCTTGGTGGCTTTGAAGACTCAAGTGGAGCTGCTTTCCTCTGATGACCGAGTGTTAGAGCTGAAGGCTGCAGGGCTTGATGAGTATATGGACTCATTGGACTACATGTGTGATCGTTGCGAGATTGGTGATGAGGCTTGTGAGGAGATCTAAAGCAGGGAGGTGGAGCCTCAAATGGAAGATGCCCGCGAGCTTGCACTTAGATGTGGTGTCGAAGGTTTTTCGCCTTGTTGCCAGGAGCTTGAAGTGTGATGTGTCCAGCGACTCAACTTCGATGATATCTCAAATGATGAGAACTCGAGCCCTGATTCTGATAAAGATGCAACCGGCGAGTAGTAGCTTGAGCCTTTTACTCTTGTATGTTGGTACTTTCTTTAGTTGAGTCGGTTGCGTGACAGTGTATGCTTTGCTTTTGTTTTTCTGACGTGCCGACATTCATTTGTTGCATCGTTGAGGTCGTTTGTTGTATATCTTACGTTTGTATTTGTATGATATTTCTCCAATTTTTCCTTATTTGTATGAATGCTAATAGTTGGTGATACTTAGGTTCACAGTGTCACTGGTTGTGTGTCTAGTTTTGCTTGGTGTCAGGAGGGTCCGGCAACGTATGAAAGGCAGGTAAGTCATACATTTAAACTTATTGGTGTCGATCGCGAGAGGGGCAGGCACGGCAATTTGTACCCAATTTTTAAATAAAAATAAAGGGGGCAAGCCTACCTAGAAAGGAAGGTATTTAAACAGAGGTCTTACTTAACAGTGAATGAAAAGGACCGGGCAATGTGAAATGTTCATGTGTAGTCTTACCTAATGAATTCTCTTATGAGAGAAAACACAATATCATTCAATACTCAAAAATATTTTTGAAACATACAACACCAAAACATAGTTAGAAATAAATAGATGGAAATCACTGATGAGGTTCTGCGCATTCCACGCGTGGGGAAGGGTATTCTGCAAGTAAATTAGACGACGAACGGTAGAAGGAAAGAGCTTGTCTCCCTGTGGTCGTTTGCCATTATTCATATCCAACATTGATAGGTTTGAGCTCATTGTAGAGTCTGTTACACGTCTTGCAAATATATCTCTCACTTCTGCAACTCTGTGATTCTTCTCTAACAGCACCTCCAGAGATGGTGACAAATTTTTTTCTTCGGTATTCCACACCACCTTGCTATTGCCCCTACTTCCTATAGCACACCAGGATGGTACCGTCAAATGTTGGTCTCGAGTGTGCTGCAACGAAAAAGTCTTCGCACGTCTTCGTAAAAGATTTTCACTGAGTTCCATTATCAGCTGTGCATAACCGGTTCTTCCAGACAAACTAAAGTGCCCTTGTTTTAAATTAAAATCTTCAATATGATGAATTTCCTTTTGTCTTGATGCTGGGAGGGAATCTTAAAACATACATGAGTGCGACTGGTGGTTGCCGGGGAATGTTGGGAATTTGCATTTTTGGACAAACTATCCCATCCTTCTTCATGGAACAAGATCTTTGGGCAAGTGTTTGTCACTTACAAATTTTCCATGTTCGGCGTGTATCTTTCCCCCAGGGCCCGAAAAAGGACCACTATAGCTCTCCATTAGGGTCTTCTGGCAACTGTTTGTGTTCGAGAGGCTCGCAGCGGGCCGACCCATGAACCGTTCCAAATATCCCACGGTCCCTAAATACGTAGCTTATTTCACTAATATTGAGAGGGAGATGTGGAAATCATAGAGAGTGCATCTCTGGAAATGTTCTCTGGATGATCATACAACCTGACGAGAAGAGATCTTAAGTTGTAGCTAGTTGCTCTTCGCTTTGTAATCTCCTTCAATCTCAAGTTGAGAGTCTGAATAGATTGTCAATTCCATATTTTTTATAGAATGCAAATAACTCAATTTTATCGGGCGGCCTTTTTGATTTTATGGAATGAAGGTTTCAAAAAATGCGATATTTATTTGTGGTGTATCACTATATATTGTATGATCATACATTTAAACTTATATTTTACCCAATTTTAATAAAAATAATACTTATATATTGAAGACTTTTTTCATACATTTAAACTTATATTTTACTCAATTTTTAATAAAAATAATACTTATATTTAAGATATGAAATGATTTGACAGCCCAACAAAATAGACAGACCAAAATGCGGAACACACGTCCTACGACATTTTTAGAAAAAGTGTTAATCATTTGCCCTTTTCCATTTTTTTCTAAAAAGAAATATAATAGGCCTATTTTAAAAGAAACGGAACCCGGACGGAACTATGAATCTTTTGAAAATATGCCTACTATATAATAATTTTAGAAAAAATGTTCAAAACGAGACGTCCTTTTCTAAAAATATCTATTTAAAAATTTAATTTTTGCCTATATGCCAACAATCGGCGTCATTGGGCTGTCAATATCCCCACTACGAGATTTTATATTTAAAAGTGGAGGGTAAATGAAAATGAAGGTCTGTTCATGTGTTGTTAGGTTATGATATGAAACATTTGCCAAATCATTGTTAATAGCTCGAGCAGTGACCTAAACTAGCACACATCCAAAAAAAAAACACCGCTTCCGGTAAAGGCCCTTGTTTTAAATAAAAGGAAGAGAACCGATTCTCTCACCCATAGGGAAATGATTCAACACAAAAGTAACATGAACGTTGATCTCTTTTTTTGATTTGAAATCGTAATCCCCAAAAAAAGGAGACGACATTGATGAGATCTACGAACTTTCATGTTATTATTCGTATTGATGAGATTTACACTTTCATGTAAAATAAGATACATTTGAACGTTTTTCTCAGAATTTTCTCCTTAATGGAGAGAATTTCTCGTCAAGTAGACTTTTATGATGGGCCCTAATTTTCTGGTAGTTTGCCCATCTCTATCAAACAAACTGTTGCTACATACTTTAATTTTTGTACCTACACCATTTCATAGAATCAAATAATTAATTTGATTTTAAAAAAATTATATCAATTAATCATAATTTGGCACAGCATTTTTGATCCATGAATTTGGATAAAAACCCCACCATCATAAAATGTATTTAGCATGCCAATGATCATGATCGCCACAAAAAAATCACGCATTTTAGCATAAAAGTAAACGGAGCGTCTTAGGTGTGGTCGGGCATTTATGAACACCGGTTCATAAATCATAACCACCGTGTTCGCGACCGCAACCTCCGTGCCAAATAAGCCCTAAATATTTTTGCAGAAGTTACTGAGGCTATACCGCTATAGTGACATAGGTTCCGTTTGGGAAGACTTATTTTCACCGGTCAAGCGATTACAACCGCATGAACCGGACCTTAATTATGATCTGGTTCATGCGGTCATAACCGCTTGACTGGTTAAAATAAGTCCCCCCAAACGGAGCCATAGTGATTAGATACCGGTGAGATCTGTAGGTATAAAGTGGTAGTTAAGATTTTAAAGTTTCTAATAGACTCCATAAGAGACAATTAGCACTTAAGTAATCTGATAAATATATAAAAAATGTAAAATAGCTGAAAATATCATCAACATGAAACATTCTGTTTCATAAATATACTTAATAACAAAGCGGATCCTAAATGATAGTTACAATAAGAGCGAGTTCAGATGGTCGAATGAAAATTAAACTAAGCAGAGAATCTTACAGGGAAACTGTCTTGGTTAACCGGATTGCGGAGAACAGTGTGTTCTTGCTGTAGCTTCCTCGACTGTAAAATCTCCGGAATGGCATATCAAATCGATGAGAGCTTTGATTAACGATCTGGGTTCGAAAATTATTCCAACCTTCGGATCGTTGATGGAGTTGACTGTGATCTGCAATAAGTATCAAGTATAAGGATTTGAGACCGTTTTGTTTGGCAGGGTAGTGACGCTCGTGAACGCCGTGGTCATGAACCGGCCTTCGTTCACGAATGCCTGACCTCGCCTAAAAAAATTTATGCATTTATGTTCAAAATTAGTTTTTTTTTCTTGATAGGTCATAACCTTTCTCTTGCAAAACATACATTCTATGATAATGACGTTTTTTTACCAAACTCATCGGAGCTGTGGTCATGACCTTTCTCTTGCTTTGGTCATGAACCGGCCATCGTTCACGAATGCCAGACCTCACCAAAAAACATTTATGCATGACTCTTGCAAAACATACATTCTATGATAATGACGTTTTTTACCAAACTCATGACTCATGACAAATAAAAATTTATTCCTAATTTGTCAAACGACCTTTCTCTTGCAAAACATACATTCTATGATAATGATGTTTTTGACCAAACTCATCTCAACAAATAAGCTATGTCAAACGAAGCCTAATTGAAAGTTCATTTTCAAGGGATGTGTTTACTTTTAAGTTGTTCATTAGACCACAAGATAGAGGGCTGCGAAGTAGTGGAGGTTGAGCAGATGACGGCCAATGAGATAGAGGGTGAGATGAGAAGAGGCCAGATAAATGGAGGGCGGCAATGGAAGGATTGTTCAAGGAGCGAAAGTGGGGGAAGCTGAACAAAGATGGAAATGGAAAAATTGTTGAAGGAGCAAAATGGAGGAACAAAATATGGCATTGGGATTGGAGACGAGATGGACGAAGTCATTTAAGCAGCGAGAGCGAGAGTCGTCAAGGCAAAGTCAAAGACGACATTGTGGCAGACAGTGGAGGGGGAAGAGGGGTTGGCAAATGGAGCCCCTGATTGGCATGATGCCTAGGGCGGTAATCCATAAAGCAGCTCATGGGGACAGATGAGTCAAGAGGGCTAAGTTATCTCATCAACGATGAGTACAGTTGTTGAACCTGAGAGAAATCAGGTACCGAAACTTAAGGTTCTGATGGTAAGTCAAGGAAAAAGATTGAATCATTTATACACAATGGAAGATATACAATCCATGTGAAAAACAGAAGAAAGTCATTGTGACAGTTACAAGAAAACTTTTTTAATCCATTTTTTTCAAATAGTATCATTCTATGACCTGAATACGCTCATTTACAGCCCTCTCATAGGACTAAGGCTGCGTTTCGCGCAACTTATTTGCTCCGGTAAGGTTGGACAAAAACGTCGTATGTTTGGTATGACAAATGTTACTACCGTTATCAAAAAATTAATTAGTTTGGGGCATAAGATTTTGATATGACAATGACATTTTTGTCCAACCTCACTGGAGCAAATGAGCCATGATAAGCCACGCCAAACGCAACCTAAATCTCACAAATGATCATGTAAAACTATTTAAAAAGGGAATTGTTAAAGGCAAACCCGATATGGATATACGCAAACCATAAACACTTAAACAAACCCTTTTTTTCTCCCCGGGTATTTTTTTCCACGCAAACCCTAAAACCTAAATCGCAAACCAGCCGCTCCTTCTCCCGTTGTTTCTCCCGCAGGCCGGCCCTCTCCAACTCTATCCCGCCGCCTCTCAAGCTCCCTCTCCAGCGGAAGGTGTGGATGGCTTCCGATGAGTGAATGGATGGCCAACAGTTGGAACAATCGGTCGTTCCCTCGCCGTATTCTTGTTCAAAAGGTTTTTTTTCCTCCGAAACTGCCTAGGGATCTTAGTCGTGATGCCATTTATGGTTGATGGCAGCAGTTCGAGGATTGTCCATTGCCGCCGTTATTCACACCATGGACAAGGTATCATGAGTCTATTGCCGACGCATGGAAATCTTTGTACTTGTCAAGACTTGCACTTCTGCGGTCAAGGTTAGATGGTACTCCAACTATTGGTTTGGAGGAATCTTGATTGTTTGAAGGTAATAACTTTGGCTGTTAATCTTGAGGTTAAAATTATTTTATTAGTCTACTCATTATTTGTTCTTACTATCATACAAAGTTTATCAGGTATCCTAATATTTTTTTATTAATTTCTTACAATCACCTAGATTTGACAGTGGTGAAATACTTTGTCAAGACCCAACATTTACTTATGTACTTGAGATGCTACCTATTAATTTCTTACAGTCACCTATTAGGTAAGTTTTTTGTTGCTTTTATTTGTTCTAGTGGTTTTACTTGGGATGCTTTCTATTTATCTTTTAGGATGTTCTAATTTCATCTTAGGTTTTTTTGATTTCCCTCTGATATATTCATCTGTTTTTAGATACTATATGCGGAGGATTACACTCTTGTTTTGGGTATGCCTTGAACGGGCAAAACCTCCACTATGGAGCATGTTGTTAAGGCTTTACTTATCAGAGGGGCATCCATTTTACTGACATCATACACCAACTCTACGGTGAAACATGAGAGTTATCAGCTATTAAATATCATATATTTGGTGTTCTAATGTTATAAATGTGTTATTTTGTTGAATGATTGAACTAGACTTCTCATGAATTATTTTTTTGTCTAAAACAATAGATTATGTAAGTTGGAGTGTTGGTTTGTTGTTAACAATATTGGTTTGTGTTTAACAATTTGGTTTGCACGTTGTATTTTTCAAAAAATATGATTTGTCATTAACAATGGTTTGCGTATATCCATATCGGGTTTGCCTTTAACAATTCCCTTTAAAAAACAAGGTCAAGTAGTAATATATAGAATGATATAAGAGAAACATATCATACTTTTGCACGTGCAAAATAGAACTAAAACTGGAGTAAAATGCTTGTACAGAAGGTAGGTTATAAATACCACATTGACTATTCCTTGGGCGGCCAAACATTTTACATCAACTGGAACTTTGCCATCTTTAGGGACCAACAATGCATTGATGTAATCACTCGTCTGCGGAAGTACCACATAATGTGAATAACTAGTTAAATAAAAAATGTTCTGTAATAACAAGATTTTGTCATAGAAGGTCATTGCTATTAGCACTCACATTTACTTAGTTTTAGGGCTTTACCTAAAAACTATTCGCACTCACCCTGCCAACACTCTCTCGCGTGTTCGGCCCCGACCTCGTCTCCGAACAAGAACCTCCCGCCAGCAGCTTGCAAAATCGCATTCATGTGCTGGTAGCTCGCCTCCGAATGAGAACCTCCTGCGTGCTGGTGGCTCACCTCCGAAAGAGAACCTTCCAGAGGGTGATTCCTTCTCTGGACCCTAGAACCTGGTGTCCAGAGTTTGCTTTCAATATGGTTATTGTTTGTGCTGATTTCCATCTGGTACCTGGTAGTATCAATTGCATTTGGGTAAAAGTACGCATTGCCACTCTAGAGCAGGAACTAAATTACCTGAAATAGTTGGGGAATTTTAGGAATGAGAGTCTTGGCGCACCGGTTAAGGTGTCGCAGTGTGACCTTGAGGTCACATGTTCGAGTCCTAGATGCAGCCTCATGCAAAAATGCAGGGTAAGGTTTGTCTATATTTCACCTTTGTGGTGAGACTCTTCCCCAAACCCTCACTGTGCAGGGATGCTAAGAGCACCGGGCTGTCTTTTTTTTAGTTGGGGAATTTCAGATTTTGATGCATTTCAAGCAAATCACAAACTGCACAAGATTGTTGGCCCCATACTACCCCTTTAGTTTCCTTGTTCTACAAGGACTGGATAAGAAAAGATAAAAGAAGACCTAGATGATGACCTTTTTAACAATGAAAGGGTGCCTTGGATAATGGTTTTCCCGGAACCTCAATTGCTGATGGTTGTGGTTTAGTAAATGGTTGGCTTCTCAGAAGCTTTGAGATGACACACGGCGCTCCGTCCCGGCGTCCCGGACGCCTCGCCGGTGCCTCGACGCTCACGCAAGCGCGCAAAATTTCTTCCAAGCGCACACTACAATTCTCTCTTTACCACTTGTGATCACAAGGATTGCAGGGCTGTTCGCAGTTCACAATTCATTGTCATCACAGCCATCGGTCCTGCCCGAACTCCTCAAATTGCCAGGAGGAAAAAATCGTCGTATGTGCAAAAATGACAATCAATGTGCTTCAGATCGAGGAACGTAATTCGCTCGTATGGTAGTTATGAAAGTTGCAATGACGCAATTATCAAACCGCCCATGTCAAAAGCTATAAAATGAGTCCAGAGCCTTCATTTCAAGACATCTTGCCTTCAACACCAGAAAAAGCTCCTAAAAAAATCCTTCAAAGTTCTCCTTCGGCGTTTGAAGACTCCCTTGAAGATATCCTTCGAGACTCTAAGATCTCCTTCGTGCTTGAAGATCTCCTTCAAGCCTTTCGAAGATTCCGTTTCTTTCTCTACAAAACAATCATTGTCACGAGTGGTGTCTGTCACATTTGAGCTTTCTACTAATAGCCGAGAGGGCCTCCTCCAGAACTCGGGAAGAAAGAGAATAGACAAAGGAATAATGATTTCCAATTTTCATTCTCTACAGATAAGACATCGGTTATCTTCCAGCCACACGATTTCTTCCCCTCAAAACACATCAACGGCTCGGTATTGAAGCGGAAAAGTCAACCACCGCTCAGTGGCCGCACACCAGCCACCTGACACGAGACACCGCTCGGCCATATCCATATTTTCGACAATTCGTCGAACGAGACAAATTTCGTCGAACGAAATTCATCGAACGGGCCAATTTCGTCGAGCTCCGCTCGACGATTTTCTCGCCCAGCCAGGCCAACTCTTTGCTTGTTTCATTTTGGGGTGTTACAACCCTCCCCTTCTAACAAGAAATTTCGTCACGAAATTTGGATACAGCATTAGAACACAAAAACCAATAAGTTATAACATAACTTTTCTTCAACAAAATTTGTTACAACATTTTATGTTCTGTCCAAAATAAAACAAAACCTGTTATACCAGCTTAGACAAACAATTCAAGAAATTCAACACATGCATGGTTTGCTCCCGCTCCCATGTTAGCTCCTCACGACCACAATTGTCCCACCAGACCTTGACCATCCCGATTGTCTTGTTCCGCAGCTGCTTATCCACTTTATCTTCGATCCGAATGGGCCTAACCTTCGTCGTTAGCCCAGATTCGACCGGTACGCGATCATTCGCAATTACTTGAGATGGATCCTTCACGGCTTTTCGAAGCATTGAGATGTGGAATACATCATGCAATCCACTCAATTCTGCCGAAAGAGCTAGCCGATAGGCAGCTTCGCCAACTCGTTCCACCACTTCAAACGGACCCAGATATCTTGGACTCGGCTTTTTCAAGAGTCGAGTTCTGGATACGCCTTTGAATGGTTTGATCTTTAAATAGACCCACTCGCCAACCGCAAATTCCATATTCTAGTGTTTGGCGTTGTAGTATTTGACTTGTCTATCTTGGACTATCAATAGCCTCTCTCGAATAGAGCGTATTGTCGAATCTAGCTTCTTCGACTTCTTTACGCTTATATAACTTAGATTCGCCTGTTTCCGCCCAAGCCAACGGTGTACGACACTTCCTATCATACAAAGCTTCAAACGGTGCCATATTTAGACTAGCTCGATAGCTATTATTGTAGGCGAACTCTACCATATAAAGAATGCTCTTCCCATCTCTTTCCAAAATCCAAGGCGCACATTCAGAGCATGTCCTCCATCGTTCTGTTGGTCCTTTCAGTTTGGCCATCCGTTTGTGGATGAAAGGTCGTACTGAATGTTAACTTTGTCCCCAACAACTGATGGATTAGCCTCCAATCATTTGAAGTGAAGCGTCCGTCTCGATCACTTACGATGTTATGGGGCACACCGTGCAATCGTACGATTTGCTCAACAAAAAGCTTAGCCAAAACTTCCACTGAATCGTCACTCTTATTCGAAATGAAGTGAGCCACTTTAGTTAACCGGTACACGATTACCCAAACCGAATCGTTACCGCGTTGAGACCTCGGCAAACCGTGCACGAAATCCATTGAAATATCATCAAACTTCCATTCTAGAATAGGTAGCGACTTCAGGAAACCGCCAGGCCTCTGACATTCAGCTTTCACTAAGGCACAAGTCTGACATTTAGCCACATAATGTGCGATGTCCTTTTTCAAACCCGGCCACCAGAACAGCTTTTTCATGTCATTGTACATCTTTTGTGCTCCCTGGGTGAATTGAGTATTTCGTAAAGTGAGCCTCATACATCAATTCTTCTCTTATCTTACCGATACTTGGGATGCACAAACGACCATCTTTCCGCAAGAGGCCGTCATCCCAGGAGAATTGGTCATTTGACCCATCCACTGCATAGCGTTGCAAACTTGCATCAAGTTCCGTTGCTCGTCGAACCCTATCCGCAAGGTCATACTGTACCTCCGTCCAGTTCAAGTATGCATTTGCTGTGGAATTCTTGTCAACACAAGAAATCTTTAACGCTTTCAACTCCTGCATCAGACGTTTATCATGCATCTGGAACCAATTTGCCCTTGTTGGAGTCCTACGACTCAAGGCATCTGCGACAAAGTTTCCCTTCCCAGGAGTATAATGAATATCAAAGGTATAGTCCCGAGGAACTCCATCCACCTTCGTTGTCGCATATTGAGATCCTTCTGATCCAAAAGGTACTTTAGGCTCTTGTGGTCCGTGAATATATCCACCTTCACCCATATAGATAGTGACGCCACAATTTAAGTGCAAAAACCGCCGCCGCCAACTCCAAGTCGTGGACGGGATAGTTTCGCTCATGCACTTTCAACTGGCGTGAGCCATAATCGATCACCTTTACAAACTGAAGAAGAACGCAGTCTAAGCCGCTCCCTGAGGCATCACTATAGATCTCATAGCCGTCTGTACCACATGACGACGCCAAAAAGGGAGCCGTGGTCAAACGACTCTTTAGCTCTTCAAAAGCTCGTGTGCACTCCCGCGTTCCAACGAACTTCTGATCCTTCCTCGTTAATGTGGTAAGAGACAAAGCGATCCGTGAGAAGTTTTCTACAAAACGTCTGTAGTAGCCCGCCAGTCCAAGGAAACTCCTGACTTCGGCCACCGAAGACAACATCGGACACTCCCGTACGGCTCTTATCTTTGACGGATCCACCGCAATGCCCTCTCCGCTCACCACATGGCCAAGAAAAGCCACTGACGATAGCCAGAACTCACACTTGAAGAACTTGACATAGAGCTTATTTCTCCTCAAGGTGTGCAACACCATCCGTAAATGTTTCGCATGATCTTCTTCCGATTGAGAGTACATCAAGATGTCGTCGATGAAGACGATCATAAATAAATCCAAGTACTCTCTAAAAGTGCGGTGCATTAAGTCCATGAACACTGATGACGCATTACATAACCCAAACGACATTACAGTGAACTCGTAATGATCGTAGCGTGTTCCAAATGCTGTCTTGGGAATGTCACCTTCCCGAATCCGCAACTGGTAGTAGACAGATTTCAAATCAAGCTTTGAATATACTATCGATCCAGCCAGTTGATCAAACAAGTCATCTATCCGTGAAATCGGATATTTGTTTTTCTCCGTCAACTTGTTCAATTCTCGATAGTCGATACACAATCGCAGGCTACCGTCCTTCTTTTTCACAAAGAGAACAGGTGCGCTCCAAGCTGACATACTTGACGTATATAACCCTGTTCCAACAACTCTTGTAGTTGAACTTTTAGTTCCGTCATTTCCTTTGGCGATACTCGATATGGCGAGCGGACCACAGGTTTTGCACCTGACACCAACTCAATCGAGAAATCAATCTCCCGATGTGGTGGTAACCCCGGAAGCTCCTTCCGAAACATATCAGCAAACTCCGAAACAATCGGAACATCACTCACACTGGCCTTTGGCTCAACAGCCTGAATAAGCGTGACGAATAACTCCGCGCCCTTCCGAACAACATTGACAACTTGGAGGGCAGACATCAAGATCCCGCTCGCTCCTCGCATACCAGCGAATTTAGTCTCAAGCTCGGTGTTCTGGCCCAGTGTGATCTCCTTGAATTGCAGTCAATAGAGACACGCTGCTCCGAGAGCCAGTCCATACCAAATATCACATCAAATTCCGATATCGGTAGCACAAATGCGTTCAAGCAGAAATCCCGACTTCTTATTCGTACTTCCACATAACAGGTCCTATCCGCAAGCATCACACATCCGTTTGGTAACAACACCTTCACACTATCTGTCGTCATATGACTAGGTACTCCGATTCGTGCTACGAAGTCCGCAGACAGAAATGAATGCGAAGCACCCGTATCTAATAGTGCTCTCGCCGTACGGTCCCGAATTAGGACAAAGCCTAAGACAAACGCATCATACACAAGCTACATACAAGGTATGAAGTATGAAAAGGAAACAATCAATAACTTATATCGTGCCTGTGACGACGTCACTTTACTTTATGGTCTCCTGCTGGCAAAGATTATACACTCGGGGCTGCGCCTGGGATGTAGAGGACTCCACCACTGCCTTTCCCTTATCAGCATATGACGCTCCTGTCTTCTTTTCAACCTTTGGTGGACCAACCCGACAGTCACGAGGCTATATGCCCCACTATACCACATGTATAGCAGGTCCGAGACTCTTGCCTCGAAGTTGCTCCAGATGCAACACTCGAGGGAGCCTGTGTAGAAGACTTGGATCTCTTACCCCATTTCCTTCGGTAGTTTGATTTCCCCGGGTGCGACACTTTGAACTCGGACTTTGTCACAGCCAAGTCCCTTTTTCCTTGTACCCGCTTCATATCTTTTTCCAGCGCACACGCCGTATCCACCAACGCTTGAAACCTCTGGTTCACCGAACTCGAGAGCAGGAATCGCAACTCATCCCACATCCCTTCGTAGAACCGATTGGTTTTACGTTGTTCATCAGCGAAGATAGACCTCGCATAGAGTCCCAACCGTGTAAACTCATGTAGGTAGGTGTCAACACTACTTTCTCCCTGAGTGGACATTCTTGAGTTCATTTACGGCTAAAGCGGGTCGCACTGACACGTGCTCGCCACCACACAAAAGAATTCGACCACGAATTCGAATGAGGAAGACCGAGACAAGGTGATACCAAATTGTAACGCCTCCATCCGTTACATGACATATAATAGAAGGTCTGGCCGGGGCCCCACACCATATATCACAAACAGATGGCGAGGTTACATGTTTATATCAAAACTACGCGCATCCTAATCCAGAGCATGCTAACGGAAGCTTTAAAGTTAGTTGAACTCAACTCATTTGAATGTCCACAATATATAAACCAGCATTTATATATAACACCACAAAGAATGTATACAAAATACACAACAAGTCTGGCCTTAAGGCCTTACAGTTAAGCTTGACAGGTGTGGATTACAAACATCGACACGCAGGCCGACCATACATGAAAATCATAAAATTCTTCATTCGGCCTTCGAGGGCCAACAACAACAGCAAGGGCTTCAGCCCACTATTTTCCACTCGGCTCTCCAGCACCTGCATGGGGACAATCCACCACAACGGTGGTAAACAAGACAACGGTCAGAATTCAGCGGACCAATTTATCACGACCCTACCCCTTACCCGGGGTAGTGGTATTCTTTCCCTGCAGGCATAGCATTTCACAAGCAGACATATCACAAGATGTGCACTCACGCACCATCAATATATCACAAACGTCGATCACACGGCCCGACGTTCCGTGCACTCAGGGCACATTCTCGGTGTACCGGAAAACCATGGTCCCACCACCGTTCCCAACGACAAACTTGAGCATTGCGCTCCACGACCTACAGCCGGAGACTTTAGTCTTAATGGCGCGCAGGCCTAAGACTCTCATTATGTGAACTTGACGAACGCTAATATCCCAGGCACTCATGTCAGACAACCATAACGCGGATACAGTTCAGCCCTTGCCCGTTGCTCAAATCGTCAGTTCAATGACTAAACTGACGCATATCGGCATCCCCTTGTCCGTTCGGCACGAAGCCTTTTTCAGAGCTCACATAGCTCACAATAGTCACACTGTCCCCAAAGGACTGGCTTCACAATCACAGGTTAGCAAGGAGCCATTGCCAGCGATACTCACTATGCCCGACGTTAGCGACAAAACTCTCTTTCCGTCCCCAACCCTAACCTTATCTGGACCAACCATCCAGAAATCTCTGCAGCCACCTGCAGTGCCAGAAACACTGGTCTTTCATAGCATATAGTACATGCACTTTGCGGATATTTTCTTGGAATTCCACTACAATATTTCCTACTACTGTCCTTCACAGGCACAACCCACCAACTCCACAAAATACCCGTTTATACACGAAGTCTTCTTCGATGCGCAAAATAAAACATCATCAATCCAAACCAACCTGTCCAGATGGGCTTCATACAGAATGCATATTCCATACTACACATTTCCGGATCTATATGCAAGACTCACTGGGGATTTCATGAATCAACCCAAAGGAACTCCCTCGACTTTCCACCTTTTGGTGGGGGATTCCATGCATATGTCAAAAGAAGGACTTCACTTGTCCAAGAAGAAAGATCGTTACCCTTGAAGATCTCTTTGGAGCCATGACAAAGCGTTTCTACTCGGACGGAAATGATCGTCGCACTTTCCTCTTCGCAAATCTCGCTTTGGCTTTAGATTCCAGCCCCAAATCCTCCTTCAACAGCACAACCAGAGCACTCAAACCCTAATGGCCGAGAGGGCCTGCCACAGAACTCGGGAAGAAAGAGAATAGACAAAGGGAATAATGATTTCCAATTTCCATTCTCTACAGATAAGACATCGGTTATCTTCCAACCACACGATTTCTTCCCCTCAAAACACATCAACGGCTCGGGATTGAAGCTGAAAAGTCAACCACAGCTCAGTGGCCGTACACCAGCCACCTGACACGAGACACCGCTCTGTCATATCCATATTTTCGACAATTCGTCGAACGGGACAAATTTAGTCGAACGAAATTCGTCGAACGGGCCAATTTCGGCGAGCTCCGCTCGACGATTTTGTCGCCCAGCAAGGCCAACTCTTTGCCAGTTTCATTTTGGGGTGTTGCATAATGTCCAAAACACACTAAATAACATCCAAAATAAAAGAACAAAATACATAAAATGTAGAAACGACGTTCCAGACGCGCTAGTTGTCTCAGATCGACGATCTGATTAACGCCTCCTGCATGAGTACACAAATGCGAGCCCCGGTGAGTGGTGGTCTGAATCCCAGTGTCGATCCCGCGACCGATCCCCATTAACCTCCATGGATAAAAAACATTCATCTATGATGAATGAAGATGATCATACAGACGTCGAAGATCAGAGACAAGTTTATCAAGCTCCACCGTCGCGACCCAAGTGTCATCAAAGGTGGGGAATCAACTCCAGTGCACCAGGTAACAACAATATGGGTCGTCTGGGGTGATGGGGCACTCGTGCGCCACAATGTCAGAAATGCTCTCAGCTCCCACCTCTTGTGATGGTAAATCCAGAGGAACCCGTGCAATCATAGGGGGTGCGGACAAACATGTAGGTGCTCGCCCAAGGTGGTCAGGGTATGGGTTATGATGTAAGTGGGAGGGAGCTAGAGGTGGCTCAAGGAAGGGGTCCGTATGCTTGAGAGGCTCAAAGTAGAGTTTCAAATTTTTTGTATTTAAATACAGGATGAATACTCATATCTGTCAGGAGGTCAATCTCATAAGCGTTTATTCCAATTTTCATAACAATCCTATAAGGATCCATTCGTTTAGGATGTAGTTTTTTAGAGGACCCTTTTGGGTCTTTCTCCATGCAAATTTGGACCATGACCAGGTCGCTCACCTAAAAATGCTACTCAGGCCTGTGCTCGTCTTCCTGTGTCTTATATAATTCATTACTGCTGGCAATTTTCTTCTGAACAATTCATGCAATTCATGTATATGATTGATGAAGAACTCAACAGACTCACTAGGGCATGACGCTAAAGGAACCGGTGCGAGGCCAATAAGATTCCTACGCTCACATTCTGACACTATATGAAAAGGTCTCATGCCAGTAGACCTATTGACGAATTTATTGTCTGCGAACTCAGCTATGACCAACACATTTTCCCAAACCGACAAGCACTCACCAACTAGACACTGTAACAAATTTCCCAAACTCCTATTTACGATCTCAACCTAGCCATCAGTTTGTGAGTGATAAGTTGCGGAAAACTTCAGGGTCATGCCTGCTTTGTCATAATGTCTTCCAAAAATAACACATGCATCGTATGTCACGGTCAGACACTATGGACACGAGTAAACCAAGTAAACAAAAGATGTCTCTCATGAAGAGGACCTCTACGTGGGCCGCATTTGCAGTCTTACGATAGAAAATAAAATGGGTCATCATCGAGAACCGGCCAACCACTATGAAAATGGAATCATTTTTCCTCAAAGTGCGAGGAAGGCACATGTTGATATCAATCCAAGACTGGTGCGAGACTGGAGCGCCAGCAGAGTGTATTTCCTGAATCAGAAAGTCTCGGAAGGAGGTCCAGGGAATGCAGAGACGAGACCCACAATATAAATATCCCTCGACGATATCAAACATCTCAGTGGCCTCAAGGGAATCCCTCATGAATCTAGAGTAAATCTCACTGAAGTCAGTGCAGGTGGGATACTCCCTAGGTAGTTGTTATGGGCCTACTCGGAGATCACTTGAGGAGTGGTCGGAGGTGGGGAATATGACAGAGGTACAATGGATACTTAACTACAGCTGCCTAAGCGGGTGCTCGTTAGAGGCGAGAGCCGCCAAATATCTTACAAGGGGGACAAGAATTAGAACTCTTTTCATTCATGCTGATACAAGACTCTTAAGGGTGTATTTATAGAACCATCTAATGGGAAACCCACAACTACATCAAACAGTAAAATATAAAAGATAAACCTACGACACGACTATACCTGATTTGAAATATAATAATAATATAATAACACTAGTTATATTAAAATACTAAGACAGGGCACATTGCCCATGGCATCATTCCCGCCGCCCAAAATGAGTTTGACCTCAAACGCAAGAGAGGTCAACGGGGGTGCAACTTTATCTGATGCCCTCGTCGTCATAGTCCTCGATGTGCAGGTAGAAAAGCCCGTTGCACCTGTGGGCACGAGTGTATTGTTCATAGCAGTTAAAACATAATCTTTGGGGGCGACATTGCAACATATCGGTCCAAGATAATCAGTGGACCGGTGGGACTGGATGACCCACAATACGAAACTGTTGAATGTCGTTGTTGGTGAGCGGGTAGGCCTCCAGTGCTAGCTGAAGGCAACAGTCGCAGGGCATGACCAGACTCATATCAGTCACTAATTCTGAAAGGACCTCAAATTCGATATCCAATCGCACGAGGTCACAAAGTCTGGCGGTAAAAATAACGAGCTGCATTTATAGGGCAAGATGCGCCAAAAGAAGCTGAAATTGGTTCAGGTACTCGTCCACAGACCCCGTTTATCGTAAAGACGTAAGTTCGCCGAGGGGGTTGCTGCAGATAGGAGGACCAAAACGTAAGTTCCAGAACCTCTTGAAGACCTCCCACATCAGATTCGGCTGGCCGGTGAGGAGACGAGAAGTCCATAACAGAGCGAAGTCAAGTATGTTAAAGGATGTTAGCTGAATTTGTTCTGCTGTCGGAGTTTGTTGATGACCAAAGAATTGCTCACATTTGGTGAGCTAACCCAAAGGATCAATTTTTCCATCATAGGCTAGAAATTTCCAACCGGGTGTAGCATGGCAGAATAGCAGCGTCAGGGCGAGCGAGGAATGACGACGATGGCTCGTGGATGGTCAATGGCGGCGACGCGGGCGGATAAGTGGCAGTGCCTGAATTCTGTTCACTAGATCATGTGCGAGTGCGATAGAGAGATCATCGATGCATTTGGAGAGCGCAGTAATAGCCTTTTGATAATGCTCCGCGATGGTATTTTGTTGCGCCATGAAGGATTCTACCATGGTCATAAATTGGTTGAGATGAGCTGACAACTCGCCCGTGTTGTGATAGGTGGATGATAACGAGCGGGTTATGGGTCGGTCTGATTGTGCCAAGGCGACCGATTGGGAATGACCGTGAGAGCTGCATCGTCTTCCAATGGTGGATACCAAACTGGATTACTTAATTAATTCAATAGAGAATTAATAAGAAAAATGAAATTATTAATAATTAATTAATGAGAAATTGATTAATCAATTAAAATATAATTTCATTAACTAGTTGTTGCACAGAGCACAATAAAAAAGGAGGCAGAATAGATAGGAACCGGTCTCGATGCAAAAGCCTGCAGGCGCAGGGTTAACCGTTGAAATTTGCGGGCGTGATGGGTTCGAGAAAGATGTCTGGCGTGGAGGACGCTGGGCTCGAGAAACGGGGGAATAGAAAGCAGAGGGGTTGTTCCCCGATGTCAACGCATAGACAGTGTGGTCTTATGGAAGGGAAAAGATGGAGGCGGCTGTTGTCGAGCGCCAAAAGGAGAAGAGTTTGGTCCTCACTGATGTCGACGCGGAACTCGCTGGAAGCCTCAATCTGGACGAAAGGAAGCAGCGGCTGGACGGGAGCTTCGTTGTTTCAGAAGGGGAGGACTCAAGGCGCGTCTTGGATGTTTTCCTGCTCGAGACGAGAAAGATTGTCAATCCCATCAGAGATGAATAAGAAACGACATGGGCTGGGACCAAGGTGCGTCTTGGCATTGCAAAAGAAGGACAACGGCTGAAGGACATCGAAAGACGGAGGTAGAGGTCTCGCATTGATTGAAGGTAGCATGAATGAAAATAGCAACAGAATGATAAACCCAAGAAAGTGCACAAAATTATTCACGAAGGAGCACTTCTTCAAGTTCACATATAACTTCTCCTTACAAAGGATCTCAAATAAGAGCCTCAGATGACTCAAATGGTCATCGAGAGAGTGGCTGTAAATCAAAATGTCATCAAAGTACATGACCAGGAATTTACCGACATCCACACTCTCTTTCATAAACTCGTTGTGACGCATAATGTGCAGCGACCTAGATGAACTCATACTAGTGGAGGGTATGACCTTCCCCTTGGATTTCTCCATGGGTTGGGTCGGCGTCAACGTTATCTTACGAACCTTGTCGTAGAATATGCACGGTTTCAAGCGACCGAAACACGAAGATATTATGGTCGTAGAGCCAAGGTCATTCTACTAGAACATGGGTGACATCCATGGGGATGACGCCGCACCAAACATGATCCGAGACGAGAGTAATCAGAACCAAGCACTTCTAGGTAACTATTACGGGCCCTCCGTAGGTTATCTTATTATTATTATCATTATATATTTTGAGTCAATTCGGGTCGACTTGTATTGATTCATAGTCGTTAGTCTATGATATATCAAGTCGAGTCATTTATTCATAGGAGTATGGTCGGTCTTTTATTTTTTTCATGTATTTTTTATATTTTTGTGCATCTTGATGTAATTACGAGTATACACCTGGGGCTTGCTATATATATATGCTCTTAGTCTTGTATGAAAGAAATCAATAAAGAAATGTAATGCGGGTTTTTTCCAAATCTCCCGTCTAGGGCTTCCTCTCTTTCCCCTAAAGTTCTTCTCCCCTTCCTCCACCCATTAGGGTTTCATCTTCTCTAATCTCCTCCGCCATTTCTAGGGCATAATACCCTTATCTCCATCCCCGCTACCACCTCAAAGAAGCATGTAACAATTTGGTATCAGAGCCACCAATCCTCTTCCCCATTTCTTTTGCTCGGATCCTCCCTTCCAATCAATGCTTAAGGTTTTCCACCGCTTTCCCACCCCACACCAACAACCACTCAATCATCAACGATGCCACTACTCACTGCATCCTCTTTCCCCCTCGTCTTCAACATCAAGTCCTCCCTTGCCTTTGATACCGGAGCGTCGCGTCCTTCTCGCATGTCGACAACAACCCACGTCTCACTGCGGCTCGCATGATCCTCCCCTTACATCAATCATCTTCCCCGCAACGTCTTTCCCCTCCGGCGCTACAATCTTCCTCGTCTACCCATTCACCCAGTGCTTTGCCAACGCCAGTCCACGTACACGCCATCCACTCGCAAGACAGTGTAACCTAACGCTTTCATCGCCGACTCCCCGACCCATCCAAATCCCTCCTCGATCCCCAAGACACTACACACGTATCTCCCTGCTCTTTTTTAGCCCAACGCCGCTTGTGCCCTTGATTTGATTTCTAATTTATTAATAATTCTTTTGATTAATTTATTAGTTATTAAATCATAGAACCCAAACTCTCAATCCCCTCTTTAGGGAAAAACAACATTATATATAAATAGGGAGATAGGGTAAATAAATCTGATGGCTAAGGTCACACATTCAGATTATTTACCATTCCATAATTCCAGAAATATAATTACAAAAAATATAAAAATACATAAAAATATGAAAAAGAGAGTCAATCGTAATCATAGTCTCCAATCATTCATTTGACGATCCAAAATACGTCGACCTAATAAATCCTCATGCGCGACTGATCTCCATCACTTGAGTTAACAGACCTAATTGTCAATATCAGAAATATTGAGTAAACTTATCAAATTCTCATGGTTTTCAAAAATTCTCTAGTAACTGGGCTCCTAAAATCAAGACATTTTTTAGATGATATAACATTGATAAAACTACAATATACAAATCATTTTCTTTAGGGAATGACTAAATAGGAGTTTGACCGATTTCCAAAAGCTTAGATCAAGCCTCATTATTTAGGGAGTTGGGAAAATAAGAATGTCTAGAAGAGAAAATCAGTTCTAAAGATCTCGCTCAGCACAACCAGATAGAAAATAACTACCTATCTCACAGATTTTAGAGTGGCCATCAGGATGTTTGTCAGACCATGGATCCAAGAAAATGCTATGGGTCAAACTCAATTTGAATCTAGATCTAGAATATGGTGTTAATAGATGCAAGGTATTATTGACCTTAATGTAATTTTACATTAAACTCACTGACAATAGATTAAGATAGATCTTAAGATACGTTAATTTTCCATTTCAATGGTTTGCAGATCTAGTTTAATTAGTTCTTCTATCAACGAATACACAATATCCCAACAATCTCTTTTGATGCATAAACCACAAAAACTAGAAAATACTAAAAGTTGATAAAATGGACTAACGATCACAGTTCACCTATATACTTACAAAGTTCCGAAGAGATTTCTGGGGGTACCCATAGGTGCGATTAAGGGCATCAGTGATTGCAGTTACAAAGCCAGATGCAGATAAGCCAGTAGTTTCTCTATCGTGTGAACCATTCAACAGGAGAACCTAGTAGAAAAGGTAATATCAATGGGGCGCAGTTCAGATAATTTAGAGTAGATGACCTCACAAAAATAAATATTCATATCCTTCTTTTAACAAGAGAAATAAAACACGTCGTATTACACCAGAGAAGGTCGTTTGGATACCCATACATGAATGATCAGGATAATGGCCACAGAGGCAGTGCCTACTCGAAGGTAATACCAATGTGCAATAAAATGCCACTGCTAATTTAAGGCTTCATTTGGCACGGCGGTGGCGGGAGTAGCCGGCGGATGGAAAGGGAGGGTTGGGAGGAGGGGAGGAGGCGGGGCTGAAAACGGAGTTGATCGGCTCCATTTCTCAGGGCGGGCGGGAGCAGACGTGGCAAACACCGCCGCAGGCCATTTGTTTAGCAACCGTGCGTTTGCATCTGCTCCTGCCACCGGCATGAAAACGCCGCGCCAAATGAAGCCTTAATTTGAGATACTAGCTCAACACATTTCTCCCCAGTGCATAACAAAGCAAACAAAGCAAACTCCTCTTCTTCCAGGGACAACTTATACAAATTTTAATCATTTAAAGGTGGTTCTAAACATTTTTAATCATAAGAATAACCGAGAACGAGATACTATGTTTATTGGCTTTGATGAATTATAAAACTTTCAAGAAAGGTTATATACATTGTCTTAGTAAAAGGTTGAAAGAGCAAAATTATGGTTCTGCTATTGTATAAAAGAAAACCCTCGTTTTGGTTTAACATTTGAGCCTCCCATTTTACTCAATATTTTACCGCTTTTCTACTCCTAGAAATGGAGAGAGAGAGAGAGAGAAATGGCATATGATGATTACTAAAGCTAACCCAAATATTTAGGATAACAGTAATGATGATGATCATTATAACCGCCCGTGCAACTAGAAATGTATTTTTTGCCCTTCTAAATTATTAAAAAAAATTAAACTTGTTAAAGTAATATCTAATTATATCCAATTATTTGTATTATTTCACATTTTCTTCTTTTCAAGGCTTCATTTATCTACCCACTTGATTTATTCTAATTTTTGTTATTTTGTACTAGAATATAACTTTGCCATTATGTGATGTGAAATAAGTAAAATAACTTAAACATCTTCTAACACTCGCCTCCTTCACCTACTTGCGAGTGACCTCCGACACCGCATTCAGGAGGGCCGCCTCCCACCGGACTACAGTTGATCTTGTACACAGTGTTGTGCTCCTTGCGCGACGAGCTTTTGCGTCTTCTGCGCGTCCTGCAGACCGCCTTCTTCATCGGGCCTCACGGCACGCATGGCCAGAGCCGCCCACAATCCCGGGGCATGGCATGAGAGTATTCTATTCACCTTTGGCCTCGGGCGCTGATTGGGTTGGTGGACACTTGAAACGCCGCACCCCACCTCGTCTTCCCTGTTACAACGTCTCAATCTATGGGAGCCTACCTCAAAGTTGGGCGCCCAAGTTCTGTTGCCCCGCCCGTTCGTCTCCAAGGGAGCCTTTGGGGCCCAAGTTCTTTGGCCCGTTCGAAATTTCCAACCGCATCGGGGAAGTGGCGTATCGCCTCCGCCTTCCCGCCGACGCTTAGATTCATGATGTCTTCCATGTGTCCCAGCTGAAGGCCTTCATCGGCGAACCGCCCACCGCAACCTTAGTTCCGCTTCCACCACCACCGTAGGACAAGATTGAGGACAATGTTGATGTCGAGCAGTTTGGAGATTTTACGGATCCTCGTTGGGGCGTGACGTACAAGCGCCGCGAGCCGCGCAGAGCACCCGCCTAAAGCATCTTTTAATTTACCGCTCGTATTTTTCCTATGTTTGTTTAAGAAGTTTATCCTCATGTATTAAGCCTTAATTAGAAGAGCATTTTGGTATTTTGGATGTTGGACCGGTTTCCACCTTATATGGGGCAGATGTTGTGTGTGGGGGATAAGCAAGTAGTAAATGAAATCTATTTCCTCTCTCTAGTTCTCTTTATCTCTCTCTCTTTTCCCCGATACCGACCGAATGCCCTAGCCGCACGGAACGCCGACCCCGCCGGAACGGGCTCCTCCCCCACGGAAATCATAGATCACCAGAAGTTCAAGAAGGCCTCCTCTTCTTCCCTTGGGAACATCTCAGCCCTACTACGGTGCACCCGCTCTCAATCTCGAGCGCATAACACAATCTTGCCACAATACAAGCTTATTGGACATTCTTCTGCAAGCCCGAGGACCTTCATAATAACAGTAAGCCACAAATCCCCCAAAACCCCATGGGCCATGTCCCTAAACTCAGCTTCAGAATAGATTTTTGCCACATGTTATTTTCTACTCCTCCATGTCACAAGATTCTCCAATAAATGAGCAATAGTCAAAAGTAGATCTTCTATCAATCACTGATTCGGCCCAATCGACATCGATATAAAATTATATTTTCAAACTAGTATTAGGTGTGAGGAGAATGCCCTTTCCCGGTGATGTCTTTAGGTATCTTAATATCATGTGTTGCATCTAAATGTTGGGACTTGGGAGAATGCATATATAAACTGATGACACTCAACATATGCAATATCAGGGCAGGTATATGATAAATAAATTAGTTGTTCTACGAGTCTCTGAAAACATATCACATCCTCAATGAGTATCCCTTCATCTATTCGTAGCTTGCGATTGAATTCTATACGAGTTGCAACTGGCCCGCAATCACCCATGCCAGATTCTTCTAGAAGATCAAAAATATTTTCTTTAGGAGATAAATATACCATGTTTAGACCTTGCCACCTCAATGCCTAAGAACTATCTAAGATTTCCCTAGCCCTTTACTTCAAATTCCTTAGCCAACTTTTCTTTGAGTGTTTTATTGTATCGTCTTTTGTTATCACAATGCCATCAACATACACAATGAGAGCGATGGGCTTTCCCTCCTTATGTTTTATAAATATGGTATGATCAACATGACTCTGAACTAGCCAAAAGAAACCCTATCCTTCTGTAATCTCCCAAACTAAGCTCTAGGAGATTGTTTTAATCCATAGAGAGCCTTCTACCTTACCTTCAAAGTTACTAGAAATGAACTCAGGAGGTGGTGCCATGTAAACTTATTGTTCCAAGACCCCTTGGAGGAAGGCATTCTTCACACTAGTTGCTGAAGGTCCAATCCTTTACATGCATCATAGAATAATATGACTGAAAGATGTCATGAGTTTGGGTGTACCATCTCATAACTAATCTAGACTTAAATATACCGCAATGCCTTTAGAATTTTGTTTTACAACAAACATCCATCTCCATCCAACAATCTTCATTCCTTTGGGAAGAGTTACTAAATCCCAAGTACATTTTTTCTCCAGTGTCAACAGCTCTACCACCATTGTTTTTAACTATTTAGGTTGTCTGACAGCATTCTGCCATGAAGTGAGAGTCGACAAAAAAGATAAAGAGGAAACATAGGCTCTGTATGGAGTTGGAGAACAGTAGAGAATATAATTGGATAAAAGATGTTGGGCGCAAGAATAACTATCTTTCCGGAGAGCAATAGGTAGAGGCATTGGAATATCTGGTACAATAGGATGACCAAGTATAATATGTCACTTGCTCCTAGTATAAATAATATTTTTAGACCATTTGGAAGAAATCTTCTCAGTCTCTTGAGGAGGAATCTCAATAGTGTTGGATCGGATGGCCAACCTTAGAGGAGGGGTGCATATGGTTTTCAAATTAATACAAAATTAAATTAATTTCAGCAGGACAACTTTTTCTGGAAGCTACCGTGGGGCGGTAAGGCTACCGTTGGCTTTAATTCACAAACACGGTTTCATTTTGCAGAATATCGTTTCGAGATTTATAACACAGTACTCAATGAACCAGCAACATGCAGTCACAAAAAATAAGATGCAACAATGAAACTTGATTTTATTTAAAACAAAAAAAATATTTACACAGAAAACAAAACTATATCTCCATGACGTCGTAGATCGGAGACGATGAATATGACACCCCTTTGGTTTCTATACCGACCCTCACCCAAGGACAGGTTGGCTCTCTCTCTTTCCTCCCCGGAAAGGTTTTCGAGCCGACTCCTCACCTTCATCCCCAAAAGGCTCTTAGAGCCCACTAGATCTCCCCGATCTAGACGTCCTCCCATGACGATTTTCCACGAAACCCTTCCCGGATTCCGAGGACCACCCCGGTCGATTTTCCCACACACAAAAAGTTAGAAAAGAGAAAAATACAAATAGAGAAATAGAAGTTAGAAATTATTGCTCCCTCAAAAAGAGTTTCCGCCATAGAGCGGCGGGTGATCGATGCTTATGAATATCGTTCTTCTTGCACACAATCAACTGTTGATGATCGTTGTAGACTTTGCTCTTCGGAGATCTTCAATCACGAATGGGAGGGAGATAGTTCTCTTTTTTCTCGCGTGGAGACGGTGGTGCGCAACAGCAGAGGGGGAAGCGGAACCCTAGACGTGTAATTCTCCTTCTTGTCTCATCAGGAAAAGAAACACGCGCTTTTATAGTTGTTTTAAAATGAGCTACCGTCGGCACTAAGGTTACCGCGCGGTGGTAGGTCTTTTCACGCGTTGTTGTCAGTTGTCCATCACCAAATTAGGAAAAAATTCTAAAATATTCTTTTGCCGTTTTTTATAGCGCGGTGTGGTAGCAAGAGCGGCGCAGTAGTCTGATCAACCGTATTTTCTCGACGCTACCGACTCTTCTTGACGCTACCGACTCGACGATCGTCGACATGGCTAACGTGGCGCGATAGTCTTAGCACCCGACGACAGGTCACAAAGAAAATTTATAGCCCCCAACTTGTAAGGCGGCATAGCTAGCGCAGGCGGTAGGGCTAGCGCCCAGCGGTAGGTCACAGACAGTGAAACCAGGGTGTCTTCATACCTATAATCCTGCACACTATAAACACAACAAACGTGATCAAATGCACACTAAGATTTGTTATTCTCAAACAAAAAAATGTGCAACGCATGTTCCAATAAATAGAAGTAATATGAGAAACATGGAGAAGAGTTTCAACAATAGGACTAACAAAAGAAATATACTAAGTAACAAGGTTGTAGATGTCGGATGTCGGGATCATGTCGGTTTGGGTTTGAAATGTCGTATGTCGGATTGCGGGGGATATATCGGGGATATTTTACAATATCGGATTTTAATATTTAAATAAAGATAACAGTATTTATAAACATATTTTTTGCAAATAAGTAAAAATGTACAGACAAATAACTATAGCAATGTACAGACAAATAAGTATTTATAACATTTTGTTTGAAATAATTTTGAAAGATAAAGGCGAAACCCATGTAATTATACAAAGTTGGAGGGGAGTTTTCATAGCTATTGCAAAAATCACTATAGCAGAAGTTAACAAAATAATGTTAACATAAGTTAGAAGTGCACAAGAGAAACAAAAATCACTACAGATTTACACAAGTAAAGGTATAAACTTAGTTATTGCCCTTCTAACTTATTAAAAAAAATTAAACTTGTTAAAGTAATATCTAATTATATCCAATTATTTGTATTATTTCACATTTTCTTCTTTTCAAGGCTTCATTTATCTACCCACTTGATTTATTCTAATTTTTGTTATTTTGTACTAGAATATAACTTTGCCATTATGTGATGTGAAATAAGTAAAATAACTTAAACATCTTCTAACACTCGCCCTCAAATTGGGTATGAAATGTTATTTATAGTTAATTTTCCAATAAGCTCAACAAAGACATTCTTACTCAATGCGTTAGTGAAATCATCAACTAATTATTTTTGATGGAACAAAAGGAGTAAATATTTCTCCTATTTCAGCCTTGTACTCGATAAAATATGTATCCACTTCAATATGTTTGGTATGGCATCCTAAACTAGGTTGTAAGCTATATTGGTAGCAATCTGTTACAGATCCTCGTTGGGGCATGACGTACAAGCGCAGCGAGCCGCGCATAGCACCCGCCTAAAGCATCTTTTAATTTACCGCTCGTATTTTTTCCTATGTTTGCTTAAAAAGTTTTATCCTCATGTATTAAGCCTTAATGAGGAGGGCATTTTGGTATTTTGGATGTTGGACCGGTTTCCACCTTATATGGGGCGGATGTTGTGTGTGGGGGGTAAGCAAGTAGTAAATGCAATCTATTTCCTCTCTCTAGTTTTCCCTATCTCACTCTCTTTTCCCCGATACCGCCCGGACGCCCTAGCCGCACAGAACGCCGACCCCGCCGGAACGCGCTCCTCCCCCACGGCAACCATAGATCACCGGAAGTTCAAGAAGGCCTCCTCTTGTTCCCTTGGGAACATCTCAGCTCTACCACGGTGCAACCGCTCTCAATCTCGAGCGCGTAACAACTTGACATCAGAGGAAACTTTTCTCCCCGCGGCCGCCACTCCCGATCCGACATTTCTTGCCCTTACCGAGGCCGATCCGGCCACCCCGACGTCGTCGCGCAACACCCTGCCCGCTCCCGCCTTTCCGTTTTTTCCGCCAGACCCGCTGCCAGCTACCAGCGCCCCTCCGCAGTTTCCGCCGCTCCGCCCGCCGCCCCGCCCACTTCCTTCACGACCTATAATTCTGGGTTCTTCCCTCGTCGGGGGCTACCTCCTCGCCGCATCTACCGGATTACTTCCTCAACCTTTTCCTCACCCACCGGCTTCCTCCGCCATGGATGACGGAAATGGGGGCAGCCCTACCCTCGCTCAGGTTTTGGAGTCTTTTAAAACGATGATGGCGGACAACCACCAATTCCTTCTGGCCGCCCTCCGACCGGACAACATTCCGCCGGCGCCTCGCCCCACCGCAGTTTCATCGCCATCCGTTCCCGATCTTCCAGCCGAGCCCCGGCCGCCTGATTTTCCCTCCCGCTCCGACCACTCTACCGTGCCCCGTTATATCAAACTTGATTTTCCGATCTTCGATGGGCGCGAAGATCTCTTAACCTGGTTGACTCGTTGCGAGCAGTTCTTCACCACGCAATGCACCCCATGGGAGGACTGGCTTGGTGTCGCCTCCTTCCACCTCATGGGCTCAGCCCAACTGTGGTTCTCGCAATTTCATCGGGAGAGGCCCGACCTCACGTGGGATGACTTCAAGGCTCAGTGCACTCTCCGGTTTGGGCCACCGCTCCACAACAACCCCATCGACAATCTGATCTCTCTCAAGCAGTCCGGAACCGTTGATGACTACTTGGAGCAATTTCAGGTGCTCCTGGCGCGAGCCCCATCCATTCCCCCGACCCACCAAGTAGCCTTCTTTACCGCCGACCTCCACGAGCGGCTGCGTATGGATGTTGAATTTCAGAACCAACCCGAGTTTGGCTCGCCTCTGCGAGAAGTGCATTCTCATGGGCCGACCGTATCTGGGCCGTCGTACCAGCGAAAGCTCCTTTCGAAGTTCCAGCCAGGCCCACACAACAGTTAGCAGCAGCCTCCACCGACCCAAGGAGAGGGCACGACCCTCCACCATCCGACGCCTGTCACCCCAGGAGATGGCTGACAGACGTGCCAAAGGACTCTGTTTCAACTGTGATGAGCACTATGAAAAAGGACATCGATGTAAACGCCTCTTTTGGCTTGAGGTTGATGACCCCTCAGATGAGGAATTTGGGGATGACCGGCCAGGGGACCCGGCGATTTCCATAAATGCCATGTCCGGCCCTCACACTTCCGACACATTACAGATGCCCATTACCGTCGCGGGTCGCCGCCTTTTAGCCCTCATGGACACCGACAGTACACAAAGCTTCCTCAGCGATCTAGCCGCCCAGCAGCTCCAGCTCCCCATCACCAGCCGCAGTCGTTTGAGCGTGGTCGTGCCAAATGGCTCCTCCATGGCCTGTACCGGGGTTTGCCGAGCGGTTCCCATCATCGTGGAGGACTATCATTCTCATGTCGACTTCTTCGTCATCGCCTTACGAGGATTCGATGTGGTTTTGGGAACGCGTTTGCTGCGCACCCTCGGCCCGATTTTGTGGGATTTGGAGGGCCGTCCGATAGTAGATTCGAGCTGCAACTCCTCCCTTCAGCTCGAGCCAACAGTGCAGCAGGACATTTTGTCCCTTCTCGCCGAGTTTAGTGACACTCTGCTTCCACCCGGCGGTCCCCCCTTCCCGCCGCCAGGACCACCGCATCAGTCTTCTTCCAAACACAACACTAGTGGTCGTCCGTCCCTACCGTTACCCCTTCCTGTAGAAGGACGAGATTGAGCGGCAATGCGCCGACATGCTTCGTCAGGGAGTCATCTGTCACAGTGTTTCGCCGTTCTCCTCCTCTGTCCTTTTGGTGTACAAAAAGGACGACTCTTGGAGTTTCTGTGTGGACTACCGCGCCCTGAACGCGGTCACAGTGAAGGGAAAATTCCCTATTACAGCGGTCGAGGAGTTGCTGGACGAGTTACATGGGGCCTGTTTCTTCTCTAAGCTCGATCTTTGCTCGGGCTACCACTAGGTCCGTATGTTCCCCACCGATGTGGAGAAGACGTCGTTCCGCACACACCATGGGCATTTTGAGTTCCTTGTGATGCCCTTCGGGCTCACAAATGCACCATCTACATTCCAGGCCCTCATGAATAAGGTATTCCACACTCTCCTTCGTCGATGTGTACTTGTTTTTTTCGATGATATTTTGGTGTACAACAAGACGTGGGAAGCACATCTCGATCACCTCTGCATTGTCCTCCAACTGGTCCGCTCTCATCGTCTCCCTCAAGCGGGCCAAATATTCCTTCGGCACGGACAGAGTGGCATATCTGGGCACATCGTCGACCATGCGGGCGTTTCCGCCGATCCGATCAAGATTCAAGGCATCCTCGACTGGCCCCTTCCTCAAACCCAGCGGGAGCTCCGCGGGTTCCTCGGCTTAGCAGGCTATTACCTCCACTTTATCCAGGGCTATGCAGTGATCGCCGCTCCCTTACTCTCTCTCCTGCGCCGCCAGTGTTTTGTGTGGGATGACGTCGCCACGATGGCCTTCTGTGCATTGCAGCAAGCTTTGGTCTCGGCATCGGTCCTTCAGCTTCCAGATTTCGAGAAGGATTTTCAGGTGGAGTGCGACGCTTCCGAACTCGGGTGTGGAGCGGTCCTGCAACAAGAGGGCCACCCGATCGCTTATTTCAGCCGCACAACCACCCTCCACTATCGGAAACTTCCGGCATACGAGCAGGAGCTCGTCGGCCTAGCCAAGGCCGTTCATCATTGGCGCCCGTACCTGTGGGGCCGAGCTTTCATCATCCGTACCGATCATTTCAGTCTCAAGTACTTGTTGGAGCAGCACCTAATGACAGTTCCACAACAGCGTTGGGTGAGCCGGCTTTTGGGCTATGACTTTCGGGTGGAATTCAAGGCGGGGCACTTGAATCGTGCGGCCGACGCTCTCTCCCGTCGCGACTCTTCTGGCGAACTTCTCTTTGTCGTCTCCACACCGTCATCTCTGGTTATGCCTCACCTCCGCCAGGTGATCCTCGACACACCGGCCCTGACACCGCATTCAGGAGGGCCGCCTCCCACCACACTGGACAGTACAGGACGGTTTGATCTTGTACCGGGATCGCTTCTTTGTGCCCGTCTCTTCCCCGCTGATTAATGACATCTTAGCGGCCGTCCATGGCTATACACATGAGGGGGTCCAGAAGATCCTTCAGCGAGTGCGTGTCGAGTTCTTTTGGTACGGCCTCAAACGGAGCATCCAAACGTTCATTTCCACCTGCCTCGTCTGCCAACACAGCAAATCTGAGTCCCTTTCTACTGCCAGCCTCCTGCAGCCCCTTCCTGTTCCCACTCAGATTTGGTCGAACATATTGATGGACTTCATCGAGGGATTACCTCCTTCTCGGGGCCACGTCATCATCTTCGTCGTCGTCGACCGGTTCTCCAAGGGGGTGCACTTCATTGCCATGAGCCGCCCCATCACCGGACCCACGGTGGCCCGTGCCTTCTTTGATCGGGTGTTTTGCCTCCATGGCATTCCCGAGAGTATTGTATCCGACAGGGATAAGGTTTTCACCTCCCAGTTCTGGCAGAATCTCTTCGCCCTTTGCGACACAAAGCTGACCCTCTCTTCCGCCTATCACCCTCAATTGGACGGCCAGACTGAAGTGGTCAATCGGACACTTGAGATGTACCTCCGCTGCATTACAGGGGATCACCCCAAAGACTGGGCTCGTTGGCTTCCATGGGTGTAGTACTGTTACAACACTTCCTATCATACAACCCTCCAGACCACTCTGTTCAGCCTCATCTATGGACAGGAGCCACCTCGCCTCCTTACCTATTGGATTACCTCCGCAGGCTCCACCGCTGTCGACACAGTGTTGTGCTCGCGCGACGAGCTTCTGCGCCTTGCGCGTGACCGCCTTCTTCGGGCTCAGGCACGCATGGAGACCGCCCACAATCGGGGCCACTGTGAGCTATTCTTTGCCCCGGGCGATTGGGTTTGGCTGAAACGCCGCCCCCACCGTCAATCTACCGTCTCCAAGGGAGCCTATCAAAAGTTGGGGCCCAAGTTCTTTGGCCCGTTCGAAATTTCCAACCGCATCGGGGAAGTGGCGTATCGCTTCCGCCTTCCCGCCGACGCTTAGATTCATGATGTCTTCCATGTGTCCCAGCTGAAGGCCTTCATCGGCGAACCGCCCACCGCAACCTTAGTTCCGCTTCCACCACCACCGTAGGACAAGATTGAGGACAATGTTGATGTCGAGCAGTTTGGAGATGTTACGGATCCTCGTTGGGGCGTGACGTACAAGCGCCGCGAGCCGCGCAGAGCACCCGCCTAAAGCATCTTTTAATTTACCGCTCGTATTTTTCCTATGTTTGCTTAAGAAGTTTTATCCTCATGTATTAAGCCTTAATTAGGAGAGCATTTTGGTATTTTGGATGTTGGACCGGTTTCCACCTTATATGGGGCAGATGTTGTGTGTGTGGGGTAAGCAAGTAGTAAATGAAATCTATTTCCTCTCTCTAGTTCTCTTTATCTCTCTCTCTTTTCCCCGATACCGACCGAATGCCCTAGCCGCACGGAACGCCGACCCCGCCGGAACGGGCTCCTCCCCCACGGAAATCATAGATCACCAGAAGTTCAAGAAGGCCTCCTCTTCTTCCCTTGGGAACATCTCAGCCCTACTACGGTGCACCCGCTCTCAATCTCGAGCGCGTAACACAATCTTGCCACAATACAAGCTTATTGGACATTCTTCTGCAAGCCCGAGGACCTTCATAATAACAGTAAGCCACAAATCCCCCAAAACCCCATGGGCCATGTCCCTAAACTCAGCTTCAGAATAGATTTTTGCCACATGTTATTTTCTACTCCTCCATGTCACAAGATTCTCCAATAAATGAGCAATAGTCAAAAGTAGATCTTCTATCAATCACTGATTCGGCCCAATCGACATCGATATAAAATTATATTTTCAAACTAGTATTAGGTGTGAGGAGAATGCCCTTTCCCGGTGATGTCTTTAGGTATCTTAATATCATGTGTTGCATCTAAATGTTGGGACTTGGGAGAATGCATATATAAACTGATGACACTCAACATATGCAATATCAGGGCAGGTATATGATAAATAAATTAGTTGTTCTACGAGTCTCTGAAAACATATCACATCCTCAATGAGTATCCCTTCATCTATTCGTAGCTTGCGATTGAATTCTATACGAGTTGCAACTGGCCCGCAATCACCCATGCCAGATTCTTCTAGAAGATCAAAAATATTTTCTTTAGGAGATAAATATACCATGTTTAGACCTTGCCACCTCAATGCCTAAGAACTATCTAAGATTTCCCTAGCCCTTTACTTCAAATTCCTTAGCCAACTTTTCTTTGAGTGTTTTATTGTATCGTCTTTTGTTATCACAATGCCATCAACATACACAATGAGAGCGATGGGCTTTCCCTCCTTATGTTTTATAAATATGGTATGATCAACATGACTCTGAACTAGCCAAAAGAAACCCTATCCTTCTGTAATCTCCCAAACTAAGCTCTAGGAGATTGTTTTAATCCATAGAGAGCCTTCTACCTTACATTCAAAGTTACTAGAAATGAACTCAGGAGGTGGTGCCATGTAAACTTATTGTTCCAAGACCCCTTGGAGGAAGGCATTCTTCACACTAGTTGCTGAAGGTCCAATCCTTTACATGCATCATAGGATAATATGACTGAACGATGTCATGAGTTTGGGTGTACCATCTCGTAACTAATCTAGATTTAAATATACCGCAATGCCTTTAGAATTTTGTTTTACAACAAACATCCATCTCCATCCAACAATCTTCATTCCTTTGGGAAGAGTTACTAAATCCCAAGTACATTTTTTCTCCAGTGTCAACATCTCTACCACCATTGTTTTTAACTATTTAGGTTGTCTGACAGCATTCTGCCATGAAGTGAGAGTAGACAAAAAAGATAAAGAGGAAACATAGGCTCTGTATGGTGGAGTTGGAGAACAGTAGAGTATATAATTGGATAAAAGATGTTGGGCGCAAGAATAACCATCTTTCCGGAGAGCAATAGGTAGAGGCATTGGAATATCTGGTACAATAGGATGACCAAGTATAATATGTCACTTGCTCCTCCTAGTATAAATAATATTTTTAGACCATTTGGAAGAAATCTTCTCAGTCTCTTGAGGAGGAATCTCAATAGTGTTGGATCGGGTGGCCAGCCTTAGAGGAGGGGTGCATATGGTTTTCAAATTAATACAAAATTAAATTAATTTCAGCAGGACAACTTTTTCTGGAAGCTACCGTGGGGCGGTAAGGCTACCGTTGGCTTTAATTCACAAACACGGTTTCATTTTGCAGAATATCGTTTCGAGATTTATAACACAGTACTCAATGAACCAGCAACATGCAGTCACAAAAAATAAGATGCAACAATGAAACTTGATTTTATTTAAAACAAAAAAAATATTTACACAGAAAACAAAACTATATCTCCATGACGTCGTAGATCGGAGACGATGAATATGACACCCCTTTGGTTTCTATACCGACCCTCACCCAAGGACAGGTTGGCTCTCTCTCTTTCCTCCCCGGAAAGGTTTTCGAGCCGACTCCTCACCTTCATCCCCAAAAGGCTCTTAGAGCCCACTAGATCTCCCCGATCTAGACGTCCTCCCATGACGATTTTCCACGAAACCCTTCCCGGATTCCGAGGACCACCCCGGTCGATTTTCCCACACACAAAAAGTTAGAAAAGAGAAAAATACAAATAGAGAAATAGAAGTTAGAAATTATTGCTCCCTCAAAAAGAGTTTCCGCCATAGAGCGGCGGGTGATCGATGCTTATGAATATCGTTCTTCTTGCACACAATCAACTGTTGATGATCGTTGTAGACTTTGCTCTTCGGAGATCTTCAATCACGAATGGGAGGGAGATAGTTCTCTTTTTTCTCGCGTGGAGACGGTGGTGCGCAACAGCAGAGGGGGAAGCGGAACCCTAGACGTGTAATTCTCCTTCTTGTCTCATCAGGAAAAGAAACACGCGCTTTTATAGTTGTTTTAAAATGAGCTACCGCCGGCACTAAGGTTACCGCGCGGTGGTAGGTCTTTTCACGCGTTGTTGTCAGTTGTCCATCACCAAATTAGGAAAAAATTCTAAAATATTCTTTTGCCGTTTTTTATAGCGCGGTGTGGTAGCAAGAGCGGCGCAGTAGTCTGATCAACCGTATTTTCTCGACGCTACCGACTCTTCTTGACTCTACCGACTCGACGATCGTCGACATGGCTAACGTGGCGCGATAGTCTTAGCACCCGACGACAGGTCACAAAGAAAATTTATAGCCCCCAACTTGTAAGGCGGCATAGCTAGCGCAGGCGGTAGGGCTAGCGCCCAGCGGTAGGTCACAGACAGTGAAACCAGGGTGTCTTCATACCTATAATCCTGCACACTATAAACACAACAAACGTGATCAAATGCACACTAAGATTTGTTATTCTCAAACAAAAAAATGTGCAACGCATGTTCCAATAAATAGAAGTAATATGAGAAACATGGAGAAGAGTTTCAACAATAGGACTAACAAAAGAAATATACTAAGTAACAAGGTTGTAGATGTCGGATGTCGGGATCATGTCGGTTTGGGTTTGAAATGTCGTATGTCGGATTGCGGGGGATATATCGGGGATATTTTACAATATCGGATTTTAATATTTAAATAAAGATAACAGTATTTATAAACACATTTTTTGCAAATAAGTAAAAATGTACAGACAAATAACTATAGCAATGTACAGACAAATAAGTATTTATAACATTTTGTTTGAAATAATTTTGAAAGATAAAGGCGAAACCCATGTAATTATACAAAGTTGGAGGGGAGTTTTTCATAGCTATTGCAAAAATCACTATAGCAGAAGTTAACAAAATAATGTTAACATAAGTTAGAAGTGCACAAGAGAAACAAAAATCACTACAGATTTACACAAGTAAAGGTATAAACTTAGTTATTGCCCTTCTAACTTATTAAAAAAAATTAAACTTGTTAAAGTAATATCTAATTATATCCAATTATTTGTATTATTTCACATTTTCTTCTTTTCAAGGCTTCATTTATCTACCCACTTGATTTATTCTAATTTTTGTTATTTTGTACTAGAATATAACTTTGCCATTATGTGATGTGAAATAAGTAAAATAACTTAAACATCTTCTAACACTCGCCCTCAAATTGGGTATGAAATGTTATTTATAGTTAATTTTCCAATAAGCTCAACAAAGACATTCTTACTCAATGCGTTAGTGAAATCATCAACTAATTATTTTTGATGGAACAAAAGGAGTAAATATTTCTCCTATTTCAGCCTTGTACTCGATAAAATATGTATCCACTTCAATATGTTTGGTATGGCATCCTAAACTAGGTTGTAAGCTATATTGGTAGCAATCTGTTACAGATCCTCGTTGGGGCATGACGTACAAGCGCAGCGAGCCGCGCATAGCACCCGCCTAAAGCATCTTTTAATTTACCGCTCGTATTTTTTCCTATGTTTGCTTAAAAAGTTTTATCCTCATGTATTAAGCCTTAATGAGGAGGGCATTTTGGTATTTTGGATGTTGGACCGGTTTCCACCTTATATGGGGCGGATGTTGTGTGTGTGGGGTAAGCAAGTAGTAAATGCAATCTATTTCCTCTCTCTAGTTTTCCCTATCTCACTCTCTCTTTTCCCCGATACCGCCCGGACGCCCTAGCCGCACAGAACGCCGACCCCGCCGGAACGCGCTCCTCCCCCACGGCAACCATAGATCACCGGAAGTTCAAGAAGGCCTCCTCTTGTTCCCTTGGGAACATCTCAGCTCTACCACGGTGCAACCGCTCTCAATCTCGAGCGCGTAACAACTTGACATCAGAGGAAACTTTTCTCCCCGCGGCCGCCACTCCCGATCCGACATTTCTTGCCCTTACCGAGGCCGATCCGGCCACCCCGACGTCGTCGCGCAACACCCTGCCCGCTCCCGCCTTTCCGTTTTTTCCGCCAGACCCGCTGCCAGCTACCAGCGCCCCTCCGCAGTTTCCGCCGCTCCGCCCGCCGCCCCGCCCACTTCCTTCACGACCTATAATTCTGGGTTCTTCCCTCGTCGGGGGCTACCTCCTCGCCGCATCTACCGAATTACTTCCTCAACCTTTTCCTCACCCACCGGCTTCCTCCGCCATGGATGACGGAAATGGGGGCAGCCCTACCCTCGCTCAGGTTTTGGAGTCTTTTAAAACGATGATGGCGGACAACCACCAATTCCTTCTGGCCGCCCTCCGACCGGACAGCATTCCGCCGGCGCCTCGCCCCACCGCAGGTTCATCGCCATCCGTTCCCGATCTTCCAGCCGAGCCCCGGCCGCCTGATTTTCCCTCCCGCTCCGACCACTCTACCGTGCCCCGTTATATCAAACTTGATTTTCCGATCTTCGATGGGCGCGAAGATCTCTTAACCTGGTTGACTCGTTGCGAGCAGTTCTTCACCACGCAATGCACCCCATGGGAGGACTGGCTTGGTGTCGCCTCCTTCCACCTCATGGGCTCAGCCCAACTGTGGTTCTCGCAATTTCATCGGGAGAGGCCCGACCTCACGTGGGATGACTTCAAGGCTCAGTGCACTCTCCGGTTTGGGCCACCGCTCCACAACAACCCCATCGACAATCTGATCTCTCTCAAGCAGTCCGGAACCGTTGATGACTACTTGGAGCAATTTCAGGTGCTCCTGGCGCGAGCCCCATCCATTCCCCCGACCCACCAAGTAGCCTTCTTTACCGCCGACCTCCACGAGCGGCTGCGTATGGATGTTGAATTTCAGAACCAACCCGAGTTTGGCTCGCCTCTGCGAGAAGTGCATTCTCATGGGCCGACCGTATCTGGGCCGTCGTACCAGCGAAAGCTCCTTTCGAAGTTCCAGCCAGGCCCACACAACAGTTAGCAGCAGCCTCCACCGACCCAAGGAGAGGGCACGACCCTCCACCATCCGACGCCTGTCACCCCAGGAGATGGCTGACAGACGTGTCAAAGGACTCTGTTTCAACTGTGATGAGCACTATGAAAAAGGACATCGATGTAAACGCCTCTTTTGGCTTGAGGTTGATGACCCCTCAGATGAGGAATTTGGGGATGACCGGCCAGGGGACCCGGCGATTTCCATAAATGCCATGTCCGACCCTCACACTTTCGATACATTACAGATGCCCATTACCGTCGCGGGTCGCCGCCTTTTAGCCCTCATGGACACCGACAGTACACAAAGCTTCCTCAGCGATCTAGCCGCCCAGCAGCTCCAGCTCCCCATCACCAGCCGCAGTCGTTTGAGCGTGGTCGTGCCAAATGGCTCCTCCATGGCCTGTACCGGGGTTTGCCGAGCGGTTCCCATCATCGTGGAGGACTATCATTCTCATGTCGACTTCTTCGTCATCGCCTTACGAGGATTCGATGTGGTTTTGGGAACGCGTTTGCTGCGCACCCTCGGCCCGATTTTGTGGGATTTGGAGGGCCGTCCGATAGTAGATTCGAGCTGCAACTCCTCCCTTCAGCTCGAGCCAACAGTGCAGCAGGACATTTTGTCCCTTCTCGCCGAGTTTAGTGACACTATGCTTCCACCCGGCGGTCCCCCCTTCCCGCCGCCAGGACCAGAGCATCAGTCTTCTTCCAAACACAACACTAGTGGTCGTCCGTCCCTACCGTTACCCCTTCCTGTAGAAGGACGAGATTGAGCGGCAATGCGCCGACATGCTTCGTCAGGGAGTCATCTGCCACAGTGTTTCGCCGTTCTCCTCCTCTGTCCTTTTGGTGTACAAAAAGGATGACTCTTGGAGTTTCTGTGTGGACTACCGCGCCCTGAACGCGGTCACAGTGAAGGGCAAATTCCCTATTACAGCGGTCGAGGAGTTGCTGGACGAGTTACATGGGGCCTGTTTCTTCTCTAAGCTCGATCTTTGCTCGGGCTACCACTAGGTCCGTATATTCCCCATCGATGTGGAGAAGACGGCGTTCCGCACACACCATGGGCATTTTGAGTTCCTTGTGATGCCCTTCGGGCTCACAAATGCACCATCTACATTCCAGGCCCTCATGAATAAGGAATTCCACACTCTCCTTTGTCGATGTGTACTTGTTTTTTTCGATGATATTTTGGTGTACAACAAGACGTGGGAAGCACATCTCGATCACCTCTGCATTGTCCTCCAACTGGTCCGCTCTCATCGTCTCCCTCAAGCGGGCCAAATATTCCTTCGGCACGGACATAGTGGCATATCTGGGCACATCGTCGACCATGCGGGCGTTTCCGCCGATCCGATCAAGATTCAAGGCATCCTCGACTGGCCCCTTCCTCAAACCCAGCGGGAGCTCCGCGGGTTCCTCGGCTTAGCAGGCTATTACCTCCACTTTATCCAGGGCTATGCAGTGATCGCCGCTCCCTTACTCTCTCTCCTGCGCCGCCGGTGTTTTGTGTGGGATGACGTCGCCACGATGGCCCTCTGTGCATTGCAGCAAGCTTTGGTCTCGGCATCGGTCCTTCAGCTTCCAGATTTCGAGAAGGATTTTCAGGTGGAGTGCGACGCTTCCGAACTCGGGTGTGGAGCGGTCCTGCAACAAGAGGGCCACCCGATCGCTTATTTCAGCCGCACAACCACCCTCCACTATCGGAAACTTCCGGCATACGAGCAGGAGCTCGTCGGCCTAGCCAAGGCCGTTCATCATTGGCGCCCGTACCTGTGGGGCCGAGCTTTCATCATCCGTACCGATCATTTCAGTCTCAAGTACTTGTTGGAGCAGCACCTGATGACAGTTCCACAACAGCGTTGGGTGAGCCGGCTTTTGGGCTATGACTTTCGGGTGGAATTCAAGGCGGGGCACTTGAATCGTGCGGCCGATGCTCTCTCCCGTCGCGACTCTTCTGGCGCACTTCTCTTTGTCGTCTCCACACCGTCATCTCTGGTTATGCCTCACCTCCGCCAGGTGATCCTCGACACACCGGCCCTGACCGAGCTCCTACACCGCATTCAGGAGGGCCGCCTCCCACCACACTGGACAGTACAGGAAGGTTTGATCTTGTACCGGGATCGCTTCTTTGTGCCCGTCTCTTCCCCGCTGATTAATGACATCTTAGCGGCCGTCCATGGCTATACACATGAGGGGGTCCAGAAGATCCTTCAGCGAGTGCGTGTCGAGTTCTTTTGGTACGGCCTCAAACGGAGCATCCAAACGTTCATTTCCACCTGCCTCGTCTGCCAACACAGCAAATCTGAGTCCCTTTCTACTGCCAGCCTCCTGCAGCCCCTTCCTGTTCCCACTCAGATTTGGGCGAACATATTGATGGACTTCATCGAGGGATTACCTCCTTCTCGGGGCCACGTCATCATCTTCGTCGTCGTCGACCGGTTCTCCAAGGGGGTGCACTTCATTGCCATGAGCCGCCCCATCACCGGACCCACGGTGGCCCGTGCCTTCTTTGATCGGGTGTTTTGCCTCCATGGCATTCCCGAGAGTATTGTATCCGACAGGGATAAGGTTTTCACCTCCCAGTTCTGGCAGAAGCTCTTCGCCCTTTGCGACACAAAGCTGACCCTCTCTTCCGCCTATCACCCTCAATTGGACGGCCAGACTGAAGTGATCAATCGGACACTTGAGATGTACCTCCGCTGCATTACAGGGGATCACCCCAAAGACTGGGCTCGTTGGCTTCCATGGGTGTAGTACTGTTACAACACTTCCTATCATACAACCCTCCAGACCACTCTGTTCAGCCTCATCTATGGACAGGAGCCACCTCGCCTCCTTACCTATTGGAGTACCTCCGCCCGCTCCACCGTTGTCGACACAGTGTTGTGCTCGCGCGACGAGCTTCTGCGCCTTGCGCGTGACCGCCTTCTTCGGGCTCAGGCACGCATGGAGACCGCCCACAATCGGGGCCACTGTGAGCTATTCTTTGCCCCGGGCGATTGGGTTTGGCTGAAACGCCGCCCCCACCGTCAATCTACCGTCTCCAAGGGAGCCTATCAAAAGTTGGGGCCCAAGTTCTTTGGCCCGTTCGAAATTTCCAACCGCATCGCGGAAGTGGCGTATCGCCTCCGCCTTCCCGCCGACGCTTAGATTCATGATGTCTTCCATGTGTCCCAGCTGAAGGCCTTCATCGGCGAACCGCCCACCGCAACCTTAGTTCCGCTTCCACCACCACCGTAGGACAAGATTGAGGACAATGTTGATGTCGAGCAGTTTGAAGATGTTACGGATCCTCGTTGGGGCGTGACGTACAAGCGCCGCGAGCCGCGCCGAGCACCCGCCTAAAGCATCTTTTAATTTACCGCTCGTATTTTTCCTATGTTTGCTTAAGAAGTTTTATCCTCATGTATTAAGCCTTAATTAGGAGAGCATTTTGGTATTTTGGATGTTGGACCGGTTTCCACCTTATATGGGGCAGATGTTGTGTGTGGGGGGTAAGCAAGTAGTAAATGAAATCTATTTCCTCTCTCTAGTTCTCTTTATCTCTCTCTCTTTTCCCCGATACCGACCGAATGCCCTAGCCGCACGGAACGCCGACCCCGCCGGAACGGGCTCCTCCCCCACGGAAATCATAGATCACCAGAAGTTCAAGAAGGCCTCCTCTTCTTCCCTTGGGAACATCTCAGCCCTACCACGGTGCACCCGCTCTCAATCTCGAGCGCGTAACACAATCTTGCCACAATACAAGCTTATTGGACATTCTTCTGCAAGCTCGAGGACCTTCATAATAACAGTAAGCCACAAATCCCCCAAAACCCCATGGGCCATGTCCCTAAACTCAGCTTCAGAATAGATTTTTGCCACATGTTATTTTCTACTCCTCCATGTCACAAGATTCTCCAATAAATGAGCAATAGTCAAAAGTAGATCTTCTATCAATCACTGATTCGGCCCAATCGACATCGATATAAAATTATATTTTCAAACTAGTATTAGGTGTGAGGAGAATGCCCTTTCCCGGTGATGTCTTTAGGTATCTTAATATCATGTGTTGCATCTAAATGTTGGGACTTGGGAGAATGCATATATAAACTGATGACACTCAACATATGCAATATCAGGGCATGTATATGATAATTAAATTAGTTGTTCTACGAGTCTCTGAAAACATATCACATCCTCAATGAGTATCCCTTCATCTATTCGTAGCTTGCGATTGAATTCTATACGAGTTGCAACTGGCCCGCAATCACCCATGCCAGATTCTTCTAGAAGATCAAAAATATTTTCTTTAGGAGATAAATATACCATGTTTAGACCTTGCCACCTCAATGCCTAAGAACTATCTAAGATTTCCCTAGCCCTTTACTTCAAATTCCTTAGCCAACTTTTCTTTGAGTGTTTTATTGTATCGTCTTTTGTTATCACAATGCCATCAACATACACAATGAGAGCGATGGGCTTTCCCTCCTTATGTTTTATAAATATGGTATGATCAACATGACTCTGAACTAGCCAAAAGAAACCCTATCCTTCTGTAATCTCCCAAACTAAGCTCTAGGAGATTGTTTTAATCCATAGAGAGCCTTCTACCTTACCTTCAAAGTTACTAGAAATGAACTCAGGAGGTGGTGCCATGTAAACTTATTGTTCCAAGACCCCTTGGAGGAAGGCATTCTTCACACTAGTTGCTGAAGGTCCAATCCTTTACATGCATCATAGGATAATATGACTGAACGATGTCATGAGTTTGGGTGTACCATCTCGTAACTAATCTAGATTTAAATATACCGCAATGCCTTTAGAATTTTGTTTTACAACAAACATCCATCTCCATCCAACAATCTTCATTCCTTTGGGAAGAGTTACTAAATCCCAAGTACATTTTTTCTCCAGTGTCAACATCTCTACCACCATTGTTTTTAACTATTTAGGTTGTCTGACAGCATTCTGCCATGAAGTGAGAGTAGACAAAAAAGATAAAGAGGAAACATAGGCTCTGTAGGGTGGAGTTGGAGAACAGTAGAGTATATAATTGGATAAAAGATGTTGGGCGCAAGAATAACCATCTTTCCGGAGAGCAATAGGTAGAGGCATTGGAATATCTGGTACAATAGGATGACCAAGTATAATATGTCACTTGCTCCTCCTAGTATAAATAATATTTTTAGACCATTTGGAAGAAATCTTCTCAGTCTCTTGAGGAGGAATCTCAATAGTGTTGGATCGGGTGGCCAGCCTTAGAGGAGGGGTGCATATGGTTTTCAAATTAATACAAAATTAAATTAATTTCAGCAGGACAACTTTTTCTGGAAGCTACCGTGGGGCGGTAAGGCTACCGTTGGCTTTAATTCACAAACACGGTTTCATTTTGCAGAATATCGTTTCGAGATTTCTAACACAGTACTCAATGAACCAGCAACATGCAGTCACAAAAAATAAGATGCAACAATGAAACTTGATTTTATTTAAAACAAAAAAAATATTTACACAGAAAACAAAACTATATCTCCATGACGTCGTAGATCGGAGACGATGAATATGACACCCCTTTGGTTTCTATACCGACCCTCACCCAAGGACAGGTTGGCTCTCTCTCTTTCCTCCCCGGAAAGGTTTTCGAGCCGACTCCTCACCTTCATCCCCAAAAGGCTCTTAGAGCCCACTAGATCTCCCCGATCTAGACGTCCTCCCATGACGATTTTCCACGAAACCCTTCCCGGATTCCGAGGACCACCCCGGTCGATTTTCCCACACACAAAAAGTTAGAAAAGAGAAAAATACAAATAGAGAAATAGAAGTTAGAAATTATTGCTCCCTCAAAAAGAGTTTCCGCCATAGAGCGGCGGGTGATCGATGCTTATGAATATCGTTCTTCTTGCACACAATCAACTGCTGATGATCGTTGTAGACTTTTCTCTTCGGAGATCTTCAATCACGAATGGGAGGGAGATAATTCTCTTTTTTCTCGCGTGGAGACGGTGGTGCGCAACAGCAGAGGGGTAAGCGGAACCCTAGACGTGTAATTCTCCTTCTTGTCTCCTCAGGAAAAGAAACACGCGCTTTTATAGTTGTTTTAAAATGAGCTACCGTCGGCACTAAGGTTACCGCGCGGTGGTAGGTCTTTTCACGCGTTGTTGTCAGTTGTCCATCACCAAATTAGGAAAAAATTCTAAAATATTCTTTTGCCGTTTTTTATAGCGTGGTGTGGTAGCAAGAGCGGCGCAGTAGTCTGATCAACCGTATTTTCTCGACGCTACCGGCTCTTCTTGACGCTACCGACTCGACGATCGTCGACATGGCTAACGTGGCGCGATAGTCTTAGCACCCGACGGCAGGTCACAAAGAAAATTTATAGCCCCCAACTTGTAAGGCGGCATAGCTAGCGCAGGCGGTAGGGCTAGCGCCCAGCGGTAGGTCACAGACAGTGAAACCAGGGTGTCTTCATACCTATAATCCTGCACACTATAAACACAACAAACGTGATCAAATGCACGCTAAGATTTGTTATTCTCAAACAAAAAAATGTGCAACGCATGTTCCAATAAATAGAAGTAATATGAGAAACATGGAGAAGAGTGTCAACAATAGGACTAACAAAAGAAATATACTAAGGAACAAGGTTGTAGATGTCGGATGTCGGGATCATGTCGGTTTGGGTTTGAAATATCGTATGTCGGATTGCGGGGGATATATCGGGGATATTTTACAATATCGGATTTTAATATTTAAATAAAGATAACAGTATTTATAAACACATTTTTTGCAAATAAGTAAAAATATACAGACAAATAACTATAGCAATGTACAGACAAATAAGTATTTATAACATTTTGTTTGAAATAATTTTGAAAGATAAAGGCGAAACTCATGTAATTATACAAAGTTGGAGGGGAGTTTTTCATAGCTATTGCAAAAATCACTATAGCAGAAGTTAACAAAATAATGTTAACATAAGTTAGAAGTGCACAAGAGAAACAAAAATCACTACAAATTTACACTAGGAAAGGTATAAACTTAGTTATTGCAAGAAAGAAACATAACTATAACATAAGTAAGAAGCTTACAGTAACACAAGTTTAATAAACTTTTAGATCTTATGACTTGATCAATATAACTTCAAATAAAACTTTCAATGAGCAACATTAAAGAGATGACTATTTTTACATTCAACACCCCCGTTTTGAGGAGAACCTAAATATTAGATGAATTATTCCAGGTAATATTTCGGCCTGTAAAGACCATCACAATTGAACACATTAAACTTCTTTAAGAGTAGAGATTAGCATAAATAATGTTTTTAAACAAATTTACATTTAATGGTGCGCGACAGAATTATTGATACTTGTATCTACACTAAGGGACAAAGCACTTATTAATTTGTGTTTCCTCCATTCTATGAAACTTTTTAAATATTGAAAACACTTGATTTTTACGATGCAACAAATAAACCTATGTAATGTGAGAGAAACAATCGATAAATAAAACAAACTAAGTATGCGAGTAGAATAAAAGTAGCAACTGGGAGTTAGAGTGGGCCCGAGAAGAAAGAGCGGTGCCAAACACGCACACACCATCTTGCACTTTATTAGATCCAATATCCTTCACACAAAGTCCTGGAAAACACCATAATGAGGAAAGAAGGCGACAGAGCAATTCATTTAAGTGGTGTAGCAAATTTCTATAAAAATTAGGATCATGAAGGACATAAGAGAGGCAAGGGACGATAAAGAGATAGATCCCTTTGCTGCAATGGAGGAATAGAACCATCGACAACGCTTACCTTATCCCTACCTGAGAGAGGGAAAAAACCTAAGGACAAGTGAATAATGTGATCTGTAGCACCAAAATCTATAATCCAGTGGGTAGGATTGGTGGTAACAGAATGTGCACTCAGTGTATCTGAATGGGCAAAAGATGATGACGGTCCAGATGATGTCCTTGAAGAAAGACCTTACGCCAATAACCAGAGAGTTTGTAATTCCACTCATGATAGTGAGGGCATTGAGGGAGGGAAGTACGAACCAAGAACATCAGAACCAGGATCACCAAATATCTCAGTCAAAAGGGCAAAGCAAGGAATCTGTGCACCTTGGAATCATCCTCTATCAAGACCTCCCCGTGAGGTTGCTTCTTTCGGTAAAGGAAACCGTTTAAGATTAAAATATGTCTCTTAAGCATGTAGACTTCTCCCACAATGTCGCAGACCAGATGATCCTTATCACGAGCACGACTCCAAAGCAAGGTGGAAACTTTATGAACATGCTCTGAAAATCTAAACCATCTACAATCATAATCATGTTGCACCACAATGTAAAACTCAAGTAAGGCAGGAATAAGAGAATGACCAAGAATCTGAACAACAATCTGATTGAAACCATTATGAAGTCTTTAAAAAACTTGAATACTCGATAACGATCCTATATGCCCAAGCAAGATCCATATCAGTTTGAGATTACAAAGTGAGATGGTTAATGTGGTTGTATTCTTGATAAAGATGCGTAAAATCCAAATAATAGATGGAGAGGGAATGATCTTCTGACTCAAAAGTGTTATTTCCTGTCATAATTCAGACTTGGGTAACATTCCCTTTGTGGGAGTAAGTAGACTCCATGCATTTCCAAATATCTATTGCAGCACATAATTTATAGATCATCTCTTGCATGATATTAGTAAGTCATGCCATTACAAGAAAATTCTCGGAAGCCCATTCTTTCAAAGTACCAACATCCTTTGTTGGTTCCTTAATCGTGTCATTAATATAGCAAATAACACCTGAATCTGAAAGACCACAATAACAGATTGGAACAAGTGTAAATAATTTGTATCAACAAGGCGAACCACAGTAAGGTGCAAAATTGTATGATCTCGGTTATATCCAACGGAAGTGGTTGAATTAATTGAAGTAACAACATTAGGCATGGCTAACAACGCAAAAAAGAGGAACGGAGAACCGTAAAGTTTAACAAAATTCGAACAATCCAAACCTAAATTCAATCGATCTAATGCTACTTTGGAGGGATTTCACAGAGAAGAATAGAATTAACATGAAATCAGCCATTGACCTCTAAACGGTCATATAAGTTTCCTAGTAGCAGCGCCACATGAGACGTCGTTAGCTGTGGTGGGGATTGTGAAGAGGTGGCATCCACTACAAACCCAGCAATAGAGGACATAAGTTTACTACTGTAGAAAGAAATAGGAAATTAGAAAGTGCAATCTTATTCTTCCACAAAGGGGCTTTATATAGGAGCTACAACATGACTCACAACACCGATAGGCGGTGTGGGACTAAACATAATAATACTAAAATATTAATATCTCTAACACTCCCCCTTAAGCTGAAGAGGAAGCCTACAACTTGGACACAACATAAAATAGAGGGTAAAAGAAGGAAGGCAGCGTGGGACAAAGCAACAGCCACCGATGCCCAACCGCGTGTCACCGGGGATACTTCAACCGGGCAAGAGTCACACGACATTGGTCCGCAAACCGACCATGACAACGCTGGATACACTCGGAGCGGAAACAAGATCAACCTCGCAAGACCAAACCAACTCTACCAAAACAGAGAAAACGACGAGGAGACACAAACAACATATGAAAACAACCTAGGGGCCATGTGTGACTAAGGCAAGAGTCGGGAAAGAAGTATCCGAGTCGCCATGATCACAAACACTCCCCTTCACGTGGATCATGTGCAAGAAGACATAGGTTATACCTAGGGGCCGGGTGTGACTAAGGCAGGAGTCGGGAAAGAAGCATCCGAGTCGCCGATATCACAAACACTCCCCCTCACGTGGAATACATGCATGAAGGTATAGACTACGCCTAGGGGCCGTGACGTACACTCCCCCTCACGTAGATCACGTGCAAGAAGACGGAAATCATAAAGACGCAACACAAAAAACACAAACAACAACTTAAAAACAAATTTAAATTTTAAACTCTAGGGGCCGGGCTGGATCTGAAGAAGAAGGAAGCATCCGTCGGTACGAAGGAGCAGCACGGCAGCAGCGGAGGAGAAGCACGGCTCGCAGAGCAGCCGGAGAAGAAGCAGCTGCGGCAGCAGCAGGCCGGAGAAGATGAGCACTGACAGGCAGAGCATCTGGAGAAGAAGAAGTAGCCGGAGAAGAAGCAGCTGGAGAAGAAGTAGCCGGAGAAGTAGTCGGAGAAGAAGAAGGAGCCGCCGGTGAAGAAGAGCAGCGGCAGAGCCGCAGCGGCACGGAGAGGAAGCAGCGCCTGGCAGCTGAAGAAGTAGCAGCAGCAGCTGCAGGAGGTCGGAGAAGAAGCAGCGGCAGAGCCGCAGGCTGGAGAAGGGGTAGCCGGAGAAGAAGAAGCTGGAGAAGAAGTAGCCGGAGAAGTAGTCAGAGAAGAAGGAGCCGCCGGAGGAGGAGAAGAAGGGCTGCTGTCGACGGGAGAAGCAGGCATCGATTGTGACGGGAGAAAGAGCCGTCGATGTCGATGGAAGAGGCGCACGACGACTTCGTCGGGAGAACATGCCGTCAATTTCGACGGGAGAAAGAGCCGGTGATGTCGCAGAAGAGAGGCCCGCTCCCGTCATGGAATCAAGGGGCGATCCCGTAGACGGGAGCAGGGGGCGAATCACCCGTCGAGCCCTAGCAGGGAGCGAAAAAAAATCACGGGACGGAAGGGGGGGATTTGGTTCGGGACGGGAGCCGGGGGGGGGGGGGGGGAGTGGGGAAATGTCAGCTCACCGGGAAAAATTTGGTTTAGGTCTCAGAATATTAGGCTCTGATACCATGTAGAAAGAAATAGGAAATTAGAAAGTGCAATCTTATTCTTCCACAAAGGGGCTTTATATAGGAGCTACAACATGACTCACAACACCGATAGGCGGTGTGGGACTAAACATAATAATACTAAAATATTAATATCTCTAACAACTACAACAACCTAGAGTAGAAGATATTGATTTGTTGAAGGGACAGAGAGAACTGCATCAAACTGACCAAGCACAAATGAGGGGCAACAAATAGTTCACGTGAAAAGAACATATATGTTGACAAACAAAGTAACCGAAAGAATTGATGAAATCACAGAAAAAATGGAGCAGAGCCATGATCAGGTCACGCAGACAAGTGAGAGTCAACATTGTTACATACAACAAGAATCATCACAATTACGAGAGAGGCGAAGACGATGCGGGTGCAGATCTATTGGAGGGAATGAACGACAAGAGTTTGCATTGGATGACGGGCGGCTACTTCTACATCGGGCTAGGGCATAAACGCAAGTACTTTAATACCACGATGAACGGAGAAAGAACATACCCTATTTATAATAAGGGTAGGAGGGGCATTCATCAAAAATATTTTAGCGCGCGCGCACACACATATATATGTAAACTACATCAAAGGAAGTTCTTTAAAAGAGCTCATGGTCCTTATATAAGACCAACAAAGGCATATGTGTCGTCTATTCTTTACTTAAGAGAGAGAAAAGAGAGACGGGAAAGAGAATGTGGGAGAGGAAAAGTTTTTCCAAGTTCTCATAAACCTACTCAAATAACTAAAACCTAGGGAGAGGGGGCAATAGGTGAGACTGTATTTTATTTATTTATATAGGCTTTTATATTCTTTATTTTTATCTCTAAAATAAGGTTGAAAATGTTTTTTGCTTCCTTGTCAAATTAGTCACACGGTCGGAGCTCATAGGCCGCTACTTTGGGTGCACATGTTCTGAGACCGTGTGTCACTACTTTAGCATTCGTGCATGAACGTAGAATCGTGCACGACTGTAGACCCGTGCACGATTGTTAGTATATATACATATACCTAAACTACATTAAAAGAAGTTTTTTAAAAGAGTTATGCTCATCATATAAGATCATCAAAAGCAGCTAAGCTGTCCAATCTTTACATGAGAGAGAGTGGGAAGTGAGAGAGAGAGAGGAAAAGTTCTTCCTACATCTCTTGAACCTACTCAAATAGTTAGGGTCTTGGGGAGAGAGGGAGGAATATGTGAGAGGGTGTTTTTTTACTTTTATGTTTTTTTATTTTTCCTTTTTATCTCAAAAATTAAGTTGCAGTTTTTTCTTTCATTTCAAATTAGTACACAAGCTACCATATACGGATGGAGCTCACTTCCAACCAAGAGCAGTCATGTATGGTTGTAACCACGTGCACAACTGCTAGAATGTATATATGTATATGTTATGGTCCTAGCCCGTAACTTCGTCGGGATCGCGTCGGAGATGGCAGTGAAGAAAAAGATACAAGGGAGCTGAGCTCAACTCATGGAGAGTGCAAGCTGTAATTATGCAAACTTGAGGGGCGCAAGCTGTAATTATGCAAACTTTGAGGGGACTTCCGGGAAAATAACCCTATATATATAACATACTAAATTTGATGAGGGTGGAGTAATGGTAGAAAATCAGGAGAAAGGAAGCTCTTGACAGACTTTTGGGATGGTAGACATTTAGGTGAAAGGAATTGCATAACTAATTGATCACACATTGAAATTTGAGGAAAAGTTATTGTTCTAAACAAATAATTTGGCCAAAACAAAGTCTTTGAGAGTCGGCAAAAAGTTCGGTGGGCGTTGGCATGCCCTACTGTCGAGGTGGAACAAAATTCCTTCAATATACGAGGAATGCATGTGGAAGACGCGGAGAGGACGAGCCGACTATGGTGCATCAAGCGGGTCCCGACGAGGCTGCCTAGAGATCAAGCAATCGGGTCCCGAAGCAAGTCTGATTGTCCGCACAGGTTTGGCATAGAAAGGGTCCTAATCTACTTCCAGCTGAACCACAATTAAACGACCATCCAAGGAAACTTACAGGATGGGTCCACCATAGTTTCAAAGGAAACTAAAGAGCATATTTTTACGTGGAAAATTCCATCTTCAAAGGCATTATATGACGCACTGATATAGTGACATTATTTTAGAAGCATGATGGATCTATTAGAAAATGTGCGGGTTAACCCATGCCAAACAAGGTAACAATCAAGAAGTATCTTATTCGTTTAATACCTGACTTGTTCCATAGGATATGGAAAGCCAAGGTGGTGTATTAAGGTGTGCTTGAAGATGGATTTGCACCACCGAGTTCACATATTGCAGAAGGAAACTAGCCTAAGTCCACATGCATCACTCGCTACAGATCATATGAGGAGTTGGTCAAGCATTTTGGTGCAAGTAATGCGCCAATTACATTTTGTACCCTCATGACAATATCTTCCATCCACACTTGAGTTGATTCATAGTGGTTTAAGTGGAAAGGAGAAAATTAATTCCTTGCCCTAAACCGGGCCAAACATAAATATATATATGACAACATTCACGTGACATATCACGTGAAATAGGAAGTGGGAAAAAAATAAAAACTTAAATTAGAACCGCGTGCAACGTGTATATTCAATTATCCCCTCAAGTTGAGAATATATATCGATCACTCCCAACTTGATTATATTGTTAATGAAGTTGTCACTGCTTAATCCCTTGATGAAGATGTTGGCTAGTTGGTCATCTGAGTTCACGAACGAAGTACATATATTTCTCTTGTCTAGGTGATCTTTGATGAAGTGTCTGTTAGCTTCAACATGCGTTGTCCTATCATGTTAAACCAGATTGTGTGCAATATTGATGACTGCTTTGTTGTCGCAGTAGATAATAACTGGTCTGTTCACCTGGAGACTCATATCTTGGAGGATTGTCGTTACCACAATCTCTCACAAACTCTCTGTGTCATAGCTCTATATTCTGCTTCAGCACTTGAGGGAGCTACATCATTATGTTTCTTGTTCTTCCATGAAACAAGGTTGACGCCCATAAATGAGCAATACCCGCTAGTTGACTTTCTATCGTCTTGACTACCTGCCCAATCGGCATATGTAAACACTTCAATCTCCAAAGATTGACTTGCAGAAAACAGAATATCACGGCCAGGAGACTTATTGAGATATCTCAATACCCAATACGTTGTCTGCTAATCGCGAATTGTGGGAGAGTGCATGAATCTACTTAGTACACCCACAGAGTACGTAATGTTAACACGAGTATGAGAGAAATATATGAGTTTGCCAACCAATCGTTGGTACCTAGAAGCATCCACTTTCTCTACACTAGTATCAACATCAATCTTGTGATTCACCTCAATAGGTGTCACAACCCGCATTTTCTCCGAAATTTAAGAAGTATCAGAGTAGAAGAAAACGCGCGTTGTGATGCCACGTCGGACAGGGGATAACTGTCGATGCTCAGGCAACCACCAACTGCTAAGACTATGAAAGTTCAAAACCTTAATGATGTGAAAACCAAATATATTTTAGAGGCCGTATCCCTCGGCTTCGTGGATCAACTAGTCCACCTTTCAAAAGTATACTTATACGTAGCGGAAAATACTTTATTTGATCCTTTTTTTTTAAAACACCCTAAGAGAAAGCTTAAGCGTCCCCAGGGGGCGCCTAAGGCTATGCAAGACCCTAGATTTAATTTATATATTATATATATAGGAAATACCTTTTTTACGTGCTTTGAAAATAGTGATTAAGCTTTTTAGAAAGGAAAACATGTTGTCTATGTTTTTGATATAATAATTACTTTCTTTTATAGGTTTTAAAGTAACTAGCAACCTAACATAAATCATCCCAGAAGCAAGTTTAATAAATTCCAAAACAGGAAAACTAGCAGTATAAGCAAAGTACCAAACATCTAAAAGAGAAACCACCAGTGGGCGTCAACAACTGACACGAACCCACTGGCGAGTAGGCACATCTGTACTACAAGTCTAAAGTAACTACCTCCCAGGAGTGAGGAAAAGAAAAACTCAGCAGCAGCTACAGCACTAGCAAGCTTCAGAAGAAACCTAGCCGCGCAGTCGGCTATAAACCTGAACCTGAGGCATTCAAAGAAGAGAACACCTCAGCAAAGCAAAATATATATATATATAGGAAAAGAAACAGTATCATAAGGGAGAAGTGAAACAGGTAAGAGCTAAAGTAAACGAGTGCAGGAAAATACTCGCCATGAGTAAGTAAAAAGGGGTGCACCAAGTGCACGGGTGAAGTCAAGCCTCACAAATCTCTGCAGGAAGGATTAGCAAAATAACTAAATAAATCCTAGTATAAAGCTAGAGCAGGAAGAGTCACCTATTACTGGAGATGGAAAAATCAGGAATAAGGGCCTAGACTGGTGGCAACGGTCCAACCACGTCTAACAGACCTAAACATCTCAAGGTGCTGTGGTGGTGGCATCGGTCCAACTCAACCAAACAGCTCACATTGTCTTAATAAGACAAGAAGTAAAACAAGGGTGGCGGCATCGGTCCGACCCACCTCAAAATCACATCCTACTCCAGCACTACGTGACCCGAAAAAAAGAACCCTTACTAGAGGTTCCACGATCCACCAAGAAGTCACACTGGACCCTAACCAATCTAGAGTCGCCCACCTAAGAGTCCGCTTTAAACCAGTGGACTAAACATCCAAATTGCCCAATCGAGTGGTTTCACACAAAAGAAAAAAAAATAAAATCGGCAGACATCTTGATACTAAACCCTGACCAATAGCTTGATATTAAACGTAAACGAGTAATTTGAGCTCAACTACACCGATACAATTAGTTTGATCACAAAACCTAAACAATTAATTGGACACCAAAACATGTATAATTAACTCAGTACCAAAACATATACGATTAATTTGTCACCAAACATAAATAATTAATTCGCGTGGTTTGAATCTAAACTTATGCAGGAAATGAATCGCACTGGACATGATTTAAAGCTACAACAAACCTATTGAAAAGAACGATGCTTCATGCTATATACTCGGTTTAGGCATTGCTCAAAGCCAAACAAAAAAGAACACTAAAGCTACAATCCTTAACGGAATTCAAGCAAACAAGGGATTTGAACAAGAACAAGTTACAATCCTTCACGGAATCTGGGCATGACTCAAAGTCCCAAAATAAAACATTTAAACTACTATATCATTTGGTATAAAATTCAATCTAACACACCTAACCGTGAAACCGCAACATAAGACAATGAGGATTAGCACCAAAAATTTCGGGTGAGCAAAAACCTAGGAGATTAGATCTGAAATCAAGCAAAAAAAAAAACCAAGGGCACTATATTGAAATTACTTTGACAAGGGCGAAGGGCGCACTTGCCTTGGTTGCCTTTGAAGAACAACAAAAAAAACGGGCAAGCTCCCTCTTCTCAACCGCCGGCCACAAGCAAAAGGGGGAAAATCCTGGACAACAAAGAGGGAAGGAAATCCACCCATCAAAGATCGGAAAAACTGCACATACACAGCCCGATCGAAAAAAAAAACGGGGAGGAACTCTCAAAATAGCTACCTTGGAATGGAGATCTTGCCTATAGGAGTCCGAATCCGGCCTCGAACTGGAGATCCAGGCTGATTCGGCCGGCGAACGGGTGATCGGGGGCTGCGGGGACCTCCGCCTGCTTTCCGCTCGGGCTGCCTGCGTCGGGTAAGGAGGGGAAGATAACCTAATGAAATAACCTATATAAATATATATATATATACTCATTTACTTATAAACATATATTTATATATATTCACTCTAACACTCACATATACATATATACTTATTAACACAAATATATATATACTTATACACACACTAACACAAATATATATATACTTATACACACACTAACACAAAATCGCAGGCACGCACACGCCAATTATTAAAACCTTGCATGACTACAACACGCGCTATGCCCCAAATGCGCAAACATGAAAAATATGCTTGCACAAATGACGACTCGCTAACTAGCGACCGTCGAAAAGGCGCGAAAACTAACGCTCTCGGATTCCGAACAAATCCGCACCGTAGCTAAACACTCGGGCTACGAAAACATCGGCGAAGTCGGACACAACCTCCGACGACCACACACTTGGGCAAACCTCGCCCGAAGCCAAAACACAAGGATTCCCTAAGAGGCTCAGCCGGGCCTCCAAAACAGACGCCGGCTAGCTGGGGAAACCATACAACAGGCTATAAACTCTAAGAACACCTAACGAGGTACTCTAACAACGGCACGAGCCGGGAATGCGCCAACGTAACGCCAAACGAGAACTTAAATAATTGCCGAAAATTCGGGGGCGTTACAATAGGTGTATCCACAAGAGCACATCCAAGCATCTCAGTTTCCTCCAGAAGATCAAGAGTATACTTTCTCTGTGAGATGAAGATCTCCTGACGAGACCTCACAACTTCAATTCCCAAAAAGTATTTCAGCTTCCCCAGATCCTTGATTTCAAATTCTTTGCCCAAATGATCTTTCAAATGTCTGATCTCCTCAAGATCATCTCCAGTAATGATGACGTCATCTATGCACACAATTAGAAACGATACTTGAGCTCCTCACCTCTTGATGAAAAGAGTATGATCAGCCTGTCCTTGAGTATAGCCTAGTCGAAGCATGGCCTTGTTAAACCGACCAAACCACTCCCTAGGGAACTGCATCAAGCCATAAAGGGATTTCTGCAGACGACGGGCCTTTCCATTAGACCCTTCTTTGGAAAAGCCAGGAGGGATAATCATGTAGACTTCTTCTTCCAGATCACCATGCAAGAATGTATTTTTTACATCAAGTTGTTGTAACTCCCACCCATGACAAGCGACACAAGAGAGAATCACCCGAATGGAATTCATCTTTGCAACAGGGGCAAAGGTTTCATGGTAGTCAATTCCTTGGGTCTGAGTATACCCTTGAGCGACGAGGCGAGCTTTATACCGCTCCACCATCCCATCTTGGTTTTGCTTCACAGAGAAGATCCAGCGTGATCCAACCGTTCGTTTCCCCAGAGGAAGACGAGCAAGCTGTCAAGTTTCATTTTTTTCAAGGCACACATATCTTCTTCCATAGCCTGTTTCCACTCAGGTATCTGAACAGCCTCCTGTCAAGTCTTAGGAACCACAATAGAGGAAAGAGATGAGATTAAAGTTTTGTGGGCCTGAGAAAGATGAGTGTAAGAGATGTAGTTAACAATGGGCTGTTTGGTGCCACCAGTTTTACCTTTAAGACGAGCAAGGGAAACATGAAAATCATCATCTGAATCTGGAGCAGAGAAAGACACCGACACCGGTGGAATGTCCACGGTTTGCACTTGCTCAATAGTCCGAGGTCCGCGGGAGTATGTATATAATATAAGAGGAATTGAGGTGGTAGGACCAGAAGTAGTACTAGGACCAGAAGCAGTACTAGGAATAGGAGTAAAGGGAATAGAGGAGAGGCCACAATCGAAGAGGAGAGTCGATGGTCTCGTCACTGTTACGACTCGTCTCCCCCTGACGCGGATCAAAGTACGACTCCCCCTCATGAAAGATAACATCAACAGTGCAATAATAACAACATGTAAGGGGGTGAAAACACCCATACACTTTGGTGATAGGAGAGTATCCAACAAAAACACATCGGAGAGAGCGAGCATCTAGTTTGTCACGATGCGGGGTATGAACATGAACAAAGCAGACAAAGTCAAAGATGCGAGGAGTGATGTTAGAGGTGTGCACTACGTGGTTCTTGGCTAAACAGGATAGGGGCGTATCGTAGGAAATGGAGCGAGACGGAAGACGATTAATGAGATGAGCCACAGTAAAAACTGCATCCCCCAATAGGACTTTGAAAGATTCATTGCAATTAACAAGCACCGAGCAACCTTCAGTAAGTGTCTGTTCTTCCGTTCGACTACCCCATTTTAAGCGGAAGTGTGGACACATGTAGTTTGATGTATAATGTCATGTTTGGTAAAATAGGAACCAAACGCTCCCCGATCATCATATCCCCCCCCCCCCGTTATCACTACAAAGCACATGAATGTTGTCGTTGAACTGATTCACAACCATGCGATGAAAGGACTGAAAGCAAGAAAGCACATTACTCTTCCTTTTTAATAAATAAAGTCAAGTAGTACGAGAATGACAATCAATAAATGTAATAAATCATTTATAGCCAGATAAAGATAGCACAGGGGAGGGACCCCAGACATCAGAATGTATAATATCAAAAAGACATGAACTAGGAAAAGAAACATGACAGATACTCTGACGAACATGTTTTGAGCGTTCACATGTATCACAAGAAAATAATTTAATTAAACTACTGAAAGCAGGAAACAATCTTGTAGGATAGAGGGCAGAAGAATGGCCAAGGAGCAGATGCCAGCGCCGAATGTCTTGAAGAGTCGAAGCACTGGTGGTGGAAAGAGCACGGGGAAAAGACGACTGGTTCAGCAAGTGCAACGCACCAACATTCCTACCACTGCCAAGCATCCGCTTCGTATCCAGATCCTGAAACACACAAACATCAAGAAAAAATGTTACGAAGCAATTTAAAGAAGTAGGTAAGTGATATATGGAGAGAAGATTTTGAGGGAACGAAGGGACATGTAAAACCGAAGAGAAAGAGAGATCAGGAGAACACACAACAGTGCCCTTGCCCGCTATAGAAGAAAGGGAACCATTACCAGCAATGACATTATCACAACCAGAGAGAGGAGTATAGAAGGTAAAACCAGAGGCAGAGCCGGTCATGTGATATGTCGCACATGAGTCGATGATCCACTCGGAAGGGGAAGAAGTCATAGCATGAGCACTGGAAGTACCTGAAGTAGCAAACACAACAGTGGAAACAGAGGGAGGTTCAGACTGGGAATGCAACATACGACGAATGGTCTCTAACTCCATAGCAGAAAGTCCCCCAGAATTGTCCTCATAAACCTTAGTAGAATGCGCAGAATACTGAGTACGGGCACCAGCTTGACAACCCCCACCACGGTGATCACCTCTCCCTCGAGCACCCGCACCCCGACCAGAAGGAGCAAGGTGAGGATGAAGACGAAAGCATACGTCCTTAGTATGTTCTTTCTTCCCACAGTGGTTGCATAGAGGTGGAGGTCCCCGAGTAATCCCAGCCAGAGCAGAGTGATCAGTAGAGGAACCAAGTGTGCGGCGACAATTCTCATCACTAAGGAGCATATTGAAGGCTTCCAAAGAGAGGGAAGAGGCTCACGGTGAAGGACATGCAGGCGAACAACATCAAATTCCATATTGAGTCCCATAAGAAAGACATGAATCCAGAAGCGATCTTTATCCTTTTGAAGAGCCTGGGCATCGACAGTGCAAGAAGCGGTAAAGGTATTGAAGTAATCCAGTTCTTGAAACAGGCGTTCGAACTCAGAGTAATAGGCAGAAACGGTCATGGTGCCTTGCCTACTTTAGCTCCAAAACACGGCACGCGAGCTCATAAATCTGCATCGAAATGCCTTCCTGAGAGTAGGTGTCACAGGCCCTCGTCCAAATATCATACGCCGAATCCAGAAGCATGTAGTTGTGGTACACCTGAGGGGATATAAAGTGAAGTAACCACAAGACAACCAAGGAATTGTTCGCATCCCATTTTTTCCATGAAGGATCAGTACGTGGTGCCTCAACAGTGGTATCATCAATATGCTCGTATAGCTGGTGACTTCGAATAGCATGTTGCGTGACCCTGTACCATTCCAAATAATTTGTGTCATCCAAGGCAACGATAGTGATCTTCAAAGAGCCAGTTTGGTCGTGGCTCCGCGGATCTGCAGAGGGACCATGGAGAGCACCGATCTAATAAGACGATGAGATTTTGGAGGAATCATCCATTGATAACAGGATGAAGGAAGAAAAAAAAACAAGACGAAGGTCTCAAATTTAAAAAAACCACAACCTACGAGTGTCCCTAGATCGTGTTGCTGGAGAGGACATCGGAGGATGTCACCGTAATGTCTCTGGCAGCCCCCATGGAGGACAAGACGGTCAGAGACAAAGGGCCGCCCGGAAAACCGGGCGGAGAGAGCCGCTGAAGAGAGAAGAGAAGCGGCGCTGGAAGGAGGAACTGGGCCCGCTGGAGAGACGCGGGTCCGGGAAGTAAGCGCGCGGACGGGCGGGAGAAACGCGAGACGGTACGCAGCGTTCGGTCGAGCAGGAGGCAGCGCGCTGTAGGAGAGAAGCAGGAGGCGACACACTGAAAGCGAACGCGGGCGGGCCGGAGCGATATTTTCGGCTAGGTCGCACGGGATCGGGAGAAGAACGGTGGTATTCCCTTCCCTCTGTTCCCAAGTGGAAAGGAGAAAATTAATTCCTTGCCCTAAACCGGGCCAAGCATACATATATATGACAACATTCACGTGACATATCTCGCGTGAAATAGGAAGCGGGAAAAAATAAAAACTTAAATTAGAACCGGGTGCAACACGTATATTCAACTGTTTGCTTGGATGATATTTTGATCTGCATAATCTCAATGGAGGAGCATGTTGATCTCCTTTCTCTGCATATTCCAAGTACCGAGAGATCAAATTTTATGTGAAGAGTGCAAAATATTCATCCAGTAGGGAAGTTGAGTTGGTCCACCAAGCGTTGGAGGATGAAATTGTGGCTCGCCCCGCTATCAATCATGAAAATAATCACGGAGTCGAGGAGGTGACCCCAAAGCTTTCATAATATGTGCTCTCGAGATTTCCCCGACAGATGGCCCGAAATTCTTCAAGGGGCGGTCGTTTTATGTGTGTATGGTTGCTTACAACAAACTTAGAGATCCTTGTTGCGAAAGTCATTGTATTCCTGATTGGTAATACTCCTGGTACAGGCAGTGGGGAAAGAGGAACGATGTTGTTTGTCGTACATACAAGATTCACAAGAGAACTCCCGGAGAGAAACATCAGAAAGAGCCCGCTTGAGAACCGAAAGGGGAGCATGCCCAAGGCGGCGATGTCAATCAACAGTGGAGACGGCGGAGAGAAGAGTAGGTGGGATATCCAAGATGTACAGCCCATTCAGCAGCTGTCCATTACCAATGGTACTCCGGGTGCGGCGATCCTGCATAAGAAATGAAGAAGGTGAAAAGGTAATGCAACAATCAAGTTCGTGTGTGAGACGACTAACAGATAATAAATTGAAAGAAGACCCCGAAACGTGAAGAACCGAGGAAAGAAAAAGGTGCGGCGTAAGCTGAAGAGCGGCGGAGCCAGAGACTAATAGGGTGTCACCGTTGGCCACAGTGATGCAAGTAGGATGAGGCGTCTGTAGGTACTCTGTGGGCTTCTGGGAGGTAATATGGTGAGTAGCGCCGGAATCAACGATCCAGCAAGGATTATGAGAGAGGCAGGTTATACCTTTCGCAGAAGAGGACGCAACAGAGCCGGAGGAGCGGCTGAGGACACCCTGAAGCTGTTGAAGTTGGGTGCGGAGCTCATCGATGTCTTGGCGTGTAGTAGTAGCTGGATCAGTGGCAGGAGACCCAGTAGGAGGCGGAGCAGCAGATATAGTAGCAGTAAGATGAGGAGGTAAGTCATGCTTGCGGTAGCAGGTAGCTTCAAGATGATTATCCTGGCCACAGTAGGTGCATTTCATAAAAGAGCGACCACCACGTCCTCGTCCCCGAGACGGGGGTCGGCCCCCCGAGTGGAAGATCCACGAGGAGGAGGGGTCGAAAGGAGAGGCTGTTGAAGAAGAGCCGGGGCAAAAACAGGAGGAGCCTCAGAGGGAGGCGTGACTTTTAGCAGCATGGAGCAGACATCAGACAGGGAAGGAGTTGTGGCGGATGAGAGAATATGGGCCCGAATACTATGCAGGTGGGGAGGAACTCGGGACATCATCATGGCGATGGCGACAGCTTCTTTCTGGTTTCGTTGAGCGGTTAGATCGGTAGTAGGAGGCTGATGTTGAATCCAAGCCTCTGCCAAACTCTTGGCTTTAGCCACGAAGGAGAGCATATCACCAGGAGCACCCGGGGTAAGATTCAGAAGATCGGAAATGATATCATAGAGCTGCTGTACGCTGTCATGGCCAGAGTAAAAAGCGTGAAGCTCCTCCTACATGGACTTAGCCGTGTAATGATACATGACCATCCTGTAGGGCTCGGGATCCATAGAGTTGAGAAGCCAGGACTGGACCCGACCATCATCGCGAAGCCAGTCATCGGAGGGAGCAGTTGGAGTAGCACGGGTCAAGTGGTGAAGAAGACCCTTCGTCTGCAGAACACGACGAACCGAGTGAACCCACTCGACGAAATTCTGTTTGTCAGATAGGGAGATGGTAGTAATCCGTAACTCATCACGGAGTTCGAAGCCGGGGAAGCCGCACGGGCGGGTGGAGCAGTAGTAGCAGCGGAAGTATCGGAAGCCATGCGCGGCCTGCAGAAGAGACCGGGCGGTTAGAAGAGACAGTCGCGCGGTCTCGGTGGATACACCAGCGATCAGAAGATCGCGACCAGAGTGCGACTAGGCAGAAGCCGACAGAGAAGATAATCACACGGTCTCGGCGGGTACACCAGCGACAAACGAGGTCGCGACCAGGATGCGGCTAAGGACAGAGAGGAGAACGCTAGCTGCGGGAAGTCAATATCGCAGCGAGCAGAAAAGACAAGCGGCGAGCAGGAGAGCAGGTCGCGACGAGCAAGAGAGCAGGTCGCGGCGAGCTGGAGGCAGGTCGCAGCGAACTGGAGGTAGGTTGCGGCGAGCAGGAGGCAGGTCGCGGCGAACAGGAGGCAGGACGCAGCGAGCAGGTCGCAACGAGTAGTAGAGAAGCAGGTCGCGGCGAGCAGGAAAGCAGGTCGCGGTGAAGGCCATGATAACAATATGCTTCGAGTCCATCTGTAACATGAGTGCTTGGAGGGAGGTGATGGTGTCGTTGTTAGCATCAAGGCGACAAACAATGGCCGGATCTGTTGCAGGAGGCGCGAAGGTGTTGAAATGCGCCATCGATTAGATTCATGGAGGCATGCACACCGGAAAAGGTGTGGCGGCGTTCAGGGATAGTGAGCTGGCACCGGGAGTAGGCAATGTGAGTCGGAGCGTTGGCGGGTCAACAACAGGTCGGTGCAGATGGATGGCGGTTGGGAAATCGTGGTCTAGAATCCACGTACAAAACTAGACGAAGGTGATGTTACCGCCTAGGTTGTCGACAGGAGGCGAGGTCAGCGCGTGCGGCTGGATTCACAACAGACGGAGGAATCAGCTTGGATGACGAGAAGGTACAATGACGCTGGTAGTAAGAACCGACGTGGGAGGAGTCGAGAAGGATTTGGTGCAGATAAAGTCGAGTCGTAGGCAGATGTTGTGGCAGAGCGCGCGCGTGAAAAAATGCATGACGTGTTAGGACGATTGTAACACCCCTTATCTATCACATAGCATATAACAGTAGGTCCGGCCGGGGCCCGACGCCATATACCACAGACAGACCGGGTGGTTACTCAATGAAAACCATCCAACTAATATCAATGTCCTACACAGAGCATTCTAGCGGAAGCAATTAAAATTGATGCATTAATAAAGAACCCAACACTAGCATGAATGTCCACTACAAAGCCAACAGCAATGAAGTACAAATACACAAGTACTAACATTAAGGCCTTACAATTGTTTTCCTCAAATTATATGTTTTTTTTCAAACCTCGGCACGCAGGCCGGTCATACATGAATAAAAGAAAACACTCAAAATTAGGCCTTCGAGGGCCGGCTCAGCAACTTGGGCTTTAGCCCGCTATTTACCGCTCGGCTCCGTAGCACCTGCAAGCACAATCCACCACAGCGGTGGCAAACCAAAGCAACGGTCAGCAATGCTGACCAAATTATAACGATACCGCCCCCAAATCGGGGCGGCGATGCTCCTTCCCTGCACTTTATTAGCATAACCAAGCAGTATATATATGCATTGCATCACAGACGTTGGCACGCACGGCCACACGCCCCGTGCACTCAGGGCACATTCTCGGTGAACCGGTCAATGTCACGTCAATTTAAGTCATAGACACACCGGTCTCACCACCGCCACTTTGACGGCCAAATTATGAGCATTTTGTCTTCCCGGCATGGGTCACGTCAATTTAAGTCATAGACCGCTGAAGACCCTCATCTATGCCAACGGCTCACACCGAACGACATAGAACGGAAACGGTTCCGTCTAACCCGTACTCACATCGCAACGACAATTTAAGTCATATGCGCGGGTCAAACTTCTCCCGAGTCCCGTTTTCATTACAAACTTCACATAACCCGGTTATGTTCAAGTTGGCTCCCAGGCCACCAAGTTGACAGAATCACGCATCTGTCCAGTTTTCCGGGTGCACCTTGGGGTTAATCCCTAAGGCTCCCTGTTGCAATCTATCCCGTAGAAAACCCGAAAAACAAACATTCGCACGGAGTCTTCTCCGGCCATTTATGCAATGCAACATCACCGATCCAGATCAACTTGTCCGGGTAAGCTTCACACATCATGTATATATCCGTTCTCGATTACGGACTCTACATGTACACAATGGGGACTATTCATGTCTACCCGAAGGAACGCATCAACTCACCACAAACTCGCGAGAGCGGGCTTCCTATGCAAGGGAAAAGAAGAGCTTCACATGCTCAAGTAGAGAATCGTTACCCAAGCGTTCTTCCTTGGCGCCATGGAAAAGTATGCGGATGAAAAGCACCGCCCTCTCCTTGCCTCCGTAAATCCAAAGTCGGTTCGCGATTTGGAGCTCCGAAGCTCCGCCGGCGACCGGATCTAGACTTCTTCTTCCTCGTTGCTCTCCCCTCTCTCTAGAACTTAGACAGAGAACCAGCGAACAGAAGATGAGGGTTTTGAAACCCTACACTCGGGTATATCCCAATAGGAATAACCTCCAGCCGTCGGATCCCAATCATAAAGAAATGTACGGCTACGATCCAGGTCTGACATGGAAAAACTGGGCCGAACACCGCACGGTTCACAAACCGGAGCAGGACACGTCCGCGACAAACTCAAACTGTGTCGGGACATTTAGTCGAGACCCTGCCAAGACCCCTGTGTGGACACCCTGTGTGGACACCCTGTGTGGACACCCTGACACCCTGTGTCGACACCCTGTGTCGACACCCTGTGTCGACACCCTGTGTCGACGCCCTGTGTCGACCCTGTGTCGACACACCTGTGTCGACAGCACCCTGTGTCGACGCAGCAGCCCTGTGTCGACGCAGCAGGCCCTGTGTCGACGCAGCAGGCCCTGTGTCGAGCAGCAGGCCCTGTGTCGACCCCGCTAAGGACACGGCCTATGACACGCCCGTGTCCCAGGCCGTGTGACCCCTGCCAAATTCCAAACTTGGCGCAAAACGCCTCCCGTCGCTCTTTTGAGTTTCGGGACGTTACAACTCTCCCCCTCTTAAAAGAATTTCGTCCACGAAATTACATAAAGGAAAGATAAGCATAAAACTTAAACGGTACGTGAGCAAAACAATTCCGGGTACTCCTCAAACATAGTCTGCTCTCGCTCCCAAGAGAGCTCCTCCCGACCGCAATTGTCCCAACGGACCTTGACCATCCTGATCTCTTTATTGCGTAGCCGCTAGACCTTCGAGTTCTCAATACGTACGGGATTGACCTTCGTCGTCAACCCACTATCGACTGGCACTTGATCGACCGCGATCACTTGCGTAGGCTCTTGCACCGCCTTCCATAGCAGCGATATATGGAATACATCATGTAAACCACTAAGCTCCACTAACAGCTTCAACCGGTACACTGCTTCACCAATCCGCTCCAGAACCTCAAACGGTCCAAGGTACATCGGGCTTAGCTTCTTCAAGCGCCGCACCCGCGAGACACCCTTGAACGACTTGATCTTCAAGTACACCCAATCGCCAACAGTGAACTTCACGTTCCTGTGCTTGGTATTATAGTACTTAGCCTGGCGGTCCTGAGCGATTAGCAACCTCTCCCGAATGGTTCTCACCAAAGAAGTAGCATCCTCCACCTCTTGTCGCTTGTATAACTTCGTCTCGCCCGTTTCTAACCAAGACAACGACGTGCGACATCTTCTACCATAAAGGGCCTCGAAGGGCGCCATTTGCATGCTTGCCTGGTTGCTATTGTTGTACGCGAACTCCACCAAGTATATGTAGTCTTACCATTGCTTTCCAAAGTCCAGGACACACATGCGAATCATGTCTTCCATTGTCCTATTGACCCTCTCGGTCTGCCCATCCGTTTGCGGATGAAAGACTGTGCTAAAACTCAGCTTTGTTCTCAACATCTGCTGCACCAGCCTCCAATCATTGGACGTGAACCGCCCATCTCGGTCACTCACGATGCTGCGGGGCACACCATGAAGCCGCACAATATTATCCACATACAGCTTTGTCAATATCTCAACCGGATCATCCTTCCTATGCGGAATGAAGTGCGACACCTTCGTTAGACGATCTACGACCACCCAAATGGCGACGTTCCCCTTTTAAGACCTTGGCAACCCGTGCACAAAGTCCATAGTAATGTCGTCGAACTTCCACTCCGGAATAGGCAAGGATTTCAAGAATCCTCCCGGCTTTTGGCACTCCGCTTTCACCAAGGCGCAAGTTTGACACTTCGCCACGTAGAGCGCCACATCATTTTTCAGTCCTGGCCACCAGAACAATTTCTTAACATCGCGGTACATCTTCGTGCTCCCCGGGTGAATTGAGTACTTGGTATGATGCGCCTCGTACAACAAGTCCATCAGCAAATTGCCCACGTTTGGGACGCACAGACGACCGTCCTTCCAAAGCAATCCATCCTCAACGACGAATTGGGAATTTGACCCATCCAGAGCTTCAACCATGATCTGCTTCATGTGGCCATCCATATCCAAAGCCTGCCGAATCCGATCAGCCAGGTCATATTGGACTTCAGTCCAATTCAATAATGCTTCAGCACTTGATTGCTTGTCTACGCAAGAGATCTCCAACGCCTCTAACTCCCGAACCAACCGCTCGTCATGGACCGACAGCCAATTGGCTTGAGCTGGGGCCCAACGACTCAACGCATCCGCAACCACATTGCGTTTACCAGACACGTAGTGGATCTTGAATGTATAGTTCCCCAGGAACTCCATCCACCTACACTGCCGCATGTTCAGATCTTTCTGATCCAACAAATATTTCAGGCTCTTCTGATCGGTGTAGATATCAATCTTCACACCGTACAAATAATGTCTCCACAGCTTCAAGGCAAGAATCACGGTCGCTAACTCCAAGTCGTGGACCGGATAGTTCCTCTCATGCACCTTCAGCTGTCTCGAGCCATATGATATAACGCTTCCATGCTGTAACAGCACACAACCCAAATCACTGCCCGAAGCATCGCTATAAATCTCAAAACCTTCGGTCCCACACGGCGAACTAAGAACTGGTGTCGTGGTCAACCGACACTTCAACTCCTCAAAAGCTTACGCGCACTCCGGCGTCCAAACGAACTTTTGTTCTTTCCTCGTCAAAGTAGTGAGAGGTAACGCTATCCGCGAGAAGTTCTCCACGTAGCGCCTATAATAGCCGGCAAGCCCCAGAAAGCTCCGGACTTCCGCTACCGTAGAAAGCTCAGGCCACTCTCTTATCGCAACAATCTTCGTCGGATCAACTGCAATACCCTCTCCACTCACTATATGACCGAGGAACGCCACTGAGGGAAACCAAAACTCGCATTTCGAGAACTTGGCGTACAATTGATTCCTCCTTAGCGTCTACAAAACCAAATGAAGATGTCTGAAGCGATCTTTCTCACTCTGCGAGTACACCAAAATATCGTCGATGAAGACGATCACAAAATGGTCCAAGTACTCCCTGAAGGTCCTGTTCATCAAATCCATGAACACCGACGGTGCATTCGTCAGCCCAAACAGCACGACCGTAAACTCGTAATGCCCGTATCTCGTACTGAACGCTGTCTTAGGGATATCACTCTCCCTTATTCTCAGCTGATAGTAGCCGGACTTAAGATCCAACTTAGAGTACACCGTCGACCCGACCAACTGATCAAAAAGATCATCGATCCTTGGGATTAGGTACTTGTTCTTCTCCTTCAACTTGTTCAGTTCTCAGTAATCAATACAAAGCCTCAAACTTCCATCCTTCTTCTTAACAAAGAGGACCGGTGCGCTCCAAGACGACGAACTTGGACGCACAAACCCTTGCTCCAACAACTCTTGAAGTTGCACCTTCAGCTCCGTCATTTCCTTAGGCGCTAACCGATACGGAGATCGTGACACAGGCTTCGCACCTGGCACTAGCTCAATCGTGAAATCTATCTCCCGTTGAGGCGGGGCTCCAGGAAGATCAGCGGGGAACACATCAGGGTACTCAGCTACCACTGAAATACTATCCAACGTAGGCTTTGACTTTGCAACCTCCACTAGTGTAAAGAACAGCTCTGCACCAGCACAAACCGCCGTCACCACCTGAAGAGCAGACATCAACGTCTTGCTCGACCCTTTCAAGTCCGTAAAAGTCGTCTCCATCCAACATGAACGTAGTTATAGTGGTCATCTGCCACTCCTCCGTCTCCGTCGCTGTCAAGACTCTCTTCACACGGGAGAGCCAGTCTTCAGCTTGAGATGAGGTTCCCAACCCCGAGAATACCGGAGGATTAAAGCTCATGACATGTTTGAGCTGTCTTTCGGTTGCCCTCCTCGGCACCAATGGTTCCACTACTACCTGTTCCACTCTTCTCGGCTCAACCTCTGGAAGAGGTACCTGCTCCATCGCAGGAGCGGGCTGCTGCATTTGCCTTGCAGGCTGCGCATTGATCATGACAAACACTGCTTCGGCAAGCAATCGTATGGTTTCAGCCGATGGAGGTGTTGCAGGAGCATTATTTGGTGCACTACTAGCCTCAGAAAGTCGGCGTTCTGACGGCCCAGCACCGCTTCTGGTCACCTATAGTTGTACAAAACACTGTTAAGCGACCAAACAAAATTGCAAACAGCAATTATAAGAAAACGCAGGTTCCTCAATCATGTGTATTTTCACTCCTAAGTGGACATTCATGAGTTATTTTGCTGTTATAACGATGACGCACAAACATGCGCTCCACACCCCTTAAAAGAATTCGCCCACGAATTCATTTGAAGCCTGACCGAAACCAGTAGTCTGATACCAAATTGTAACACTCCCTATCCGTCACATAGCATATAGCAGTAGGTCCGGCCGGGGCCCGACGCCATATACCACAGACAGACCGGGTGGTTACTCAATGGAAACCATCCAACTAATATCAACGTCCTACACAGAGCATTCTAGAGGAAACAATTAAAATTGATGCATTAATAAAGAACTCAACACTAGCATGAATGTCCACTACAAAACCAACATGAATGAAGTACAAATACACAGTATTGCCCTTAAGGCCTTTCAATTGTTTTCCTCAAATTACATGTTTTTTTCAAACCTCGACACACAGGCCGATCATACATGAATAAAAGAAAACACTCAAAATTAGGCCTTCGAGGGCCGGCTCAGCAACTTGAGTTTTAGCCCGCTATTTACCGCTCGGCTCCGCAGCACCTGCAAGCACAATCCACCACAGCGGTGACAAACCAAAGCAACGGTCAGCAATGCTGACCAAATTATAACGATCCCGCCCCAAATCGGGGCGGCGATGCTCCGTCCCTGCACTTTATTAGCATAATCAAGCAGTGCATCACAGGCGTTGGCACGCACGACCACACGCCCCGTGCACTCAGGGCACATTCTCGGTGAACCGGTCAATGTCACGTCAATTTAAGCCATAGACACACCGGTCTCACCACCGCCACTTTGACGGCCAAACTATGAGCATTTTGTCTTCCCGGCATAGGTCACGTCAATTTAAGTCATAGACCGCCGAAGACCCTCATCTATGCCAACGGCTCACACCGAACGACATAGAACGGGTACGGTTCCGTCTAACCCGTGCTCACATCGCAACGACAATTTGTCATATGCGCAGGTCAAACTTCTCTCGAGTCCCGTTTCCGTTACACACTTCACATAACCCGGTTATGTTCAAGTTGGCTCCCAGCCCACCAAGTTGGCAGAATCACACATCAATCCAGTTTTTCGGGTGCACCTTGGGGTTAATCCCCAAGGCTCCCTGTTGCAATCTACTCCGTAGAAAACCCGAAAAACAAACATTCGCACGAAGTCTTCTCCGGCCATTTATGCAATGCAACATCACCGATCCAGACCAACTTGTCCGGGTAGGCTTCACACATCATGCCTATATCCGTTCTCGATTACGGACTCTACATGTACACAATGGGGACTATTCATGTCTACCCGAAGGAACGCCTCAACTCACCGCAAACTCGCGAGAGCGGGCTTCCTATGCAAGGGAAAAGAAGAGCTTCACATGCTCAAGTAGAGAATCGTTACCCTAGCGTTTTTCCTTGGCGCCATGGAAAAGTATGCGGATGAAAAGCACCGCCCTCTCCTTGCCTCCGTAGATCCGAAGTCGGTTCGCGATTTGAAGCTCCGAAGCTCTGCCAGCGACCAGATCTAGACTTCTTCTTCCTCGTTGCTCTCCCCTCTCTCTAGAACTTAGACAGAGAACCAGCGAACAGAAGATGAGAGTTTTGAAACCCTACACTCGGGTATATCCCATTAGGAATAACCTCCAGCTGTCGGATCCCAATTATAAAGAAATGTACGGCTACGATCCAGGTCTGACATGGAAAAACTGGGCCGAACACCGCACGGTTCGCAAACCGGAGCAGGACACGTCCGCGACAAACTCAAACTGTGTCGGGACATTTAGTCGAGGCCCTGCCAAGACCCCTGTGTCGACACTCTGTGTCGACACAGCACACCCTGTGGCGACACTCTGTGTCGGCACAGCAGGCCCTGTGTCGGCACAGCAGGCCCTGTGTCGGCACAGCAGGCCCTGTGTCGGCACAGCAGGCCCTGTGGCACAACAGGCCCAGTGTCAAAATAGCAGACTGTGTCAAACACACCACAACCCGCCAAGGACACGACCTATGACACGCCCGTGTCCCAGGCCGTGTGACCCCTGCAAAATTCCAAACTTGGCGCAAAACGCCTCCCGTAGCTCTTTTGAGTTTCGGGGCGTTACAACGATCTCCTAAGGCGGGCTCGTGGGAGGCGTCAGGATGATCTCGGGCGACAAATACCGTGGTCAGAGAGTGGCAGGTCGAGCCAAATATTAGATACTAGGATTGAAGAGGAGAGGGAGGGTATGAGACAAAGGGGAAATAAGAAGAGAGATGAATCTAACCTCAGGGCTCCTTTAAAATAGTTATTACTTTGGACCTCCCACCCAAATAAAAGGCCAGTCTAGGCATATATAATGTCTAGTTGCACTATATGTGAGAGCAAACGGTAAATAACGAACGTCTCGAGATACATGTTCGATAATAAAATATAACAATGATGAGTGCGCTATGCCCGTGCGCACTACTGGAGAACATTCGTCCTCAAATTGGGATCCGTGTTTGCACCGCCTTCGTCCCGACGAATGCATATGTGTTGTGTTCTCGTCCCTGACCCTCTTCCGTTTTTGTAACACACTATCACCCAAAACCACCTATTAGATCTGATCTGCATTCGAGCTGACTACTCAATGAGTCTTTTATTTTACTTCAAATTCCATTTCAGTGTAATTTTTTACTTGATATCCTAAATCGAAATTATTGTAATCTGTTTGTCAAATTCGAAAGTATTATTATTTAATTAAATTGTGTCAAAATTTGCATGTTGATGCATTTAATTGCAACACAATAGGTTAGGTAAGTAGTTATTTCAATTCATCAGTTGTGTACTTGCCTTGCATTCACATAATATTAGGTTAGAGTCGAATCTTATAGCTTTGCCCCGCGTCACATCTCCTTAAAAGTAAAACAATTTCATGAATGTCCGTCTAAAAGGTTAGCAACAAGTATGCAAGATAAAGAGACAACTACTTAAGGTTAAAAAATGACAAATTTATAGAAACTGAGATGCCCGCGTGCATTTCAAAGTTGAGCACAATGCAGATACTTCCACCAAACATGTGAAACCATTTGTAGTTTATTTGGTAAGAACTCCACTGACTAGCAAGTTGCAGTGTCATGATCACGAAGTATATTACAACATTAAAACTAGAATCAAATATTGGACATCAATATTTCAGTACCTTAGGAAGTGATCTTGATGCTATACACTCACCAATGCCAGGCAAAATCTAAAAATAACCAAAATACCAATCAGAGATAAAACATCTTGTTGAAGCAAATACCAATATCAGTTACTAGTTTCCTCACAGATAAAATGAGTGGTAATACCCAGTTATAACAAGCTAAGATAAGTAGTTGAAAAAGGAAATGTAAACCAACAAACCTATATCTAAAACTAAATGAAAGAACATATTACCAGGCACCATAAGACAATGAACAGTAATAAGAGTAGAAGAGAAGATAATAAGAATGTACATATTCTTAGACAATAGCATGTAGCACTTCTTTTGAGCCACCTAGAAAGAAGGGAACTTTACCCTTTTTCCATTATATGATTATTTTTTCAACGCCAGCAATTTGCAAGTAATCATCTTGAAACATCAACAAACAGTTTTACATGAATTCCAAACTAGAAAAAAAGAAAAGGAAACTCCTCTATGTTGTTAAAGGCGAGCCTCAGGCAGGCTCAAGTCTCACCAGACTCGGAGATTTATGCCTTTGCGCGACTTTTTTGCGCCTTTAGAGCATACAAGTTTCGCCTGGGTGAGATTTTTGTTGTAAACATTTTTTTCCAAAATAAATAAAGAAAACATGAAGAAATCAATAATTTTTGCATGAATCAGCATTTGTGAAATACAATCGAACATTTAGACTTAAATACGATGCAAATGATCACATTGATTCTATTTTTAATGAATGATTAATGAGTAGTGTAGAGAGAAATGAAAGGTGCAATTTTATTCTTCCACAAAGGGGCATAATATAGGAGATACAACAAGACACCCAACATCCGATAGACAGTGTGAGACTAAACTCAATAATATAAATACTACTAACTCTAACACTCCCCCTAAAACTGGAGGGGAAACCTACAACTTGAACACAACATAAAACAGAAGGTAAAAGAAGGCTGGCAACATGGGACAAAACAACAGTCACTGAGGCTCAACCGCGTGTCACCGGGGATACTACAACCGGGCAAAGGCCACACCGTTAGGTCCACAAACCGACCATGATCACGCTGGATACACCCGGAGCTGAAACAAGGTCAACCAAAAATGTCAAACCATTCCTACCACAAAGTGGAAGAAAAGAAACTGGGAGACACAAACAACAGACGAAATCAACCTAGGGGCCATGTGTGAATAAGGCAGGAGTCAGGAAAGAGGCATCTGAGTCGCCGTTATCACAAATACTTCACCCCCCACGTGGAATACGTGCAAGAAGGTATAGACTATGCCTGAAGGCCGTGACGTACACTCCCCCTCACGTAGACCCCGTGCACGTGTGGGACCCTCGTCAGGTACATGAACCCAGATCACATGGAGGAAGGCCGAAACCAAAAAGAGACACAAACAACAACACAACAACCACACAACTTAAAAAAAACAGCAGCTACGGAAAAAAAAACTAGACTGGGAAGAAGAAGAGGCTCATGCGCAGCAACAACAACATGGATCCACCAAGCCGGAAGAGGAGGAGGCAAGCCAGAGTTGTCGGCGGTCGGAGCAGCAAGACCAGGAGGGAGGAGGCACGGTTCTGCAGATCTAGCGCAGATGGAGGTGCTGGAGGAGGAGGCGCAGCGGCAATAGAAGGATGGTGGGAGAAGCTGAGCGCAGAGGAGCAGCCGACAAGGAGTCTTCCGGGCCAGAGAAGAAGCAGGCCTGGACGGAGCAGCATCACCATCTGCTGTCGACGGGAGAAGGGGAAGCACGACAGCAGTGCGCGATGGCAGAAGCAGTCGACTTAGTCGTCGGGAGAAGCCGCGTAACAACAACGGTGGAAGCAGTCGGTGAAGTAGCACTGCAGCAGCGGCGGAAGCAGTCCAAGACGTCGATGTCGCAGGCGGAAGCAACACACGGCGGCGATGACGCAGGAGGAAGCAGCACACGGCAGCAGCAACGCCGCTCCTGTCGACGGGATCAACGATCAACTTTGTCGACAGGAGCGGGAGCGGATGGCGTGTGCTCTAGCAGCCCGCGGGAGAAAGAAAGAAAAAATCACGGGTCGGGGGGGGGGGAGCAGTAGCGGACGGGAATCACGGGAATTTTTTTTTTATTTTTAGATTTCAAATCGTTCCCTCTGATACCATGTAGAGAGAAATGAAATGTGCAATTTTATTCTTCCACAAAGGGGCATAATATAGGAGATACAACAAGACACCCAACACCGACAGGCGGTGTTGGACTAAACTCAATAATATAAATACTACTAACTCTAACAAGTAGAATAGATGAAGAATCTGATCTAGAAGATGAACTGATATTTAATGCTAATTATTTAAAATGAAAGTGGTTGTGTCTTGCTTTCATCGGGCGTGCGCCTGCACCTTGAGCTTTGCGCCTAGGCTCCAAGACTCATTTGCGCATTGGTGCGTCTTGAGCCTTTAATAACTAAAAAACTTGTACATTTATAATGAATTAGAATTGAACAAAAGATCTAGTGATGTGAATCATCTATGATAATTCATCATATTTCGGATTGTGTAGATATGCTCTGGACAGTTTCAAATATGCATCTGATGCAGAGAGTTGAGGCCTGATAAATGCATTATTAGAAAATCAATAGTATCTGATGTAGGGGTAGGCTACGGGTGCACAAAATCTACAACTTTAGATGGTAGTGCAAGGGTGACACGTTAATCCAAACTTACATGCAATGTAATGATTGATATGTTGATGAATAAATTAAAGCAATGTAAATTTTTAGCACCACGCAGATATTTAAATAGAACACAAATATTTAATTTTAGCAAATTATAATGGCTTCCTCCGCTCAGAGGGCCAAAGCGAAGCGCGCGGCGAATAGCTCCACCTGCAAATTATTAGCATAACAAAACAATTTCTACGAGCAAGAATCACAACACATATTTATTCACTCGTGAAAATATCAAATCAAATAATCCAATACCACAAAACAAATTCACAAAGTATTGGGCTGAACCAAGACACTGAAGAATTAGGGTCCGGATGTGTAGATCGGCGATCGGAGGTGGGACCGGCGGCGTGAAAACGAAGGCGGAGGTTGTCCTCGGCGGTAAAGGATGAGATCGGGTGAGAAATTGGTAGATCCGGCCACGCACAAGTAGATCTGGGTCGGGGAGGGGTGTATCCGCTATTTAGGTCGGATCCGGGCAAAAATGGAAAGTATGAACGGTGGAAATAACGGATCGGGAGCAAAATTCTTAGATCTGAATGGATCTAGAGAATTAGGGTGATTTGGATGTGGTTCCACGAATAGGAGGGGATTAGGTGGCCGACCGGTGGTAGGGAGGAGGCTGCGGCTATGGAGGGGGCGTGGGAGGGAGGCGGCGGCTGAGGATGGGTCATCGGGTTGGGGGAAGGAGGTTGGGGGTCGGTGGAGGAGGGAGGGCAGCAGGGTGGCGACCGGTTTGGTCGGCGGTTGCAGAAAAACCTGCACTGCAGGCCGCCGGGTTTGGGGAAGAGATAGGGGGCTGCTGGCAGCTGGAAGAGGGATGTAAGGCGTGGAAAATGAGGGTGGGGGTAGGGATTACCTTGGGGAGGAGTTGGAGGCCTAGGAGTCGTCACCTAGGGTTCCACGACGTCGGCACCGGGGAGGGATCGCTGGAATCCAGGGATTAGAGTTCTCCAAATTCTGCAATACCCCTAATCAGCCCCTATAAGTCTTATATATAAGAAAAGAAAAGCTAGGGCATCCCTCATCAACGGCTATGATTGGCTGGTGGGTTCGGCCCTTAAAATACATCAATAATAAACTGAAAAATATAAACTGCTATAGTGTTTTGACTCGCGGCGACGTCCCGGACGCAACCGCGGAGTCCGATCGGCGATCCGATCAAGTCCTCCTGCACGAATAAATGAACGTGGGTCCCGCCTTGCGGCGAACCCCTCCAGGTGCACGTTCTGATGGATCCCCATCAGTATCACAGGGCAAAAGAAAAGGCACTAGCTTAGCTTATGAGACTCCAATGTTTCTCTCTTTTTTGGGGTCCTTATAATCATGCGCCTCTTTTTACCCATGTTAAAATAACTGCTGGTAAGCAGTAGTGACAATAAAGAAAAATGAAAACTTGGGATATGAGAAAGAAATAATGAAGTAACAAAGAATAAACAAGAAATATGAAAAAACCTACAATTATTCTGGATCAAACCCGTCTAACCCAGGTACATACCCCCACTCACCCGCCCACCACGAATTTTTACATATATTTCACACTCAAGGATATGAATAAGCTTGTAAACCAACACGCTCCTGCAGGTTTGACCGTTAAATGCATAAGCAATCTTTAAGGAACACTAAAGTAAAAATATATACATATATCTAGAAAGTATCAGCATGTTCAATATTTTTTGCCCAGCAAAGCACAAAGCAGTACACCTTAGATAGGAACTGATAACACCTCAATCAACACAATTACATTTTCAGAAAACTTAAGTTAATGTAAGAATAAAAATCACAAATTTCAAAAAGTAACAAACAGATTCGCAAAAAAAAAAAATTTGCAACAAAAATCTGAATTTGTGGTATATTTGGACATGTTTGTAGAAAAGAGAAGGGAAATGTAAAGTGCAAGTTTTATTCATCCACATAAGGGCAATATATAGGATTACAACATGACACCCAACACCGATAGGCGGTGTGGGACTAAACTCAATAACATTAAAATATTAACTCTAACACTCCCCCTCAAGCTGAAGGGGAACCCTACAACTTGAACACAACATAAAAAGGAAGGTAAAAGAAGGTTGGCAACGTGAGACAAAACAATAGCCACCGAGGCCCAACCGCGTGTCACCGGGGATACTTCAACCGGGCAAGAGCCACACGACGTTGGTCCGCAAACCGACCATGACAACGCTGGATACACTCGGAGCGGAAACTCGGTCAACCACGAAAGACCAAACCAACCATACCAAATTCAAAGAAAACAACGAGAAGACACAAACAACATACGAGATCGACCTGGGGGCCATGTGTGATTGAGGCAGGAGTCGGGATCCGAGTCGCCGTTATCACACACACTCCCCCTCACGTGGAATACGTGCATGAAGGCATAGACTAAGGCCGTGACGTACACTACGGAGACCACGTACGTGTGGAACCCTCGTCGGGTACATGAACCAGATCACGTGAAAGAAGGGGCCGAAATCGCAGGCGAAGCAAACAAACACAACACACTACAACAATAACTACTAAACAAAAATATTAAAGCTTAAGCAGGGCCGGAGAGGAAGCAGCGCACGCAGAGCAACAGCGGTCAGAGGCCAGCCGTGCCGGAGAAGAAGAGAGCAGTGCGGCAGAGGGCATCCATGCCGGAGAAGAAGAGAGCAGCAGCAATGAGAGGGCTGCTGGGGCCGGGAAGCAGCAGCGGCAAAAGGCGCAGCCGGCAAGAAGAAGAAGAAGCGGCTGCAGCAGCAGCTGGCCGGAGAAGCAGCGGCAGAGCAGCATCCATGACGGAGAAGAAGAAGTAGTCGGAGAAAGAAGTAGCCGCCGGTGAAGGAGAGCAGCGGCAGAGCCGCAGCGGCACGGAGAGGAAGCAACGCCTGTCAGCTGGAGAAGAAGCATCTGCAGCTGCAGCAGGTCGGAGAAGAAGCAGCGGCAGAGCCGCAGGTCGGAGAAGAGGCAGCCGCCGGAGTAGAAGAAAAATGAGAAGGAAAATGATGTCGGAAGCCAGGTCGGAGGAGAAAGCTGCCAGAGAAGAAGAACAGTAGCACCGTCGGAGGAGAAAAAGACAGGCCGGAGAAGTCACCGGGAGAAGAAGAGGAAGCCGACGGAGTCGTCGATGTCGTAGAGGAAGCAGCCCTAGGGCGGCGACGAGGCAGAGGGGAGCCGACGAAGCCATCGGGATCGTCGTCGAGGAGCAGAGAGCCGACAGATCGTCGATGTCGCAGAAGAATCCGTCGGGAGAAGCTGTACAGGGAAAATGTCCCGCTCCCGTCTCCGGAATCAAGGGTCGATCCCGTAGACGGGAGCAGAGGGGTGAGAAGCGCCCGAGCCCTAGCAGGCGAGCACTCTCAAGGAAGCACGGGTCGGGGGGGAGAAAAATGCGGAAGCGGGGAAAATTTTTTTTTTAGGTCTCAGATCTTTGGCTCTGATACCATGTAGAAAAGAGAATTGAAATGAAAAGTGCAAATATTATTCATCCACATAAGGGCAATATATAGGATTACAACATGACACCCAACACCGATAGGCGGTGTGGGACTAAACTCAATAACATTAAAATATTAACTCTAACAATGTTCTAGCATCTGCTACTCCAACATAGAATAATACAATCGAACTTAAAAAGAAAAATAAAATCTACCATATATAAAAGAAAGATGAAAAATAAAATAAAATGGTCAGATCAAAAAGACTATTACCAGTGATGGGCAGATAGAAGTGAAAAGAGACCCCATGGAATAAACAATACAATCCACGGTACTCAACTGCTCCAAAACACTGGAGTTAGCTTCAGGAAAGATCTGCAATACAAATGTAATGAGGTCTTTCTAATGGGAAAACATTTCTTGAAGAAACGCAGCCAAAATAATAAATATAGAGAGAAAATGCTGAAAATGGAGTATAGAAGTACGAATGATCGGCATTGAAGAATGTCTACAATCTATCGAGAAACTCTCTGTAGTGAGGCATTTAAAATAGTAACTCTAGTTTAAATTTGATAAAAACATGTAACCCAACAACAAGATTTGTTCATAATTATATTATTAGGAAGTTTCATAATTAATTAAGTTTAAGTAAACAACCATTCTTTAGGATAATTACCAGGTTTTCTCAATAAATAATGATCAATTTTATACACACGCACACACGAGTGTGGCGCGCGCGCACACACATATATATTTACACATAATTACTAATTTCAATTCAATGATCATCATAGAAATATTAAATATCATTGTATAGGTGATGAATAATATGAACTTCATACTTTATCATTCTTATATTCTAACATGGTACCCAACCTATTTGGAATTAGCCTCTCCTCCCTACACTCCACGTCATCCACTGTTATTGAGTGCTCCAAGATGTTGAGTCCCCCTCTTAATCAGTTGCCCAATCTCAATTGTAACATTTATAACAGATCATATATTCAATTGTTTGTTGATTATTACACACTTAAATGTAATAATTGCTTAAGAATTAGACATGATGCTGGAAGTTGTTGGTTTAACAGACCAACACTCTTCCATCCTAAAGGGTACCATGAAAGGCCTATTTACATCGTCATAACCCCCGAAATGGTAGAAGCAATGGGTCTAAGATAACCTGAGTCTCATCTAATGTTTAGTTGCTTGTGCAGGTTAGGAGTTGATGCATCTTCGGTCTCTTCTCTTGCAGACGGGCTCGTTGTCTTCTTCCTCCGCATGCGGACTCGCCACGGTGTCTCCTTGGTGTGTGCGTGTCCTGTTGGCATGCGCAATCGTAACAATCCAGCCGTCTGAAAAAAAAATGTCTTGTCCTCAAGGCAGTGATCGGAGTGATGTCGGCAGTAGTGATCCCGGGACATCCTCGTGGCTTCGGTCTCCAAATGTTAAAACCCAGTAATCGGGACCTCCTACGGGCTAGGGTCCCTCTGAAGGTGGTAGCAACAACCAAGTAGCTTGGTTGGGTAGTTCGGCGTCAACTGTCGTCTTTCTTACGGACCAGAGAAAATTGGGCTGGTGGTAATCCTGTCGGAGGCTGGGCGACGTCAGTGAGTGCAGTAGAGCGCTCTTGGTGGCCCGTCGGGGAAGGATAAGGTACCGCGAACGGGCCTGAGAGGGCCCACAACCCCGCAGAGAAGATGACGTCCAAGGGCTGCCGAATCGTGTTGAGGGAGATCAGAGAAAGGAGGGCGGAGTTGCTGTAGTAGCGGCATAGCTGTCCCTCGTGTAGGAATTGCATGGAAATAGTCTCCCAATTGATGCATACCTCGCCGAGCATGCGTAGCCAAGCCACTCCCAGAATGGCGTCGAGGCTGCCTAAGCCTAATGTGTAAAGTATGTGGTCACGGAATAGTGCCCCAAAGAGAGCGAGACGACAGTGCAATGGCCCTGAGTCGGTCGGTGGTGCCCATCGCCCAAACGGACCGCAACATCTGGGAAGGGAGCCCAGGGGATACAGAGCTACTGCACCAGGTGCTCAGAGATGAGGTTGTAGCTGGCGCCACTATCCACCATGATGATGATCAGACAATCCTGTAGTGTGCCCGGAAGCTGCATGGTCTGCTGGCTGGAGAACCCGCCCGTTGAGGCGCCAGATAGCTCCAATCGGTGGAATGTAGACATTGTGGGGTCGAGAGGGGTATCCTCCAGTGAGAGCTCCAGGGCCTCAAATTCAGTCAGGGTAACCTCAGGGTTGACGTCGCCGATGATGGCGCGAAACTCTTTGAATGCGCAGACGTGGGTAGGAGGATAGGGTTGACGACAGCAGAAAACACAACCCCTTGGGGCATAGGTCGTCAAACTCGTGGTTGGAGAATCGCTGAGGAGGTCCCGGTTGGCCTGGCAAAGCGGCTGGAGGAGGCCGAGGCGCTGGTATCTCTGGAGTGACGGTCTGCCACGGTCAGCCCCCGGCGGAGATCTGCCTGAAGCGACGGTGGCCAAGGAGACAAATCCGCCTCCACGAGGTGGGCCATGTCTAGGGCATCGAAAACCATCCGGGGGGTGGTCAATGCGGAGCCGGGAACGGATGTTGAGCAGAAGGCCCTGCATGAAACATCCGAGATAGTGATCTGGGGGTAGGCACGGAACGTGAGTGACGAGGGCCACGAACTCATCGATGCAGTCATCCAGCGTACCAAATTGTCGCACCCCACACATTCTTTCGATGGCGGAGCCAGAATAACGGATGTTGTAGTGGCGAATCATCTCCTGCTTGATTTCTGACTAAGAGATGGTCGGGTTGGTCTGGCGGAGCCATCGGGCCCAGTGGAGGGCGGAGCCGTCGAGTCCCACAACGGTGATAGAGACCTTGTCCTGCTCAGGTGTGTGGTGGAGACCAAATTACTGTTCTGCCTTAGCGATCCACCCAATCGGGTCTACTCCGGCAAAGGTGGGAAGGTCCAAGGCAAGGGCCAGGCGGACAAGGGGTACGGTGTCCCCGATGTGCGGAAGTGGTGCCGCCCCCAGGATTGACGTGTCAGTGGCCGGGCACGCGGATCCGCTGGCGGAAGAGACAACGAGAGGTTGTAATGCATCAAGCTTTGCGTGAATAGCGAGCAAGGAGGCCTGCAAGGAGGCCACGATGGACTCCTGGGTGCTGACACGGCGTGGGAGGGCCTGGTTGGCATCCTCCGTTGGTGCCTCGGCGGTGGAACGGGTGGTCGGCGCCATGGCAATGGCGGAAGGCCTGCAGCGGTTGGAGGGTTGTCGTGGTGCGGCGGAGCTGGAGATGCGGCGTTCGAGTGCGGATGGATGGAGTGCGGAACGACGGTGGGAGGGCGGTGCTGGTCGCGGGACTGAGCGGCGGTGCGACACTGGGGAAAATTCGTGGTGCGGTGCTGGACGAGAACGTGCGTCCGGACGGGGGGTTACCGGCGGCCTACGATCGGCGGCGGAAGGAACAGGCAGTTGGCGAACCGGGAATTCGGTCGTGGTGAGGAACCAGGCAAACAGGCGGATTGACCACGCGTGAAGTCCCGATACGGGAAACCTGGGCGTGTGGGACGGGTCGACTAGATCGCGGGAACTTAGAGGAGGAAAATCACAAGCACCGGTGGAGATTTTACGGGCGGCGCGGCAGGTCGGATCAAATTGGTACAATGACGTGAAATCCCTGAGAGGAATCCAGCGAGGGGGAGGGCAGGCGGTGGAAAGCAAGAAGGAGAGAACAAGAGGAAAGGTTAGGGAACAACCCTAATTCTCATACATCCCAATATACATCGAAAAGAGTACAACTCCACCCCTTATAAGTGCGGGGTGTGACAAGTTAAGAAATACAGCATAAAGGGAAAGAAATAATTGCATACAACCAAATAGGAAATAACGAAATAGGAAATAAATAAAACGTCAGGCAGGCCCTACATTTTCGGTCTCTCGTCCTGTAGACGGGCTCGTCGTCGTCTTCCTCTGCATGCGGACTCACCACGGTGTCTGCTCGGCGTGTGCGTGTCCCGTCGACATACGCAATCGTAACAGAAAGACACTTATAGTTTCATACTTTAAGATATTTAGTTGCACTTGCTACATACTAAATAAAAAAACAATCTTGACAAATTTTATAAGGTTGATGATTGTATCTTCTTGGGATACTCATCATTTAGGAATGTTTATAGGTGCTACAATAAAAGAACTCACAAAATAGAAAAGACCATGCATATAATATTTAATGAGCCTAACACATTTTCCAAGGGAGAGAAAACTTCCACCAAGAATATTTGGCCGGAAAAAGATCCTCTTGTTGCTGAGTTGGAGCAACTATCATAAAGGAAAATGAAGAAGGATTATCAAAAGAGCACTATCAACAGTTGGACAATGTTGAAGTTAATTCTGATGATGAATTTCAAATGATGTCACTGAAAACACAGTCAAAGATTCTCTTTGGAATCAAGTGCAGGTTGTTGAGCTTGAAGTTGTTGTTGAAGAAGAAACTCATGAAGAGATTGATCCTACACTTGATGCAGCTAGAATAGATCTTGAGAGAGCAGGATCACCCTCAATCTCAACTGATAGGAGACATGACTCTTGGAGTTAGAACCAAGAACCAACTGTCAACTGAGACTATTTTGTAATGCTTCCTCTCCCAATATGAACCCATGAAATTTGAAGAAGCAAACAATGATCTCCATGGGATTGTTGACATGTAGGAAGAGTTATCTCAGTTTATAAAAATAAGGTCTGGACCCTAGTTGACAGACTTAGAAATTACCCAATCATTGGAACAAAACGGGTATATAAAAGTAAGTTGGATTTCAGTGAAGTAATAGTCAGAAATAAAGCAAGACTAGTTGTTCAGGGATGTAGGCAAGAAGAAGGAATAAACTATAATCAGACATTTGCACCAGTAGCAAGATTGGAGGCAATAAGGCTATTTCTTGCATATGTTGTTCACAAGAAGATTAAAATCTATCAGATGGATGTCAAAAGTGCCTTATGCAGAACAAGCTCCAGGTTTTGTCAATTCATCTTTATCATCTCATGTTTTCAAATTAAATAAAGCATTATATATTCAAAAGCAAGCTCCAAGAGCTTGGTATAAAACTTTATCCACTTTCTTTTTAAAACACTCATTTGAAAGAAGAAAAGTAGATAAAACACAATTCGCAAGAACACATTATAACTTATAAAAATTATACTTTCTATAAGAAATCAATTGCTGGGAAAAACAACAAAAGACTTGAAAATTTTCAGGTATATATTCGACATAACGTCGAATACTAGTTGACGCAACATCGACTTCTATTCGATGCAACGTCCAGAGCCACTGATTACGAAGAGTGTTAATTTATTCGGCGCAACGTCGATATTAATCGACATGCACCGACAAAAAGCCTGCTAAGGTAAAATCAAAGCTACGTTGAATACAAGTCAATGCAACATCGACTTCATAAGTGCGCGCAGAATTCCTACTTTAGATGGTTTTTAACACGCTGCGTCGACTCTTTCCTAAAATGCGTAGCCTTGTGCCGAATCTTCGACGTACCGTCTACTTATACCAGCACTTTTATAATATTTATTACTATTTCAAACTCTTCATCTTCCCTGTTCTCTTCTTCCTTGTTCACGTTCTCCTCTGTCTGTTAAGTGTTATTGCAGGTACAATCATGGCTCCGAAAATAAACTCTGCATTCAGTGTTGATCTGGATTCCTTTGATGCTGCAACTGAAGCTTTTAAAGGCATCTTGCAACTCTTTAGTAATCTTGGACTGAAGAATTAATCTCAACCAAATGCATATTATATAAGGCAAAAACCACCGAGTTTTTGGAGCATGTTAAAGTTGCAGAGGATGGAATAATGACAAGGATTATTATTGAGATAGAAGTTCAGATAACGAATGGAATCATTAAGGCAACCTTTGACCTTCCATCTGGATAAGCTGAAGCAGAGCTATCTGACAGAGAAATAAAAGAGGTGCTGAAAATTATGATTTTTTTCAAGGGAAAAGTCAATTCAACTGAAGAAGATTGACTTTCTGAAAAATACCGATTTTGGCAAACATTGTTGGGAAAGTATTACAATGCAAAATCTTTGCCCATGATGTTATCCCTAAATCACAGTTGCACCTAATGGGGGTGCTTGTTCTTAGAAAGAAGTTCAATTGGGGGAGATGCCTACCAAAGATGATATCCCACAAGTATGCATTAAAGGAGAATGCCTATATGATATTCATGAGCCAGATATTAAAGCATAACTATCCTGGACTGTGTACATCAAAAGGAGTGAATATTCCTTCTGGAAAAAGAATTACAATAGCTTTGTTCTCTAAGTGGACCAGGCAAATCATCAAATTTGGGTCCCAAAGAAAATCTTCTCCAACCTCTCCACGGAATGATGATCCTTCACACCTCCTTCCAGATCAAGCTATTCTGCCAACCCATACATCTACCTCTCTGCCTTCATTACCACCATCATCACCCATTCCCCCAGAATCAAATACTATCCAAACATCTGAACAAACTTTTCAACATATCACAGTCCTAACTGCATCTCCTCCTGCCAGAATCAGTCCACCTACTTCCACTCCTTCCATTAATCTCAATTCCATTATTCTCGAGGCAGTACAGCTGGCTACTGCTTCTCTCACTACTCTGATGGATGAGCGTGCTATAAAGTTTCACACAACATTTGATCTCATGCAAACCAAGATTGATGGGTTCATTGCATCTGTGAAGTGCATGCAAGAAAGGTTGTCTTCATCCACTGTTACCAGGTCTTTCTTAACCTCACTTGCTCGTGAGATTCAGAAAGGGGAGATGCATGAGGAAGACAAGAACATAGGAGTATCTACTAATTCACAAGGGCTAGATTCTTGGAAAATTGCTGGAAAAAAATGTATTACAGAATGTTGATGAAGATCTAAACCAGTTTCTGAATATAGCCTCAACTCAAGGGGAGGATGAGAGGCTTGGAGTAGCATATGTACTGGATATTACCAGAGAAGCAGCTCAAGAGGTTGCACTCCGTCCTGAGGATATATCCACAGTTGTTGAAAGGTCTGCTGCACAAACTCGGGGAGATTAATGCTGAAAAAGATACTGAAAGAAATGTTGCACTAGCTCAGGGGGAGCTTCAAGAGAAGGACAAGTAGGAACACCAATTGGTGACTCACAACAAGGTTGTGAATGATACTGAAAAGATAGTTGTATATACTAAGAAAAGGAAGGTTGTACATAATGCTGAGTATAAGGTATGTTGTTGGACAAGTTTGTTAATAAAGAGACTTCAGTATATATATTCCGGAAAGCTCAAGAACTTACGATTTAAATCTTCGCATTATTCTAACTGGGATTTTTCCATTAATTCTATCTTGGAGTTATATGTTTTCCAGTTGATAAAAGCTTTCACTTGCCAACAGTTTTTTGCTTCCTACTCACGTTCTGAGTTCTTTCTTTTTATTTTACGATGTAAATTACTTTTAAAAAGTTTGTAAAATTTCTTAAGTTAAATATGGGGAGATTATTGGGAAAAATCATATTGATTTAACTTAACAAATTATTCATAAGTGATTTTTACACCTTAGGATAATTACTCATGTTGTATGATGAGAATAATTGGGTCATAGAAGTTCTAGCAAGTCAGTCAACTCAAATTCATAAGAAAGGCTAATTGAAAAAAAGAAGAAAATCATCAAAGGAAATTATGTGGCGACTAGAAGTCGATGCAACGGCGACTAGAAGTCGACGCGACTCTAAATAGATGTCGATGCATCCTCTGAAGTGAAGTCGATGACAGCCCAAGACAGAAGCTGACGCATACGTCAATAGGATATCGACATAACATCGAGTAACAAGTTAAGTCGACAAATTCTTTTTATGAAGCAGATTTCGACGCACCTTCCACCAGAAGTCGAAGTAGCATCGATATATATATCCAGAATGGAAAGTACATAAGACTTTAAACAGAATTATTGAGAGAGAATAACTATGGACGTTATTTGAATCTTTGATGGAAAATTAAGGAAAGATTTCTAGCAGAATTTATAAGAAATTATAAGGAATAAATTTGAAGAGGTTCATGTGATTTATGAAGTCAAAGATAGAATATATTTTATTCCTTCTGAAGACAATCTCCAAAGGGGAATATTTCAAAAATTCCCTAGAGATTGATATACCAAGATTCAAACTGAAGAATATATACACATACAGAGAGACACGGAAAATACACAACACGAAAATTATTCAGATTGTCGACGACATCAGCTCTCTCTTCTTCTTCTTCATTGTTGTTGCGGCAGCAATAACATATTCAGAGAACAAACTAAAAGATAGTGGATCTAGATCATATAATCCTTGCATCGTTTTCTTAGCAAGGATTCAACAATCAAGAAATCTGAAACACTTGCTGCCTGAACAGTCCTAAAATATTTGTTGAAAGAAAACTTATATTAGAAGACAATTCTTCTTTCTTCTTCTTCTCTTTTACTCCTCATTCTGTAATTCAGTAAAGAGTTTTGAGAATCATTCTTCAAAGAATCCAGTCTTAGTTCTGAGAGTCTCTTTATCAAAATACCCGGTCCGTGGTTCAAGATTTCTTTATCAAAAAATCTAGTGTATTAGTTCTGAGAGTCTCCTTATCAAAAGACTCGGTCTCTGGTTATGAGAGTCTCCTTATCAAAAGACTCAAGCATTGTGATAATGTATTCCTATCAAATTGATAAAATAGTGGATGTACCCAGATTTAGGGGAACCACTATAGTTTTGGTGTCTTCTGTGTTGTGACTTTCTTTGTTGTTTTTCTTGTGCACTTTTACTTTTCTGTGATTATTTTCTGGTTGTGATTTTGTGGATGTTAAACTGAAATTGTCTAAGTCTAGATAATAGTTTTAAAAAATATTTTTAAATCTCTATTCACCCTCCTCTAGAGAATTCTCAGAGGCTTAAGTCACAATTGTTCACCCTTTCAGAATGTAGGAATGTGTTACAAAGACGGAAATGGGAAAGGGGCCAAGGCGACGTGGACACAGATCTCAATTGGTTGATGAATGTTCACTAGTAGGACGCACGCACGAAAAAGGAGCCATACGGGATGAAATTTGTCTCTTTGCTTCCCCCTTCTAGACCCATACCTCGCATCCTCTTCGACCCTAGCACCTAACATTTGGTCCGACTTGCCTCGCTTTTGTCACGGTTTTTGTCACTCGAAGCCCTTGTTCCAGCCCCTCATGTTCTGCCCAGGCTCGGTGTATCGTCTTCGTCCGAATTCTTCCCCGTGTGTGTCCGACGCATTCTAACTGCGTGCTCCCAACACTGATTCTCCCGCTACAGCATCATCTGCGTCCCCTGCTCCAGCCTTCGTCTGTTGTGTGCTCCCAACTCTGATTCCCAATGCATTGTCGCACCCTCCCAGCATGCTCTCTGCATCGATTCTCCGTGTGATCCCGTATCTTCAAGCTGAGGCACGTCTTCTCTACCAGTTTTGTCGACCTCCTGCGTCTGCATCGCGCTTGTGTCGCACCTCCCATTTGTTCCCCCGATGATCGTGTCGCTCATGCAGCCCCTTTCGATCTTCCCGCGCCTTTCTAGATCGCATCGTGCATGACCTAAGATTTTCGTCACTCCTCCACTGTTGTTGGTCACGTGTCCGCTATTGCTGGTTGTGTTTCCTCCGCTGCGCACCGCGAGTACTTGTAACTGCACCTGACAACACTCCCTCTATCGTCCAGTTACCGTCCTCCGTCACATGTGCATGCCCCCACGGATCCGATCAATAGTGCACTCTGACACATCTGCGCTTCGGCCTTTTATGGATTTGGCCATATTCTGCCGCCTTGATGCTCGTGAGGCTGTCATTGCCTTGCTTCATTCCCTAATGATGCAGATGGATGTTAAGTTCAACGCCCTCCAGGCCGACAAACCGAGTGCTTCATCATCGTCCAACACGGTCCCCATCGCTTGTCAGGGCACACCCAAACCCCCCTAGGACCCCATCCTGCCACTAACGGGCTTCTCGACACCGGCGGGATTCCCACCTTCACTCAATTCGTTCAATGTCCCTTCTTTCAACGACACCTCCCCATGGGATGGGTGCCGATGCGGAACAGTTTTTCAGCATTCATCTGACTCTTGAGCCACAAAAGGTTCCTACGACTCTCATCAGTATGGAGAGATCAGCTTTCCTAGGTCATGGCTACGACAAAACAACCCATCGCTCTCCTGGGCAGAACTTCAACAAGACCTCATCCTCCCATATGATGTTTGTTATTCAAGGACAACAATTAAACATTTGTGCGGTTTCCTCCAACAAGGCTTCCTTGACAACTACATTGATGAGTTCATTGCCTTGGTGATGCACGTTTCGGGCTTACCGCCAGATCACTAGGATTTTTTTATGCAGGGGTTCCTCCCCCAAATCCAATCACGCCTTCACACCCACCACCCCAGGACAATAACTGATGCCATAGACCTAGCTCGCTTGGTGGAAGCGGACATCAAAGTCGCCTAAATCTATGTCGGCCATTCAAGGGGAGTTCTACGACCCCACTGATTTCCTATCATCCCCCACCCTTCCGGCCACCACTCCAAGTGCATACCGTGGCTCCCCCGCGTCTCGGACCACGTCCTCGACCACCCCAGTCACCGAACATTCCCCGGATGACCAATCACGAGTACCATTATCTTCGCACCAGGGGGCCTTTGTTTATGTTGTAAACAACCCTACTCCTTGAATCATGACTGTCCTCTGAAGTAGTCTTGCATCACCATTGGCGAGGACGACCCAGAAATCACCCTTGGAGATCTCGAAGACCTAGAGGACGATGACTCGCCTGCCGCCATGTGCTCCCCTGCATGTCTGCATCGTCTCAAACTTTTGCACTCTGCGGTGGGAGGCACCTCTGACCCCCTCACTATAACGCTCACTTGTTCCCTGGCTAGCACTCCCCTGATGATGATAATTGATAGTGGGGCCAGCCAAAATTTCATCTCTGTGTCTAGCGGTACAGCTCGACATTCGTCTATCTCCGTCCCCTCCTGTTGTTTGCTTGAACGACGGTTGCCACACTACCTCCGGGGGCCTCTATATGAATCTGCACATGACTATGGGCCCATGCGCTCTCTGCGCAGATTTCTATTATTTTGAGCTCGGTGGTGTTGACGCCATACTCAGTGTCGCATGGCTTCATACACCCGGGGACGAGCATATCGGCTGGGCCCGCATGACGATGCACATTTGTTAAGTGGGAGTCATTTTCCTCTTGGCAAGGGAGGCGTCCTTTTCCCATTTGCCAGCGACACCCTATCCTCCTCAGCCACTTGCGTCAATAGTTTTTGTCGCATACCTGTGGCGTAACGTTGAGCTGACCATCCCAACTGCAGTACGCCCCAGTAGTTACTTCTGCCTTGAGTACATGAGGAATTTGTGAGCAGGTGGCATTGTTACGAAGACGAAAATGAGCAAGAGACGCGGACAGGACACGATGCATAAGTCGACGTCAGGGCCAAGAACCCAAATCCCAACTTGACGATGAACGTTCGCTAGTAGGGCGCACGAGTGTAGCGCAACCGTCAACCTTATATTTTATTATAGCATATGTATTAAGGGTCGCGTGTTATTTATCGTTTGCCCATGTTTAATTTGGAATGAGGCACTATATAAGCATATATGTATCTCTTATTTCAGGTAGTTAGGATGTATGAAAGGAGCCCTGGGGCTGAAATTAATTTTCCTCCTTCTAGACTCCTCTCTCTCCTCATCAGCCCTAGCATCTAACAAGTTGTTTCAGCCTAGCTGAACCATTGACACACATATTTTCCAGAGGCATCTTTCTGAGAATTTTACTGATCAAGGCGCTTTTAAATGCCAGTAATGTAAGTAAGAGAAGACATACTAATAAGACTGAGAAGTTACACAAACCCCCATCATAAATGAATGATCAGTTATGAAGGAGTTGAGAGACTACAACACAAGAGAGGAACCATCAACAGGCTGGCACCAAATAGTAGTAAGAGGTTGCAAGGGACGATTTCGTGATGCACCTTCTGAGCAGGGCAAAGGGAAGAAAAAGATGCATTGATCGTGATTGTAGATCGAACAGGAGATGCAGATCCCTCAACCGAGAGATGTGTCAACTACAGTGGAAAAATATCCGCAACAAAGAGAAGAATTAGTTGCAGTCCTTGTGGCTACTGCACAAACAGACAAACACGATGCTCAAATAAGCTACTGGGTGTAGGATGAAGCTACTATGAGCAAAAGATTAGAAGATGTGAGCATAAGCTACATTGAGTAAGGGAGATGTGAAGAAGTAGATCAGAGTGGAGAAATAGTCAAATCGTTGACAAGAGTATTTGGCATGGTGGATCTAGCAACCAATCAAGCTTGGGACTCTGTGTCATCATTGATTGATATAGTGAATTTTTCTATCTCTCTTTCATTCTTTTTAAACAGGTTTGAAATAAGATTTCTGATTTTGCTTGCGCTGCTTAGCCGTCGCTGTCAGTTTCAGCCTCACCTTAGGCAAGTAGAGATCTCTCTCTTGCAAATATTAAGTTTAATTTAATACATCTGTTCTTTTGATTACATGACATCATTCTTGAATATATTGAACTGTCAAATGATTGAAATCTTGAATGCTCAATCTGAGAAGTTAATAATTTAGGGTTTAATATGTTTGAAATTACGTGAGTTTGTGATTGTAGATAATTTTTATTTGGATATTCGCTTAGATGAGTGATTTGCTCAATTGAGAAATAATTGAAAGAACAACAGATTTTTGGGCAAGCATAATAAGTGTCATAATGATAATTATTAATATTTTTTGGCTAGCAATTAGATGAATTGTGTTTTATATAAAATGTTTGAAGCATACACATGATTACTTGGACGATAATGTGCCTTGGAATGAATTAATATAATTGAATACAAGTTATCCTAGAAAATGATGCATGGTAATCTTATCACTCATGAATATTTGAACCCGCAAAAATATAAAATTTACTATCTAGTTTTTGCCATCATCGAAGCTTGTCTCTTATGCTTGTCTGTTGTAAGACTTGAATAAAGTTTGTTTTATGAGCTGATTTTACCCTCTGCCATAAATTCATGTCTGTTAGAATTATAATATATGAATCATTTATTTTCATGTACCCCCTTTTCATGTTTGTAAATTCTACTTTTGTATGTCTAGATCGATAAATTAGTAGCATGTCTTGATATGCTAGGAATCACTAAATCATGAACCCTTAAATTCATTAATGTCATAAGCAATCATTGAAATGTATTGCTGAATTGATGTGACGTTAAGACTCGAGTTTCCACTTGACTTATAATGGGAACCAATAAATGGTCATAGCAAGCACAAAGTTTCTGATAAGTCTTGCATTTAAACTTGTATTAGAACCATATGCATCAAATTAAAATATCTACACCTTTCACTGATTACAGTTTATGTCATTACGTGATCAAATCTATGTTATACTCCGTAGTAGTCTAATAATTTCAGTTATTTTTACTTGTCTCACTTACTTGTCTGTCTTGCTAGCTTTGCTTCATGAAAACTGGTACAAAAACATTTTTGTTTTTTCTGCTCATACTTTATTTTACTTTGCTCATTTTTTTTGTTTCAATGTTCTGAAGTTTTTCTTTCCTGTTTTGGAATTTGTCTTAGTATCCGTGACTGTGCTGCCTGCTACTCGAGGTTGAGCTGCGTCAAGCTCCTGCTTCTAGAAGTTTATCTTCTCGTCGTGTCAGGTTCTATGCATTTTTTTTTTTTACAGTCGGATATTTCTTTTATGTAGTAATTACTAACATTCATTTACTCTGTTAACATGGACAACTGCTAGCCTAAATAATATATGTACTAGAATTTGACATTATTTGCATGTTCATTTCTCCAAGTTTGTCATGACATAAAATCTTATTCTGAACTTGTATCATGAATTTTAATAAAATACATGTGCACCTATTTCTCACTACCACATTTTAAAATTTTCGCATAAAAAGAATTTATTTTATTCAAAAATAATTATTTTAAAACCTATTATCAATATCTTTGCTCCCGCTTAACATGCATGAATTTTCTTTCCACCCATGCTTGTGGCATCACGACCCGCCTGAAATGCACTCTAACTTTTCTTTAGACGGGTCGTGATACTTTACGAGTGGCTTGTCATACCATTTGGTATATTGAACGCTTCAAGTACGTATATGGATGTTGTGTCAGCTCAAGTGCAATCTTAATTGCATTTAATTTAGTGCTTCATAGCAGAACAAAGCACATAAAATAAGGCATCACTTCCTCATGGACAATGTTGAAAAGGGGAAAATAACCTTACACTGTGTGTCCATTGAAGATCATGTTGGAATTATCGGATCAATGTCGGGTTATTAGAGTATTAAGATGTATTTGTGTTTAGTACCACACCGACTATCGGTGTATTTGAGTCATGTTGTAATCCTATTTAATGCCCCTTATGTGGAAGAATAAATCAGTCAAGTATTTTCCTTCTTCATTTCTACTTGGTATCATAGGGATCAAAGTAAACCCTAGCCGCTGTTTTCCCGTTGTGTAGTCGCGTCCAGCTCCCGTCTCCCTCTTCCTCTCTCGCTCCCGTCTCTCTCTTCCTCTCCTGCTCCTGCTACTTCTCTAGCTCATGTCTCCCTCTTCCTCTCCCACTCCCGTCGACGGAATCGACGTCGGATTCCATCGACGGGAGCGGATCTTGGCCCCCCTGCAGCAGCGTTCGATCCCATCGACGCCGAAGTCTGCTACTTCCATCGCCATCGACTGTGCCTATTACTGCTCCAGTCCGCCTCCTTACGTGAGCTGCTCGGCTGATCTGCATCGCTCCTCCATCGATGGCATCAACGACATCATCGACGTATCCTGTGGCTGCCAACGATCTGATCTGGCTTGTCATCATCATGGCTGGTGTTCTCTTTTGCTGCTCTGCTCTCAATCTCGGCCCCTTTCGTGCTTGTCGCTACCCTGTCCAGTTGATGGTCGTTGTTGCAGCTCAGTGGCTTCCTCGCCTCTTTTCTTATCGATTGTTGATGGTTTGTTGCAGATGTCGGACTGTTGTCGGTCTCCACTACAGTTCCAGCTGGAGATATTGTTCCTGCTGCTAGCCTTTTTTGTCAATGATGGGGATGATGGAGTGTCTTGCTATTTTTTCTTGTGTGGCTTATGTTGTTTGTCCCTTGTCCTAGTGTTATGCTTATATGCACGTGTGTTCCACGTGAGGGGGAGTGTTTGGGATTAGGGCGACCCGGATGATCTTTCATGTTGTTTGCCTTAGTCCCACATGGCCTCTTGACTTATGTCGTGTGTTGTTTGTGTCTCCCCAAGTTTTCTTTTGATTGGTCGTGTGTTGGGGAGGCGATTGATGTTGGGGTTCTATTCTCATCTGGTTGTGTCATGTGGGACCGTGTCATGCGGGACTGTGCCGTGAAGGACCGTTTTTGTGCGGATTATCCCCGACGGATTATCTCTGATCACTCGTTTGATGACTTGCTCAACATCTTTCGTTCTCTTTTGCATGTTGTGTGTGTAGGTGATGTGGGTTGACCGTTTTTCAGTGAGTCCACATCATGTGTGGGTCCTGCGTCGTGTGTGGGTCAGCGTCGTGTGTGGCTATGTCCCCAGCTTGATTCCCCGGTTTGGAATTTCACCTGGTGGCTTGTCTGATGTTTTGTCTCGCATCATCTACCACCATTGCCGTTATTTGTTGTGTCCAAGCTGAAGGGTCCCCCCTTCAGCTTGAGGGGGAGTGTTGGAATTACCGGGTCAATGTCGGGTTATTAGAGTATTAAGGTGTATTTGTGTTTAGTCTCGCACTGACTATCGGTGTATTTGAGTCATGTGGTAATCCTATTTAATGCCCCTTCTGTGGAAGAATAAATCACTCAAGTATTTTCCCTCTTCATTTCTACTGATCAAAGGGTTGATATTTTCAAAAAGCCCCTTGATTAAGTACTGACACTTCATCAATGCACTGAGAATGCTTGATGGTGCATAATAAAATACACTATAATATAAAGAAAATATATTTATTGTAGAAATTTATTGTTGGGAAAACAACCTAGGACTTGAAATTTCATGCATGCATTCGGCGTAACGTCGAATAGAAATCGACGCAATATCGACTTCTATTCGATGTAACGTCAAGAGCGATAGATTGTGAAGAGTCTAAATCTACTCGACGTATGCGTCCACATAAGGTCTGGGAAGACATAGTCAAAGCTATGAAAAATACAAGTTGACGCAACGTCGACTTCATACGCGCGCAGAAATCTTTCCATAAACAAATTTCAGCACGTTACATCGATTCTTTTTCTAAAAAATGCATCGCATTATAACCTAACCTTAGACGTATCGTCTTCTTATACCAGACTTCTGTTATAACTTACTACACTTTCAAACTCTTCATCTTCCCCCTCTCTTTGTTTTCTTGCTCTCCTTCTCTCTTGTGTGTTAAGCATTTTTGCAGATACAACCATATATGGGCATGTTCTCATACTATGCTTTGAACACATTCTGATATATACACAAACCCACAATGAGCATCTTACCCACTTGGGACTCCTATTTGATATCATTGGTAAAGAAACTTTTATATCCATTTGAAGAGGTGCACCTTCCTATCCAAGTTGGTACATTTTAGAGGATTCATCATAAGCACCTATGGTGTATCCTTAACCCTTACAAGGTAAAATACATTCGAGAGTGACCCACACCCATGAATACCAATTAGGTCCGCAACTTCATGGTTGGTAACCTCCATTAGACGATTTTTCAAAGGTTTTGGCATCATAGAAACTCCTATTTTGGAAGGTTTGGTCTCACCGAGAATATTAGAAAAATATTTCCTCTTGGTTTTAGTATCATGGAGAATTTTAGTTCATTTAATGCAGATCGGCGATCCAAAATTGCAGAGAAGATGCGAGAAGCTCGTCTAAGATGGTTTAGACACGTACAAAGGAGACCATTAGAGGCAAATGTTAGGCGGTGTGAGAGTCTAATTACTAGGCTTGTTAAACGAGGGAGGGGTAGACCAATAAAGAATTGGAATGAAACTATATGGAAAGACATAATGTACTTAGGCATTGGTGAGATCATGACAAAAGATAGGGCACAATGGCGACAAAGGATCCATATAGCTGACCCCACTATATTGGGATAAAGGCTTGAGTGTTGTTGTTATGCAGATCGGCCATCCAAAATTTAATTTAGAAATTTAGTCTTGTGGAGACTCATGTTTAATATTCTCCAATGTCGATTGACCTCTTCCTTGATTGGGAAGACGAGTGTGCACATATCAATAGTTCCTTCTTGAAAACCTACCTTGCCAACAAGGTCAAGTCATGTTAGGACAATCATCTTGCTAAGTTCTTTAAAACTAGTGATTGTGGTCTTCATCTTTTAGTGTTAAGCAACATGTACAACTCTTTATTTAGGCATTTGTGCATATAAAATCTGGTACCCTTGGTGGGGTCTTCATCTTTTAGTGTTAAGCAACATGTACAACTCTTTATTTAGGCATCCTCGAACGACTATCCTCATTTCGTGAGAGTTACCTTGACACACAGTTATCTTTATGGATAATATGTATTCATACTTAATTAAGCATTTTGTTTTTTAGCTTGTTTTGTCTTATAGCGGGTCTTCATCCAATATAAGGATAAGTTGGACGAAGAATATCTTTTATCTTGCATATTAGTTTTGTATGACTCGCTACGAAGATGATTCTTGGAGGGTTCTTCTCCTCAAGTTTTGGGATGCGAGCATGTCTCAATATTATGTACTCATTCTTCTTCTTTAACTCAATGTATTTCGATCTTCAATAGCCCTTAGTTATTAATTGGTACGACCTCCAACCTCCACCTATCATCTACAGCGTGTCGCCGGCCATGCTGTGAATTTCACCTCCTCAAGTGCACTTTATGCCAGCCCACAGAGCAACATATCTGCTCCCTTTCATCTCGTCTACCTTGATCGCTAAAGTTGCCAAATATTTCTAGGATCCCAATGCCCAACTACTTTTTCATATTCATGTCGCGCTGCCCTTAAGCCTTGTGTCTTGCCAATAAAAGCTCTATTCCACCCGGTGTTGTGGATATCGTCCAACATTACCAACATATCGACTAATACAAAGATTTCATGGACAAAATGACACTTTTCCGATATTTTTTTTTGCAAATATCCTTTTAGAATATATCTATTGAAACATCAACTATCGATCAGTACATATCGATGGTATATCTACTGCATTTTTTAATTTATATTATCTAGCATATATGGTTTAATATACGGCAAAATGAAATTGTTTCGTTGTCTACATTATTATGTATCCTAGCTCTCGACTATCTTCCAGCTTTCTCTGGCTTTCTCCCTAATGTCCGTTGTACAACCCCAATTTGGTGAGCCCATCCCGACTCGTGCCTAAAGGAGGTGAGGCGAACTCAGACAGAGTTAATCAAAGACTAAGGCCAGCCCAGCCTCATTTCGGCGAGAAAGGGCGATCTCGCAGAGGTTAACCTGCTGAGACCAGGTCTGGCGAGCTCAATGCCGAGGCGAGTTCCGCCCGGGCGACTTCGTACCAGGCGAGTTCTGATCTTAGGCGAGCTCTGGCCAGTCGAGTACCCGACTATTCTGGCCGGGGTACTCGCCCCGGCTAAGAAACCTCATTTGTGTGCATTATGATGTTTGTAGGGTCGTCAGAGTCTTCCCATAGCCTTCCCAAACAGCGGGATTCCGTTGTTTGCAGGCTATTTTGGACTGCTAATAACACCAACGAAAAGGCGGAGGCCGCTATTTGCAAACCGTAAAAATACTATTTTGCTCTTGACAAGGGTTTGCCTATAAATAGACCCCCAAAACACCTCGGAGGGGCAAACCCAGCCTCCTAGAGCTCCTTCCACTGCGAGTTATAGCTATCTGTCATCCGAGGTGTCGAGCACAGCATTTGGCTTTGGGAGGGGAAGTAGCGGGAAGCACTTCCAGGTGTGCGGCGGGACCTCCTCGCTGCAGCTCACTGGGTCAGAGTGTAGGCAACCATTTTCTACCTAGAGAGGGTTGACTCCAAGCTCGGAATACCTCAGTCTAGAGCGCCCGACGACGAGTCAAGTAGCTCGAACTGTCCCCTCTTAGTCCAAACTTCGTTGAACTAGTATTCGGGTTTCAACATTTTTGGTGTGATGAGCGTGGATGGCAGTTCGTGAACAAAAACTCGTCTGATGATGCCATGACGGGACATGGAGAGCTGGCAGACGGCCAGGGGAACTCGCTTCCATCCAGCGTGTTTGTTACTCAAAGTCAATTTGTCGAGTTCATGAGATCGATGGAGGGAATGGTGCAAGATCTACTCGCGCAGAGCGGCGAGGTCGCAGCGCCCACTCTGTAGGTCGTCGCCTCGCCTGGTGAGGTGGGATGCAGTCAACAACCCGGCAAGGAGGTAGTACAGGAAGTGGAGGATCAGACAATCTAGTTGCGGGACCTCTTCGCAAGCACTCTGACTACTCGTTGCTCGAAGGGCGAGTACGAGCAAGCTCTTCCCGGCGATCTCATCTCGTCGGCGAGTCCTTTTTGCAAGTTGGTGTTGTCCGCTCCTGTCCCGGCGGGGTTCACGGAGACCACAATGAATTTCTATTCCGGGAGGGATGACCCGATTCAACTTCTGCAGTGGTTTGAGGACATGGTCTCAATTCGGCCGATGTCAGATCCTTTCAAGTGCTGGTTGTTTGCCATCACGTTCGGAGGAAAGGCAAAAGACTGGTTTCATCAGTTACCGGCAGGTTCGATCTATAGTTTTGAAGACCTTAGTGGGGGGTTCCTGCTTCGCTTTTCCACGTTGAAGAAAAGGAAGAAGGGACCGGAAGCTCTCTTCCTTATAAGCAGGGTCGCAGGAGTCGTTGGGGTCGTACGTAGATCGCTTTTAGGAGGAGATCCTCATGGTTCAAGAGGTGTCGAGGCACACCTTCATGCTGGCTTTCACCTTGGGTTTGCAAGGCAGGTTGTTCAAAATGGAGTTGAAGCAAATTCACCCCATATCTTTTGAAGATCTGAACGACCGAGCGAGGCACTACATCGAGGGGGAATCAACGAGTCAGGGATTTGTGTCCAAGCTAGCTAAGTTGACGGGAGAAGTGAAGGAAGCGGCGGAAGGAGAGAATGAGGGGCCCAAGAGGAGAGAGGAGCCAAGAAGGCGGGAGGAAGGAGGACCTCGACATAACCAATACCGGCAAGACCGGGAGAAAAGGTTCCAAAGACCGCCAGTCGAGCCGGCGCGGAGGCCAGCAGGAGAAGGCTACCAGGGTTGGCTGAGGAGAAGATTCTCTCCCGAGCGTCGGGACCGCCACCATCACCCAAGCGAAGACGCGAACCATGGAGGCAGAACCAGGTATCCCCACAAGAGACATATGCAAGCGGCCGAGGCCGGGGGCGTGGAGGAAGGCCCCAACAGCCAAGCAGGGAGGGAGAAAGGAGGGTGGTCCTCTATTACGACTTTCATCAGTTTAAGGGCCACGCCACAGCAACTTGCCCGAAGTTTCTAGAGCTGAGAAGGGGAGCAGAGGATGGAGCCCGGGAGGGTGGACGAGAGCCTGAAGCAGGAGTAAAGGAAGGAGGTGGAGGACGGGCACTAAGGGGGTGCGAGGATCGAGTGGATCAAGGGGTTCGCGGCGGGATCGGAGTGATCCATGGCAGAGTTGGATTGGAGGCGACCAGAAAGGGAAGCTTGCACGCATTTTATCGCAGGAGAGTGGCTTCCACCTCGTAAGCCCCACCTCTGATAGGGGAGATTACGTTCTGTGTGGAGGATATGTTTGGAAATAAAAACCCCTTCCACGATTCCTTGGTGATACAAGCGGCGATAGAGAACTTCACGGCCTCTCGCATTCTCGTCGATAACGGAAGTTCGGTGAATGTGGTCTTCAAGAAGGCATTTGATGTCATGGCAGTGGAAGAGAAGAAAGTTACCTCAACTGATGGTCCCCTCTTTGATTTTTCGGGGAGAGAAAGGAGGTCGAAGGAGTGGAGCTCCTTGTCACCCAGGAGAAACATAAAAGAATTGTCGCTTCGTTGTCGTTGACACGCCCGGTAGTTACAACACTATCTTTGAAAGGCCCCTCATCAACACCTTCCAATGCGTGTCTTCATCGTTCCACCGGTGTTTGAAATATAACATTGGAGGGTTGCAGATCCAGAACAGGAGCGACCCAAAGGTGGCGCGGGAGTGTTACCTCAATGCAATCAACACAGTCAGCTAGGAGAAGTAAGCCAAAATGGTCTACAGGGTGATGGAGGAAATGGCAAGGCTCGAGGCAGCCGAGGAAGTAGAGGAGAAAGAGATCGAGGCAGAGGGAGGGAGGCCCGGAAAGGTGAAGATTAGCAGGGAGCTGGCGGAGGAGGACAAGGAGAAGATCCTGATGTGCATCCAGAAAAACGTGGACATCTTCGCGTGGAGAACGGAGTACATGCCTGACATCGACGCAGACGTCGCGTGCAACCATCTCAATCTGGAACGAGAGGCCCGCCCCATCCATCAGAAGAAGAGGACAACCGTCAATAACTTGCCGAGCCCATCCACGCAGAAGAAAAGAAGTTGTTAGATGCAAGTTTTGTGTCGAAGATCCAGTATCCGGGCTAGGTCTCCAATATTGTAGTGGTGAAGAAGGGAGATGGAAAGTTGTGTATGTGTATTGACTATTCTCTTCTTAATAAAGTTTGCCCCAAGGATTGTTACCATTTACCTAGAATGAACGCACTCGTAGATTCAGTCGTCGGATTCCATGTTATGAGTTTTTTGGATGTTTTTTCCGGTTAACACCAAACATGTATGCACCCACCCGACATAAATATTTTTTTATCACGAACGACGGATGCTACTGTTATAAAATAATGTTGTTTGGGCTCAAGAACTCGGGAGCAACGTACAAGCAGATGATGGATTGGGTGTTCAGGGTGCAAAAGGTGCGAAATCTGGAGGTGTATGTAGACGAATCTCTTGGATGAAGAGCAAAAGCCTGGAGGAGCATTTTGGGGACCTGGTAGAAACTTTTGCCACACTCCAGAAGGATAATATGAGACTCAACCCCGCCAAGTGTGTCTTCGGTGAAGGGAAGGGGAAGTTCTTGGCTCATCTCTTGATCTCAGCTGGAGTGGAGCCAAACCCGGACAAGGTCATGACGATCTTGAAGATGGAAGCTTCGAGAAATGTGAAGGAGGTTCAACGCTTGACGGGTCGGCTCGCAGGGCTGAGCAGATTGCTCTCAAGGGCCGGGGAGAAGTCTTCCCCTTTCTTCTGAGTGTTGTGCAACCACATAGACAACAAAAAAGTTCGAGTGGTAGATAGAGTGAAAAACCCTTTCAAAGTTTAAAACTTCAACTTAAACTTCTACTGACACGGGCACCCTGTTGTAAGGACCTCGCGAGGGAGATGATCTCTACCTCTAGCGATGATCTCGGTCCTAGTTCGAGAAGAGGGGAAAAAGCACATATTTACTATGTAAGTAGGGTCCTCTGGAAGGTCCGAGCTACGTTACCACATCCTGGAGAAGCTGGCCTTTGCACTCATCATTTCGGCTCCGGAAGCTCCGTCCCTTCTTCCAGGCTCACTAGATCACGGTGGTCACAGATCATCAGCTTCGCGACATTATGGATGGAGTCGAGCATTCATGAAGGCTGACCAAGTAGTCGGTAGAGCTTAGCTAGTTTGGCATCTCTTTTGTTCCTCGGGTGGCGATGAAAGGCACAAGTGGTGGACGGTTTTTGGCCGATTACACGGCAGAAACAGGTAAATTGGAGTCGCGGTAGTGAAAGTCTTGAGAGATATTTGTAGACGGAGCATCGGGAAGATACTCGGTGGGAGCCGGCGTAGTCCTAATAAGTCCTCAGAGGGTGAGGATCGAGCAGGCCATTTGCATCTATTTTCCCGTCACCAACAATCAGGCAGAATACGAGGTCGTGATTGTCAGCCTCTGCCTAGCTCGAAAGCTGGGGATTCAAGTCCTCAAGGCCCACACAGATTCCATGGTAATGGCCTTGCAGATTCGGGGAGAATTCGAGGCCTGGGAGCAGACACTGCAATGATATATGGTGAAGGTAACGGAGTTAGTCAGCACCTTCCGTTTGGTTTCCATCCAACACGTTTCAAGGAAGGAGAATATGGAGGCAGACCGCCTGGCCAAGTACGGCCCCGCGGCGGGAGGGACGATGACTGAACTGTTCCGGCCTTCCATCGAGGAGGGGGAACTCATGGAGATTGACCATCAAGCGTCATAGATGGATCCATTTGTGGAATTCTTGACCACGGGACGATTCCCTCCCTGCGTTCAGGACAAAAGGTGATTCAAATACAAGTTGGCTTGTTACTTGCTCCACGAAGGAAGCCTCTACTGAAAGACTTTGTCGGGTCCCTTGGCACGATGCGTCGCTGAGATTGAGATACCCCGGGTGTTGGACGAGATCCACTCAAGGGGGAGTGCGGAAGCCATTCCCGAGGAAGAACCTTAGAGAAAGGGGTGCTGAGGCGGGGGTACTTTTGGCCTACTATGCGAAATGGCGTGGAACAGTTCGTCCAAAAGATGCTCAAGATGCCAGCTCCAAGCACCCCTCCAGCTACAGCCCGCGCAGTGGCTCAAGTCAATTGCGGCTCCATGACCCTTCGCAATCTGGGGGATGGATCTCGACGGGTCGTTCCTCCAAGCAAGTGGGCAAAGAAGGTTCATTCTCGTGATGATCGATTATTTTTCCAAGCGGATTGAGGCGAAGGCATTGGCAAAGACTACCTCCCAAATAGTGAAGAAACTTCATATGGGGGGAGGTCATCTGCAGACATGGGCTTGCCGCTCGCAATCGTCACAGATAACGGATAGCAGTTCACAAGCCGGAGCTCGTCAATTTTTTGTAGCCAACTGGGAATTGACCTCCGCTTAGCATTCGTTCATCATCCTCAGAGAAACGGCCAGATCGAGGCCGCCAACAAAGTCATCGTTAACCTCCAGAAGAAAAATATGGAAAACTTAAAAGGAAATTTGGTTGAGCAACTTCCCTTCCATCCTTTGGGCCCTTATAACTACCTTGAACACTGTCACCGAAGAAACTCCATTCAAGCTATCTCATGGCTCGGAAGCAATGATCCCGATGGAATTCGACGTTAGGATCCCAAGGATGGTAGCCGCAGCAGAAGGAGAAGATTGGAGGATAGAGAATGAAGAGAAGCAGAGGCTCTCACTATACTTGGTGGAGGAACTTCGAGACCTCGCGACAATCCGCCAAGAGGAAGTCAAACGTGGGATGGCAAAATACATTGACAAGTATATAAGGGTCGAGCAGTTCGACAAAGGCGACCTGGTTCTCAAGAAGATGGATGCCACTGGCAGAGCCGCGACTGTGGGTATGCTCCGGCCAAATTGGGAAGGCTCGTACATGGTGGCAGAAGCACTGAAGACTGGGGGTACCGTCTTCAAAATTGTGAGGGGAGCTCCTTAGTAACACATGGAGTGGGGACGATTTAAAATGCTTTTTTCCTGTAAAGACCCCACCGGCTCATAATGTATTTGAACCATGTTATTTCGCTTGATTAATAAAACTCTTTCGGTATAGCAAGTGCAAGTGAGATATCGAATGAATGTGCCCGGGTGGAGTCAAAATGAAAAAAGGTTGAAGACCTCGAGTTTTGTTGTTGCTGCAGTCTGAGTCAGTGCACGAGCTTCTCTCATGCATACTGACTACTTGCCCCCTCGATTGAGTTGAAGACTTCGAGCTTATGCTTGTTGTCGTAGTCCGGGTCCCTGCACGAGTTCCTCTCCTGCATACCGGTTACTTGCCTACTCGAGTGAGTTAAAGACCTCGAGTTGTGTTGTTGTCGTAGTCTAGGGTCCATGCACGAGCTTCTTCTCCTGCATACCGGCTACTTGCCCCCTCGAGGGAGTTGAAGACCTCGAGCTATGTTGTTGTCGTAGTTCCGGGTCCCTGTACAAGCTCTTCTGCTTGCATACCGGCTACTTGCCCCCTCGAGTGAGTTGAAGACCTCGAGTTCTGTTGTTGTCGTAGTCCGGGTCCATACACGAGCTCCTCTCCTGCATACTGACTACTTGCCCCCTCGAGTGAGTTGAAGACCTCGAGCTTGTGTTGTTGTTGTAGTCCGGGTCCCTGCATGAGCTCCTCTCCTGCATACTGACTGCTTGCCCCCTCGAGAAAAAAGTCTACCTCCTAGGACCATAAAAGTCATGGGGCAAAAGAGAGGCTTACATGGGAATGGATGTAAAGTCTTTGTAAACTCGCCTCGCTAATGGGCGAGGCGGGCACAATACGAAAAAGTGGGTAGCAGCCCGCGAGACGCCTAGATGAAAGGAATATGAAGGCGCGAGTTGGTTATGACTCGCTACAACTCATCGCCTCGCGGGAAAGCATTCGACTGAGTTATTGAAGAACCTAACAAAACCTAAGTTAGCGTGAGGCGAGAATAGATTTCTAGGAGACTAGCGAGAAGCGCGGCCAGGTACATTAACCTAGCGATAACCGCCCCTAGGCGAGTCGAAATGTGGGGCCCAGGAAATCAATCGTCACTGTCAAAAAACCAGGCAAATAGTCTAAAAGGCGGATGGAAACGATGCACGAAATAAAACACATACATAAAAATATATACAATCAATAAAAATCATATGTTGCAAAGAAATAAAGGCACGAACGAATTCGCCCGGTTAAATGTTTTGTTATACAAACTTGGCAAGAACGCCGCGTAGAGAAGAAATCAAAGAAAATAGAAGAAATCATCGCCCAATCTTCTCCTTCCTCGTCGGAGTCTGCCTTTGGAGAGCTCGTTGGCACTGGGAAAATCTCCAGGATTAACTGCTCCGGAGTAAGAGCTAACCCCACCTCGTTCAGGGGGCCTCGCTGCCGGAGGCAGTTCATCGCGAGCCGGGTAGCAGTCATAGCAAGAGCTCAACGAACCACCTCCATCTCCTCAACGGTGGAACCATAGGGCGCGGCAGCGCTGGAGGATTTCTCGTTGGCTCGACGCGGGAGCTCGAGCAAGTTGGATTCCACCTCGCCAATACGGTTGGAAAGGTCGTCGTTCTGGCTGCGCGAGTTCCTTAGCTCCTCTAGTTTGGAAATTCGTTCAGCCTACGCGAGCTCATCATCCTGTAAAGAGCCAAATCATAGAACAATGGACAAACCTAAGCAGCGTCAAGGGTGAAGGTGGGTACCTCGTCCCGAGCAGGCGGGGCGACACCTCGAGCGGCCTTAAGCTCGCCGTTGGCTTTTGTCAGTTGTTGCCTGGTGCCCCCAAGGGATCCTAAGGTCGCTTCCAGCTTACCGATCAAACTGAGGGCTCTCCTCGCGGTTTGGTGGGAAAGTTTAGCAGTGTGGTGTCACGGTTAGCCAACTCACGGACGGTGGTGCTCGCCAGCACCGCCGCGTCCTCCCGTCCGTAGAGGCCGAACATGACGTTGAAGGCATCATCATACGGATCGTCGTCCTCCATCCAGGAAGGCAGTTGCGAGCTCAGGCTCACCTGGTACATCCCCTCGTGCCACTAGAGGAGGAGGTCGCCTTCAAGATCCTCAGCGCGCATCCCCAGCTCATAGTTAAGGAGGGCGTTGGGGGCTTCCTTCGGCTTCTTGGTGGCAGCGGTGCTCGCCTCGCCTACTTTGGGCTTCTTCTTCGGCTCGGGGGAGGGGCGAGTAGAGGAGGATTTTTCTCTTTTCGTTTGGTGGAAGCAGATAAGGAGCCGATGGCACGCACCACGGTGACCTCAGTAGGGCGCGAAGTGAGGGACTTACTGGTAGGTGTCTTCGCAACAGTTGATGGCAGGTTCGCAGGCAGGGTTCGCACACCAACGGATATAAATTAAGCAGACTAATTCTTAAGCGGGTTCACACGAGCGGAAGATTCGTGAGTTCATACCTGTCCCAGGTATCACGAAGGCGAGTTGGTCCTGATGTTGTCGCAGGTACAGGACGTCGAACTCCTTCCCTTTCAAGAAAAGCATAGAGGGCGAGAGCGTCACCCTCCACGCAAGGCAGCTTGTATACGCTCTCGCTTCACTGGGTGGGCGCGAGCGGCAATGTCCCGAACGCACCCTGCACAAAGACAAACTTGTCCGTCCAGTGGTGTACCATGTTCATGGTTTCCTCGATTTTGACACAAGGATTGGATAAGAAGACAACGTCGTCGATGGTGGCCTTCAGTGTTAGGATTTTGCGGAAGGCGGTGAGGTCGAACTCGATCCCCTCCTCACACATGTAGCACACGAAGGCAACCATGGCGCTGATGCCATTAGAGTTGACTTGCGTTGGGACCAGCCCGAAGTATTTGAACACCTGGTTCACCTCGGTCCATATGGGGAGTCGCAGTCCCGATTGAAAGTGGGCCAGGGGGAGGCGAGCTCGTCAGCGTAGAAGGTGTTGATGCTCTCGTCGGGAACGGGTTGCCGCGCCGAGAAGCCTTCCGGAATGAATCGTGCCACGAACGCCTTGAACTCGACAGCAGTGATCTGCGAGTCCGGGAAGCAATGGTCGATAAAGTTCGTGGGCGACCCTCATCACCCTTAGATTCGTGAACCATCCTGACGTAAGTGAGGCGAGTAGAAGGTCTTTTGAGTAAAGAGGGCGGGGGATCTTAGGAGTCGGAGAGCGTGTCCTTGGCCTTAGCCCCCCCCCCCCCCACCCCCACCACGCACCTGCCCCGTCTCGGCTCGCGAGAATGGCACTCTCGCTACGGTGTACTCACCGAGTACCGCGCTCGCGCCACCCTGCACTTGCACGCTAACTCAGTTACAAAAAGCGTTCAATTCATGACAGGCAAAGCCAGATTAAAGGAACTATTCTTCTATTATTACTCGACGTTTAACGGGAGCACAAAAATCTCGAGCGCTCAAAAAATGAATACAAATTAGCGTGAGTCCAAAAAGTGATAGGCACAAAATATGGCGAGAAAGGAAAATAACCGGAACAAAAAATAAAACCCTGGTCTACTACGAACGGCGCATGGGTCCCCTTCCTCGAGTCTGCAGGCGAGCTAGGTGGCGAGCAGTCCAAGTAATGGCCATAACTTCGTGGAACTTTTCCTGGGCGCGGCAAAGGTACTACTAGCCCTTTCGCATGGCCTCTTCCAATCTACTCGCCTCACTGACGGTTCCTGCGACCTGCGCGAATTTGTGGAGGTGATCTTCGGTAGCGAGTTAGCGGGTCTCCAGTTCATATATTCTCTCATTGGTGTCCAGCATCCGTAAAAAGAGCCCGCCTTTGACCTCCAACTATGCGTTATAGTCCTCCACCACTTCCATGTGATGTTGGAGGTAACCGAGTTCTTGTTTAATCTTGAGCGGGGGAGCAGCGGAAAGAACGGAATCGTAGGACGCGAGGACCACGATTAAGAGAGTACCAAAGTCGGCACTCTCTACTCTCGAGTAAGAGGGCTCGACAGCCTATGAGGTGTTGGCCCCGACAGAGTCCCCAACGATGAAGGCTCGGGCGAGGCGAGAGAATCTGGACCTGTAGTAAAGATGTCAGTGAGAGGCGGTGATCAGCAGAGCGAAAGGTACCCGGCCAGGGTTGAGCGCTTACTTTGCAGGGGCACAACACCTCCCTCTGTGGGACGAGGCGACATCATCGCCAAGGACTTCCTGCCTGTGCGGGGGTGACTCGACTCACCGACTTTGAGTTGTCGAGTAGGAGCAAACGAGCCCGCCTCACCAGGGGGCGTCGCAGACGTCTTCTTCTTCTTGTCGGACCTGCCGCCTCCGACTCTCGTTGCCTCTTTGGAGGGGGTCCGCCAATCAGGCCGAGAAGAACCTCGGCATCAACATCGTCAAGGTTCAATGAGTCCATCAAGCGCAAGGGGGCAACCAGTCAACAGGGGAGTGTTGGATAAAGAAGACGGGCCCTACCCCGTGTATTTATAGAAGGGGTAGGTGCAACGCGCTCCAATCCGCCTAGTTGCAACCAGTTACTCGCCAAATCGAGATTGGATGATTTCTTTCCGACTTCTATGAAGCTCGCAAAGAGCGGGGATTGCGTACAACCCCAATTTGGCGAGCCCAACCCAACTCGCGCCTAAAGGAGGTCAGGCGAACTCAGATAGGGCTAATCGAAGACTAAGGCCAACTCAGCCTCATTTTGGCGAGAAGGGGCGATCTCGCAGAGCCTAACCTGGCGAGACCAGGTCTGGCGAGCTCAATGTCGAGGCGAGTTCCGCCCTGGCGACTTCGTGTCGGGGGAGTTCTGATCTTAGTTGAGCTCTGGCCCGTCGAGTACCTGACCATTTCGGTCGGGGTACTCGCCCCGGCTAAGTAACTTCATTTGCGTGCATTTTGTTGTTTGTAGGGTCGTCGGGGTCTGCTCATAGCCTTCCCAAATAGCGGGATTCCGTTTTTTGCAGACCAATTTAGGCTGCTAATAACACCAACGAAAAGGCGTAGGTCGCTATTTGCAAACCGTAAAAAGACTGTTTTACCCTTGACAAGGGATTGCCTATAAATAGACCCCCAAAGCACCTTGGAGGGAGAGACCCAGCCTCCTAGAGCTCCTTTCTTTGCAAGTTTTACCTTCATGTCATCTGAGGTGTCGAGCACAACATTTGTCTTTGGAAGGGGAAGTAACGGGAAGCACTTCCAATTGTGTGGCGGGACCTCCTCGCTGCAGCTCACTGGGTCAGAGTGTAGGCAACCATTTTCTACCTAGAGAGGGTTGACTCCAAGCTCAAAATACCTATTTCTAGAGTGCCTGACGACGAATCAAGTAGCTCGAACTGCCCCCTCTTAGTCCGAACTTCGTTGAACCGGTATCCAGGTTTCAACATCTGTCTGTCATTAACTTCGATACCGCTTGTCCTTTGGATTTTGGACTAAAGGTTTTTTATCTTTCATCATCATCGACGACATCTTGATTTCCTTTGACTTTCTTCCATGTTTTATACCATTATTACATGTGTAACATAAAATAATTAAAATACTTTAGTAGTCTTAGAAGTTCAATAAATGTTAAATTGTTAATATATATTAAAAAATAATTATATTTATATATAACTATGCACATAAATAATTAAATTTTGAAATATAAAACACGAAATATCCCTAATATATCCCCCGACATATTAAAGCCGACACTGACGTGCTCCCGACATCTGACATCTACAAGCTTGATTCTAGCCCATATTTTCCAAACCCATTGAAATCATTCTGCCAATTAACCATCACAATTACTATATGATCATTTCAATCAAAACAATTTTGGAACCCCACCTTTATTACTTTATGTTGCCTCTTTCAAATTTCCACCCTTAATTGATGCTCTTGATAAGAATAATTTCACTGTTTTTGCAGAAATTATTTTTGCTCATAAATTTGCAAATGACTGACAAATTTGCTCCATCATCTTGTCATGACTATGGCCAAAGTCTTGACCCAACATGCATTCTTACACCGCAAAAGAGGCTTCAAATCTGCTTCCCTTTACTACCCTTGAGGACAAGATCAATTTTCTAGATGTGTGTATTAATATGTATACGCCTTAGCGGAAAACTAACACGAGCGATAGGATGATTAGCCTCCCTTCGTGAGAGTTTTCTTGTGGTTACCTTAATTGATAATAATATATTTATAAGTATTTATGTTTTGTTTTTTCATATTCTTTGTCTTGTAGCGTGGTCTCCATCCTATAGAAGGAGCCCTGCATTGGAGAATATCTTTTATCTTGCTCATTAGTCTCGAATGGCTCTCAGCGGAGAGGACTCTTAAGGAGATACTGCCTTCAAGTGTTGGGATAGCGAGCATGTCTCAATATTATGTATTTATCATTCATCTTTAATCCAATGTATTCCACTTTTTGATAGCCCTTATCTATCGGTATATGTGAAGAAGATAGTTATGGGAGATTAACTTGGGTGTTGTGGAAGCTAGGTGGTGAAATATGAAAGATGTCAGAGATACGTCGATGCGGCACAGCTAGGGATGATATCGACTTGATGTAGCCCTTGACAAGGCATGGAATCTTTCTTCCACAAAACATGTTTGCTCCAAAGGTTTGGTTAGAGTAGATGAGTGGCGTATGCAAAGGTAAGCGCAAATGTGTGGATGTAGTCAATGAAGGCCAAAGTGTCCACTAGTAAGCCCAAGAGCATTAATAGAGATCTCAATGAATTCTGCAAGGTAAGCGATCATTGACCCAGATTGGACTGCACAAAGACAATTGAATGCATTGCCAGACTAGTGAATGTTGTAGTGGAGGATTAGTCCTTTCAAGAGAGTATCCATGATAAGTGGGCATTTCTTTGGCATGACAAATCCAGTGGAGCATAGAACATTTCATGTAGATTGTGGACAAATCCAGTGGTGCATTAAAGTTCAAAAATTACCTGGCGCAAGCTAACCAACCTACAAGGTAATCTTAGCCTGCATTAGCGTCTCCAATGTTGATCGAGTTCTTCAATGATTGGGAGGAACATGCATGTATCACCCTAGGATATCATGCACCTTTGGTACATTCTTTCCTTATCGGCAATGCTCCCAACCCTATTTTTCTAGTAGGGACGACCATGATTAATGACTATGCTCCATATGAATAGTAATGGCTTTTATGGTAAACAGCACCATCTTAAATCATTAATATAAGAAAAACTAACAAGGTGATAAATACTAAATTTAGATGCAGTGCACGATAATTAAATAAAAGCAATTTCCCCCGGCCCAAAAATCTCATACATAAGCAATCTTAAGTTATTAAATATTTCATTGCAAAGAATACTTACATTTTCTATTCATTTATATACGCATTAATTAATTCCCCATTTTTATCTAAAAAAATTTCAGAATAATATCAAGCTAAGTGTTAGATGATATAGGGAAAAATAATGTAAAGGCACATTTATAGGGTCGTTTCTCCTTTCTCCTTTAGTCTCACATCTCCTGTATAGGATTCTTTCTCCTTCACTTCCCCTATATATTTGTATTCTCTCTTGTATTTTAGACATGAAGTATATATAAGGTTCGACTATTGTTTCTACATGGTATCAGAGGCAGGTTACGATCCTCCGACTTGTGGGTTATGGGCCCACTACGCTTCCTCTACGATCCTCCGACCTGTGATTACTCGCGAGTTACCTGGTTGTATTTACTTCGTGACCGAACCGAACTCACAAATACATTCTGTACGTTTCTTACGGAAACTCGCACTCATTTTTCTACTTGTGTCAAAACACTTCGTACAGACAATGATCGCGAGTATACTGGTCGCACCTTCTCCAATCTCTGCGCTGAGTTCGGTATTCTACATCAGACTCTGTGTGCCTATACCCCTCAACAGAATGGCATACCGGAACGAAAAAATCGCCACCTTCTTGATGTGGCTAGATCTCTTATGATCCAAATGCAGGTTCCTCCTCTTTATTGGAACTTTATTGTTTCTACAGCTTGTCACCTCATCAATCGCATGCCATCATTCGTCCTCAACTTTGTGGCACCCATCACTCTCCTTTATCCATCCACAACTCTCTTCTCTCTCACACCTCGTGTGTTTGGATGTACTTGTTATGTCCATCACCTTGGTCCCTCCACTGACAAGCTAGCCTCTCGGGCTATGAAGGCGATGTTTGTTGGCTACTCCCGCACTCAGAAGGGGTATGCCTGCTTTGATTCTACCACTGGTAAGATGATTGTGTCTGCTGATGTCTCCTTCCATGAAAACCGACCATATCACACCAATCTATCTGATCTTCTTCCTCCTCCTCTACCTCGACCCTCCGTACCTGTAACATCTCCACTACCACCACTTCTCCCTACCCCTCTAAACCACCAGTCCAAATCTCCTATCATTCTGATCCACCCAACACCACCAGTTCCCTCCAAACCTCATGTTATTCAAGTGTACACTCATCCTCCGCGTCCAGATGCCCTGCATCAGCTTCCCTCTACCGGTGTGATCTCGCGGCCTGTTGATCTGGCGTCCTCCTCGACGGCACACCCATGACCAATTATGTCTCTCTACAACGGCTCTCTCCGCCTCTTCTTATCTTTGCTCTCTCTCTCTCTCTTCTCTATTTTTATACCTAACTATATGCAGGAAGCCCTCCGGTATCCGCGGTGGCGCGCCGCCATGGATGAAGAGATGATGACTATGTGGGGTAATCACACTTGGGATCTTGTGCCCCTTCGTCCTGGTCACAGTTGTGTTAGCTGCAAGTGGATCTTTACTATCAAACATGCCGCAAATGGGACAGTTGATCTCTTAAAGGCTCGGCTTATGGCCCGGGGCTTTACCCAACAGTACGGTCTTAATTATGAGGAAACTTTCTGCCCAGTCGCAAAATTGAATTCGGTTCGGGTCCTTCTCTCCTTAGTTGTTCATCGTTAGTGGCCCTCCATCAGCTGGATGTCAAGAATGCTTTCTTGAATGGAGATCTTCTTGAAACAGTGTACATGCATCAACCGCCCGGGTTTGAGATCACGGGGGAGTCTCGGGTATGTCTTCTTCGCAAGTCTATTTATGGTCTCAAACAATCTCCACGTGCGTGGTTTGGAAAATTCAGCAAAGCCATTCGTGAGGTTGGCTTCAAACAAATCTTGACAGATTCCTCTCTCTTCACTCGTCACCAATCAACTAGGACTATAATATTTCTGGTCTATGTGGACGATATTCTTATCACTGGTGATGACTCGGCTGGGATACACCATATGAAGCAACATTTAAATTATGTCTTTCAAATCAAAGATCTGGGAAATCTTCGCTATTTTCTTGGATTAAAAGTAGCACGACGACCTGAAGGCCTCGTCTTATCCCAGCATAAGTACTGTATTGACCTTCTGCAAGATGCTGGCCTCTCGGGTTGCAAACCTGCGGAAACCCCGATTGAAGTCAACCACATGTTGTGTGCTCGGGGATCTGAGAATGATTCTTTTCTTTCGAATCTGGAATACTATCGTCGTCTTGTGGGAAAACTGACATACATAACAGTTACAAGACCTGACATATCATTTGTGGTTGGTGTGGTCAACCGGTTTATGCATACCCCACGGGTCTCTCACCTCCAGGCAGCGAAACACATCCTTAGGTATCTGAAGACTCCCCTGGGCAAGGACTTGTGTACAAGTCATCTTCCTCCCTTTCTCTTATTGCATACTAGGATGCGGATTATGCGGGCTCGTTGAATGATCGATGTTCAACTACTGGGTTCTGTATATACTTTGGAGGAAATCTTATCACATGGCGAAGTAAGAAGCAGACGGTGGTTGCTCGCTCGTCTGCTGAGGCCGAGTACTGTGCGATGGCGGTTGTTATAACTAAAATAACCTGACTTGAAAGTCTTCTAATGGACTTGGGAGTCAAATTGTCCTCACCTTCAACATTGTTCTGTGACAGTCAAGCTGCAATACACATTGCAAAGAATCCTGTGTTCCATGAGAGGACTAAACATATTGAGGTTGATTGTCACTTTGTTCGAGAAAAGGTTCAAGCAAAGGAGTTAAAGCTTCAACATGTTCCTGCCTCAGGGCAAGTCACTGATATCCTTACCAAGGCATTGCCTCGCAAGTTGTATTACCAGCTCTTGTCCAAGCTTGGTGCATACGACTTATACGCTCCAGCTTGCGGGGGAGTGTTAGATGATATAGGGAAAAATAATGTAAAGGCCCATTTATAATCCCATTTTTCCTTTCTCCTTTAGTCCCACATCTCCTGTATAGGATTCTTTCTCCTTCTCTTCCCCTATATATTTGTATTCTCTCTTGATTTTAGACATGAAAAAGTATATACAAGGTTCGCCTATTGTTTTCTACACTAAGCATAAGATAAAGATAAAGATTACCCCTTAATAAGTTGAACATCATTAACTTGAACCTTAAATAAGCTCAAGCATAGTTGCATTTACCTCTAATTCTTCACTAAAAGCGCAACTTTAAAGCAGAAATTAACATCTCAAGCATAAATAAATAAAAATGTCTCTTTCTATGGATAAAAAGTAGACGAAAAGCTTCACATTCGAACACTCACCGACCTCATGCAACGTGTTGCAACCCTCACTTGACATGTAAAATACTCTCTTGATTCTCGAAGGTAGTTCTGTAGTTGAACAATCCTGTTTAACAGAACCATCATGGACTTCCATACAAAGAAAATAAGAAAAATGCAGATAGATGACCTCTATGGAAGAAAACAAAAAAGTAAATATTGATGGATAGGAAATCAGATTAAGGGGAATTAAATTGGCTGACAAAAAGCTGCACATATGTAAACATAGTAAATAAAACAAAGAAATTACTTTGAACGCTTAAACAAGCTTTTGTGAGCATTTGAGGGAAAATGACCACACCGAAATAAGAATTGATGTACCAACAACATATACAAAGATTGAAAGCTTTGAAGTTGATTGTTCAGCCTTTTAACTGTGTTTCTTTTACTTTTCCCTTCAAAAAGCTAACAAAGAACAATTTTGATTTGTGAAGGAAAAAACAAAAACGAAATCTCTGCTCCATGCATGTAGTCGTTCATAACTTCAGCACCATGAAAAACTCTTTGGAGGAACAATTGGCGAATCACCTAGAGAGGCAAGGACTTCATTTTGTACAACATACCAAAACAATTTCGTTGTCATATGCATAGAGAAATTTTTTGATGATATGTTGTAGATTTGTTTCAAAAATTGTCAGTCTAAAAGATTTTAGCATGTATAGCCTAGTAGGTAAGCATTTAAATGCACAAATTATGGAAGCCTAATATGAAGTTACACCCTCAATGGCAAATATTTTGACATTTTGCATTGCATTTAGATTGTGTTAGGACATAAATATCCAATTAAAAACCAATGTGTTGTATGTGGAGGAGTGGAGGAGCCTACAATCTACATAAGTAAGGTGCACAAGATTACATGAGTTTCCCAAAGTATGACTGTATTATTAACACGCACCTTACATGTAAGGTATTTAGCCTTTGAATAATTTTGATCTTTTTCACACAATAAGATAACCATGAACTTGATAAAAAAAAAAATTTTAAACAACTAACGTGTTTATAAGAAAAACTTTAAACTAATTTGTTTATAAAAAATGTTTAAACTAACAAGTTTATAAAAAAAAGTTTAAGCAACAGCATAATAATAAATTTGTTTATAAGAAAAAATAAACAACATAATAATGAACTAATTTATATAAAAATTGCAAACAACATAGCAACAAACGTGTTTGTAAAAAAAATTTAAACAACAATATAACAAAGAACATGTTTATAAAAAAAAATACTTAAATAATAACAAATTTGTTTTAAAATAAAAAACTTTAAATTTTGTTGTGGGTGGGAATCAAACCCAAGACCACTTAATTAAAAGTCACAACCTCCACCACCTGAGCTAAGAAACTATCTATGTATGAATTTTACAATATATTTTATTATTCAGAAACTTATCAGTCATGCTAAATAATGTAACACCTCCCCTGCAGAGACCATATAATATGGGTCTGGTCAGGGACTCACAACATATAAACGTCATAGTTTTGGTATTATAAAATGATATAAGAATACTACTCATCTTAAAACACAAAATAAAACAACAGAAACACTAAACAGAAATTAGAAACTGTCCACAATAACAAAGGAATCTAAAAATGGTCTTATGACCTTACATCAACAACATGATCAAATCAACTTTCATCATATCATTCAAATCAAAAGTACAACAATCTTATGCTACCTCGACATGCAAGCCGGAACAAGAGTAAAGGAAACATAATGCACTACCAAAACAAAAGGAGGAACACTTCATGACGCTTAGGACTTTTGGGTCGGCGAGCTAGCTCCTGCTTGCGATCTGTCCTGAAAAATTTGATGTAACGTGGGTCAGCTAAGGCTGACCTCAACTGTGTAACAAACACCCGTCCTCACGGTCGTCCCTAGCGGACCCCGGGCACTTCATCACCCTGCAGGTCAGCACTTCGTATGCATATATAATAAAACATAAAATAACATAAACACAACAGGGATGAGTGTCACAAACATCAAGCACGTTTCTATGCTAAGCATTTAAATAAAATAGGCCTACAATGCAGCATGTTGCATGCATGCAAACCTGGGTTTCACCAAGGCACCATATAGCATATATGATTTTAACACATCATCACGCATCACGTCACATCAAAACCCATCGGTACTTTTATTTCCCCATAGGTATACAAGCCCAAGGTCGAGAACTCTCGCTGAGACTCCACCCGCACATGAATCACAACATCATCGGTCTTGTCCATTAGCTCCACCATTTTTGCCAAATCACCAAGTCAAGCACAACCGATGCTAAGAACTCTCGCTTAGACCTCGCTCGCATATGGATCACAACACCATCAAGCTTGTCCAAAAGCGTAGACGTACTCGTCAGTTTTCACAAGAGGGGACTTGTCTTACCGGGACACTCTCCACACGTGAATCACAACATCAAGGGCTAGCCGGCCGACCACAAGGAAAAAAATCACACCCTCACATACAAAGGAAAATCACAATCCACCAATTACATTTCCCCAACCTAGCCAAAGTTCGTTCTCATATAAAAAATAATGGCATCACAACGACGTCTTTACCGCAATCGGATTTCGAGCAAAATCACTAAAATGCACGTCAAGCAACATCACCAAATCGGACCACCGGTCGTGATTACGGCTTCACCCACAATGTCCAGTCAACTAACGGAGCAAATTTCTAATGCAAGCAGAAAATATGTTGGAGACGGACTCAATCGACCCTATAGTTCCTCTTGAACCAAGGCGACACGAATCTCTCTCACTTGAGAAATCTGGTGCCAAAAAATTGAAAGAACGATAAAGGCATAAAGAAAAGATGTCATGCACGCATCCTAAGACCGAGAGGTGAGATGTCGTTACCATATGAAACATTTTCCTTGCCATGGAAACCTTGAATAACACAGATGAACGTGTTCGCCTTCATGCCCCCCTCCACAAATCCGGTCACGGATCGGCAAACGGAGCTCCGAAGCTCCAACGAAGGCGGATCTATGTATTTTTCCCCCTCCGCTCTCTTTTTATCTCACGCCCACCAAATCACAAATGACTAGAAGAATGAGAGGGGAGAACCCCTCTGCCCTTTTAGGGTTCACAAACACAAGACTTGGGCCATTTGATCAAGCCCCAAGGAGATCGGACGTCCAAAAATTGCTAGATTACGAAACTAGTTCATGGCACCCTGCTGCGACGTGCGTCGATAAGAACTCGACGCAACGTTGACAGTCACTCAACACACATGCGTCGATAAGAACTCGACGCAGCGTCGGGAAGTGCTCAACGGCACTTGACGCAACTTGCATCGATAAGAACTCGACGCAACATCGACAAGTACTCAGCGCCACTCGACGCAACTTGTGTCGATTAGAACTCGATGCAACGTTGACAAGTACTCAATGACACTTGACACAACTTGTGTCGATAAGAACTCGACGCAACGTCGATTGGTACTATCAACCTCTAGGCAAAATATTTTTGGGGTGTTACAACTTCAGCCCCCTCAAAAGAATTTTGTCCTCGAAATTTAAAGTGCTACATAACATAAATACGCACCTCAAGAAAACAACTGCGTGAAGTATTCCTGCATCGCTTGCTCTCGCTCCCAAGAGAAATTCGTCTCGCCCGCAATTCTCCCAACGTACCTTCACGAGCTTGACTTCTTTATTCCGCAAACGTTGGGTTTCTGAGTCCTCCACGGAAACTGGACAAACGATCGTCCTCAAATCTTCTGTCACTGACATTGTTGTTGATTCGACCACATCAATATGCTCCACTAAATCATTCCTCAATATCGAGACGTGAAAAATATCGTGTAATCCACTCAGCTCTTTGAATGCTAACCGATAGGCCGCTTCTCCTATGCGCTCCGTAACCTCGAACGGATCCAAAAACCTTAAACTCAACTTCTTGAGTTGCTGAATTCTCAAAACACCTTTAAATGGCTTGATATTCAAGTAAACCATATCGCCCACTGTGAAATCCACATTCTTGTGCCGCGCGTTGAAATACTTCGTCTGCCGATCTTGAGCAACATTCATGCACTCTTGGATCATCCGCACCAACTCACAAGCATCTGTCACTGCTTTTTGCCCAAAAGTTGTGAGTCTCCCGCCTCTACCCAAGACATTGGCATTCGACACCGTCTATCATACAATGCTTCATACGGAGCCATATGGATGCTCGCTTGGAAATTATTATTGTAGGCAACCTCCACCATAAACAGGTGGTGTTCTCATCTCTTGCCGAAATCAAAAGCACACATTCTCAACATATCTTACAAAGTACGATTCGTCCTCTCTGTTTTACCATCGGTCTGCTGATGGAGCATTGTATTGTACTTAAAGCTTTGTGCTCAAACTCTTTTGGATTAACCTCCAGTCCTTGGACGTGAACTGTCCATCTCGATCACTGACGATACTCTTCGGAATCTCATGCAACCGCACTATGTTCCGAACATAGATCTCTACGAGCTTCTCCACACCATCCTCCTTCCGATTTGAAATGAAGTGAGCCACTTTGGTTAGGCGATCCACAATCACCCAAATTGCATTGTTACCATGCGACGGTCGTGACAAACCATGCACAAAATTCATGAAGATGTCGTCAAATTTCCACTCGGGAATAGGAAGGGGCTTCAAAAACTCGTCCGGCCTCTGGCACTCGGCCTTCACCAAGGCACAAGTCTGGCACCGACTCACATACGAAGCAACATCTCGTTTCATCACAGGCCACCACAAGAATTTCTTCAAATCCAAGTACGTCTTCGTACTTTTTGGATGAATGGAGTACTTCGTTAAGTGAGCCTCAAACAACAACTCCTCACAGAGCTCGGCGAACTGCGGTACACACCCCCTTTCATTCTTCTTCAAAATTCCACTGACCATCTCCAAGGCACTGTCATCGTCTTGCTGAGCTTCTGTCATTAGTGGTTGGAACTCTGCATCAACTTTGGTTGTCTCCCAAATATGATCAGACAAGTCGCACCACAACTCTATCCAATTCAACCGTGTCATGCTAGACTCACCTCTAGCCACGCAGACAATGTTAAGAGACTCGAAGCCTCGTACAAACCGCTCAACATGCGCCTCAATCCAGTTCCCCTGCCCGGAATGTTTTCTACTCAAGGCGTCAACAACAACATTGGCCTTGTCTGGCATATACTGAATCGGCATGTCATAGTTCCCAAGAAACTCGACCTACCTGCACAGCCACATATTCAAATCTTTCTGATCCAAGAGATACTTCAGGCTCTTATAGTCCGTGAAGATCTCCACCCTTGTGTCATACACGTAATCCCGCCACAGCTTCAAAGCAAAAATCACTGCCGCCAACTACAAGTCGTGGACGGGATAATTTCTCTCATGAGGTTTCAGCTGTCTAGACCCATAAGCTATTACGATGTCATGTTGCACGAGCACGCAACCCAACCCACAACCTAATTCATCACTGAAAATCTGAAATCCCTCAGTCCCACAAGGAAGACTTAGGACTGGAACATACATTAACCTTTCCTTCAAGGTCTTGAATGTTTGAGCACACTCCGGCGTCCATACAAACTTCTGATCCTTGCGAGTACGAGAAGTGTGGGGCAATGCTATCTGTGAGAAGTTCTCCACAAACCTTCTGTAGTACCCGGCTAGTCCAAAAAAACTCATGACCTCCGTCACGGTTTTCAAAATAGGTCAATCTCTAATGGCTTCAACTTTCGTCGGATCCACTGTCACCCCATCACCACGAATCATATGGCCCAAAAATATCATTTTTTCTAACCAGAACTCGCACTTCGAGAACTTAGCATAAAGTTGGTTTTCTCTTCGAATCTGCAAGACCACTCTCAAGTGAATCTCATGCTCCGCCTTTGACTTTGCGTACACTAGGGTATCGTCGATGAACATCACCACAAACGAATCCAAGTACTGTTGAAACACCCGGTTCATCAAATTCATAAACACCGATGACGCATTCGTCAAACCGAACGGTATCACCGAGAACTCGAAATGACCATACCTCGTCCATAACGTTGTCTTGGTAATGTCATATAGAATACGCAAATAGTAATACCCTGAATTCAAGTCCAGCTTGGAGTACACCACCAACCCTACCAACTAGTAAAACAAATCATCAATCATTGGAATCGGGTACTTATTCCTGACGGTCAGCTTATTCAGCTCACGATAGTCTATGCACAACTGCATAATATTATCTTTCTTCTTCACGAACAGCACCGGCGCACTCCACGGCGAAGAGCTGGGCCTAATGTACCCTTGCTACAACAACTATTATAACTAGACTTTGAGCTCAGTCAACTCCTTTGGTGTCATCCTAAATGGAGGACGAGACACTGGTCTTGCTCCTAGCACTAATTCAATCGTGAATTCGATCTCATGTTGAGGAGGTGCTCCTAGAAGCTCCTCGGGAAACGTGTCCTCAAACTCTGGCACCACGGGCACCTTTATAATTGCCAACTTTGTGGAGTGAACCTCCAAGATACGAATGCTACACCTCTCTGGTTCACCGCACGCATCATCTGCATAGCCAAAATCAGGGAGATGGCCACTCTGCTAAGGCCATCAAACTTGATCTCCTCTTTACCCTCGCTCCTTAGGGTCACCATCTTCAATAGGCAGTCAATACTGGCCCACTGCTCTACAAGTCAGTCCATCCCCAAAATAATGTCAAACTCTGCTAGTAGTAGAACTGCAGTTACCAACTCGAGGTCAACTACACAAATTCTCAAACCAATGCGTCATTTCTTCCCGGTAGTCATGAAAGAACCATTTGGCATGTGCACATTAAGCTTCACATTCGCCTCGAAGGCTCAACATCAATTCTCCGAATAAAGCTTTCTCTGAGAAATGAGTGTGACGCTCTCGTATCGAAAAGCACTCTGGCGAGGCAACCGAAAACCAGTACGAAGCCTAACATGCATGCAACAAATACAAAAGGTTGCAACCAATTTTAAGCTAACGAACGAACTTAAACTTTTCATACTTGTCATCATATCGGGCTGACGAATTGCTTTTTGTTGCCCAAAGTTGTAAGCTCTTGGCTGTACTTGAGAGAAACGTGAAGCACTTGAGTCCGCTACCTTCCCCATCTCCGCATAACTAGGAACGGAACGCACTGATTGCTCTTGCCTCAGCATTGGCTCAGCACCGCCTCGGTACAATTCCGAGTTACGTGGCCCGGCTTGCCACACTTGAAGCACGTCAGTGGTCCCTTATAACGGAAGTCTCTTAATGTAGCACCGCTCTTCTCTCCTGACCTGAAGGGACGGAGCTTCTTCTTCCACTTACTCCCTTCTGACTTCCATTGAGACTAAGAAGGCTTGCCTTCTCCCTGCTTTGCCGCAAGAACCTTACGGCGCCAAGTCCGCTCCATGTCGCTCTCCCAGATCCTAGTGGCTTCAACCAACTCATTGAAACATGCATTCTTCAAGGCGATGAGTGGTTGCCTCAGGTTCTCTCTCAACCCATGATAGAAGAGGTTATCCCTCTCCCCATCATCCGTCATGGTCGTCCCCGCATACCGACCCAACCGAGTAAACTCCTGCAAATACTCATCCATCGTCCTGTCTCGCTGCACCCAGTGCAGAAACTGTCACTGAAGTGTCAACCTCGTCGAAGAGGGGATATAATGCTTCAGAAAAGCGCTCGAAAACTCATCCATGGGCAGGGTGCGTCCAGGAAACTAACGACCACAATGGATCACCCACCACAACTTTGTGTCACCCTCCAACATGAAGGCCGCAACCTGGTACTGCTTGTCCTCTGGGTTCTCTGCCGCTTTCAAGAATTCCTGAATCCTCGTCATCCAATCCTCGACATCAGTCGTTGTGCCGACTCCTTGAATGTCGGACGATGAAAACTAAGAAAGTACTCCATTTGACGATCTCCATGTCCAACGATAGCTCTCTCAGCCAACGGCTCTGCCTTCCTGGCCCCTCCGCCCGGCATGACAGGCATCATATCCGAGATAACGGGAGTCATTACATGATCAATAGGTGTCACAACCTGTGGTGACGCCGCAGCTTGGGCCGCTACCATTGTCTTGGCTAACATGTGACAGAAATCGGTCGGGGATACACTCATGCCAATGGGACCCGGAGCAGTAGCACTGCACGTTGTAGGCTCCACTTGCGGACTTGACTTCCCCGCATTATTGCTTCCACCGTAGCATAAGCAAGGTAAGAAACGAATCAAGTTCTATTTACGTAATTTGAACACAAGGGCACTCATGGTCCCACAGAACACTCTTATGTGGACAACTTCCTTACGCGATCCGATTTCATTAAGTCGATCACTTAACCTCAATCTGGACACTAACCTAGCTCTGATACCAATTTGTAACACCTCCCCTGCAATGATCATATAATATGAGTTCGGCCGAGGCTCAACAACATATAGAAGCCACAGCTTTGGCATTATAAAATGATATAAGAACACTACGCATCTCAAAACTAAGAATATAAAACAGCGAAAACACTAAACATAGGAGTCTAAAAAATGGTCTTATGGCCTTACACTAAACACTACTCATCAAGTAGAAGTTGTCCACAATAACATAGGAGTCAAAATGGTCTTATGGCCTTACATCAACAACAGGATCAAATCAACTTTCATCATATCATTCAAATCAAGAGTACAACAATTCTATTTTATCTCGGCAAGCAAGCCGGAACTAGAGTAAAGGAAGCATAACACACTACCAAAACAGGAGGAGGAACACTTCATGAGGCTTAGGACTTTTTGGTCGGCGAGCAAGCGCCAACTTGTGATTCTTACCCTGTAAAAATTTGATGAAACGTGATTCAGCTAAGACTGACCTCAACAGTGTAGCAAACACCTATCCTCTCGGTCGTACCTAGCGTACCCCGGAGAACTTCATCACACTGCAGGTCAGCACTTTGTATGTGTTGAGAGAGCCCAAAGCTTGTATGTATTATTTCAGTATGTAAATACAAGGAGAGAATACAAATATATAGGAGAGAAGAGAGAAGAATAAATCCTATACATGATGTGGGACTAAAGAAGGAGGAAGAAAAATAGGCCATTAAATGGGCCTTTTTACATGGGCTTTTCTAATACTCCCCCGCAAGCTGGAGCGTACAAGTCGTATGCGCCAAGCTTGGATAGGCACTGATAGAAGAGGGTACTAGGAAGAGCTTTGGTGAAGATGTCGGCAACCTGTTCAGTACCCGGAACGTGCTTGAGCTCGATCTTCTTCATGTGGACTTTCTCTCGGATGAAATGACAATCTACCTCGATATGCTTCGTTCTTTCATGGAAGACCGGGTTTTTGGCAATATGTATGGCAGCTTGACTGTCACAAAGGAGGAGAGCAGGAGAAGGTAGTTTAACTCCAAGGTCGGTAAGGAGACTCTCAATCCATGTGAGTTCAGAGACCACAGCAGCCATTGCCCGATATTCTGCTTCGGCTGAGGATCGAGCAACCACTGCTTGTTTCTTGCTTCGCCAAGTAATCAGATGTCCTCCAAAATATGTACAAAACCCGCTAGTAGATCGTCGATCGTCGAGGGAGCCAGCGTAGTCGGCATCAGAGTATGCCACTAGTGTAGGAATGGAGGATGAGGTTTTGTATACAAGTCCTTGGCCAGGAGCTGTCTTAAGATATCTGAGAATGCGTTCCACAGCCTGGAGATGAGAGCTTCGAGGAGAGTGCATATAGCGACTCACAAGTCCCACAGCAAAAGATATATCAGGTCTTGTAACTGTTAGGTAGATAAGCTTCCCAACTAAACGACGGTAATATTCGGGATTTGGTAGAAGCGAATCAGAATTTGAGCCCTGAGCACATATTTTGTGATTTGCATCCATGGGAGTGTTAATAGGTTTGCAACCAGAGTAGCCTGCATCATGAAGGAGATCCAGGCAATATTTGCGCTGAGAGAGAACCAATCCATCTGACCGTCTGGCCACTTCCAGACCGAGGAAGTACCGAAGAGGACCCAGATCTTTAGTTTGGAAGACGGAGCTCAGATGTAGCTTAACGGCCTGTATGCCGTCCAAGTCACTGCCAGTAATAATGATGTCGTCGACATATACCAACAGGAGAACCGTACCAGTGGCCTGGTGACGAGTAAACAATGAGAAGTCAGCCGAGCTGCGAGTGAAGCCAACGTCCCGGAGCGCTTTGCTGAACTTGTTGAACCATGCCCGAGGGGATTGTTTGAGACCATATAGAGATTTGAGAAGATGACAAACCCGTGACTCCCCCGTGGTCTCAAACCCGGGAGGTTGTTGCATGTAAACCGTTTCCTGAAGGTCGCCGTTCAGGAAAGCGTTCTTGACGTCGAGTTGAAACAAGGGCCACTGGCGATGGACAGCCACAGAGAGGAGAATGCGGACCGTGTTGAGCTTAGCGACCGGAGAGAAGGTCTCGTCATAGTCCAGCCCCGGTTGCTGGGTGAAACCACGAGCAACCAACCGAGCTTTGAGGCGATCAATGGTCCCATCAGGAGCATGTTTAATGACGAAAACCCATTTGCACCCAACGGGTTTCTGGCCGGGAGGAAGGGGCACCAGGGTCCAAGTCTGGTTGGCCCAAAGAGCAGCCATCTCCTCTTCCATAGCCGCACGCCACCCAGGATGTTGAAGAGCCTCCTGGACAGAAGTAGGAATAGAGACCGAGGAGAGCGAAGTAGCCAAGGCCTGTAGAGGTGGAGAGAGGCGATGGAGAGAAACATAGTCCGCCAGTGGATGAGCGGTAGAGGCCGACACCGGAGCAGCAGAACACGGAGAAGCCGAGGTCGAAGCCGACTGCAGAGGAGCAACGGGAGGAAGAGAGCGACGAGCATAGACCCGAATAACTGGGGGTCGAGGAGGGTCAATGGTGGGAGGAGGCGGAGGGAGGGTGGGAGGTGAGTGGACGTGGATCACCGGCCGGGGAAGGGAGGGTGTGGTAGTAGATGGTGGGAGAAGTGGTGGCAACGGAGGAGGGAAGAAGGGTTGATCCTCCCGGAAAGTAACATCAGCCGAAACAGAGACCTTCCGGGTGAGCGGAGAGTAGCAAACATAGCCCTTTTGGGTACGTGAGTAGCCGACAAAAATGTGTTTGGCCGCACGGGGATCCAGTTTGTCAAGAGGGGGGCCCAGTTTATGGACAAAGCAGGTACAGCCAAAAACCCGGGGGGTGAGGGGGAAGGCGGGTGTGGAGGGAAAAAGAAGGCTGAAGGGTGTAGCGTTGTGGAGAACGGGAGAGGGGAGACGGTTGATAAAAAAACATGCTGTGGAGACCGCAAAGTTCCAGAAGACTTTGGGAACGTGCATGTGAAGCATGAGAGAGCGAGCCACATCGAGCAAGTGGCGGTTCTTGCGTTCAGCGACCCCGTTTTGTTGAGGGGTGTAGGGACAAGAGGTCTGGTGAACAATACCGAAGTTTGCGCAGAGAGTGGCAAACTCGTGGCTAGTGTATTCCCGAGCATTATCAGAGCGGAAAGTTTTAATGGTGGTAGAGAATTGCGTGCGAGTCTCTAACACAAATGCCTGAAAGACACGCGGAAGCTCAGAGCGATCATGCAGGAGATACAACCAAGTAGTACGAGAGTAATCATCAATAAATGTTATAAAATAACGATAACCAGAAATGCTAGGGACTTTATAGGGGCCCCAAATATCCGAATGTATTAAATCAAAGGGAGCTGAGCTCCTAGTACAATGAGCTGGAAAAGAAGAGCGAGGCTGTTTGCCAATAATACAAGAATCACATTGAAAAGCAGGAAGAGAAATGTCTGGAAGCGCCTTCTGGAGGATAGGTAGAGGGGCATGCCCAAGCCGGCAATGCCAATCAGACGAGGAAACGGAGGAAAGGGAGGTGGGAGAGACATCGAGGAGGTAAAGCCCGTTCTGCAGCCGACCCCTACCAATGGTAATCTGCGTCTGCCGATCCTGTATCAAAAAACCAGAAGAGGTGAAGGTGATAAAGCAATTCATATCAGTAGTAAGACGACCAACAGAGAGTAAATTAAAAGGCGAGGCCGGCACATAAAGAACGGAGCGAAGAGAGAGAGAGGAAGGAAGGAGGAGGTCCGCGCAGCCGGAGACCGGGACAAGCGCACCATTGGCCACAGTAATAGACGGGGGGTGAGCAGCAGTAGAGAACTGGGGCGGCCGCATGGAAGTGATGTGGTGGGTGGCTCCCGAATCCAGTATCCAGCGAGAGCTGGAAGAGAGACAGGCAGTACCTGCAGCGGAGGTGGAGACAATACCTGCATGGGAGGTGGAGGCATGGGAAGCAGAAGGGGGGTTGAGGAGCCCCTGGAGTTGTTGCAGCTGTAGGCGAAGAGCCTCAAGATCCGTACCAGGCGGAGGAGAGCTATCGGTAACAGCAGCAGTAGGCGGGCGAGGGGGGTAGCCATGTTTCTTGTGACAAACGGCTTCAGTATGGCCATCCCGGCCGCAGTAGGTGCACTTGGGCCGTCCGCGGCCACCACGGCCCCGCCCACGGGAGCCCGTACGGCCACCCCGAGGAAAGGAGGGTTGTGGGAGTAAAGGAGGAAGGGCCTGCTGAAGAAGGGCCGGCGAGGGTGGTGCAGGAGCCTCCGGAGGAGGTGGTACGCGAAGTAACATCGAGCAGACATCAGAGAAAGAAGGGGTATTGGGTGAAGCCAGAACCTGGGCCCGAATACTATGTAGGTGTGGCGGGACGCGAGCCATAATCATAGTAATACAAACAGCCTCCTTCTGGGCGCGTTGGGCAGCGAGATCAGTAGTCGCGGGCTGGTGTTGAATCCAGGCTTCCGTGAGAGTTTTAGCACGGGCCACGAAGGAGGTCATGTCCAGAGCTTTGCCAACATCCAAGGCCTGAAGATCAGTGAGGATGTCGAAAAGGTGTTGAAGGCTGTCCTTTCCAGAGTACAGCGAATGAAGTTCATCCCACATGGCTTTAGCAGTCTCATGATACATGATCATCTGGTACGGCTCACCCTCGACTGAGTTCAGGATCCAGGTCTGGACACGGCCGTCATTGCGGAGCCAATCATCAGTAGACGGAGTTGGTGGGCCCTGGGTAAGGTGACGGGCAAGGCCCTTGGCCTGTAAGACCCGGCGGACATAGTGGACCCAGGGAATGAAAGTAGCCTTGCCAGAGAGAGAAATAGTAGTGATCCGAAGCTCATCCCGGAGTTCGAGAGGAGCCACGCGGTCGGCAGGGGGTTGAGCGGTAGTGGAGTCGCTGGAGGACATGGCGACTGAAAAGCAGCAGGGCGCGGCCTGGAGAGAACAACCCGCAGCGGTCTGGAGGTCGCGGCGGTCTGGAGGTCGCGGCGGGCTGGAGGCCGCGGCGGTCTGGAGATCGCGGCGAGTGGAGTGAGGCCGCGGCGAACAGGAGCAGTCCGCGACAGAGGCCGCGGCGAACTGGGGCAGGTCGCAGCAGCGGACAGGAGCAGTCCGCAAGAGGTCGCGGCGAACCGTGGGCAGGTCGCTGGAAGAGGAGCACAGCGGATACAAGCAGAGCTCGCAGCGGACAGGAGCAGTCCGCAAGGGAAGGCGGAGAGAGAGAGTCCGCGAGCAGAGGCTCGAGCGGACAAAAAAGGAGCGAGCTAGAGGGGGGGCAGTCCGCGAGCAAGGAGGCTCGAGCGGATACAAGCAGAGCCCGCAGCGAGCGAGAGAGAGAAGCTAAAGGGAGCAGTCCGCGAGCAAAGAGGCTCGAGCGGATACAAGCGGAGCCCGCAGCGGACAAGAAGGAGCAGTCCGCGAGCAGGGAGGCTCGAGCGGATACAAGCAGAGCCCGCAGCGAGAGAGAGAAGCTAGAGGTAGCAGTCCGCGAGCAGAGAGACTCGAGCGGATACAAGCAGAGCCCGCAGCGGACAGGAATGATTGTCCGGAGCGGATGGAGAGAGGTGGGCCCCACGTGTCAGAGCAGAAGATGGCTATAAGAAGCCTGGGGAGGGTGGAACCACGGAGGGAGAGAAGAGGAGCGGAATCAGAAGGGCAGTCCGCACGAGACCGGAGCGGATGCAGAAGGCAGTCCGCACGAGACCGGGCGGGCAGAGAAGGGTCAGTCCGCAGGAGGCCGGGCGGACAGAGAGGGGGCAGTCCGCAGGAGACCGGTCAGACAGAGAAGGGGCAGTCCGCGGCTAGACGCAACCTGGCTCTGATACCATGTTGAGAGAGCCCAAAGCTTGTATGTATTATTTCAGTATGTAAATACAAGGAGAGAATACAAATATATAGGAGAGAAGAGAGAAGAATAAATCCTATACATGATGTGGGACTAAAGAAGGAGGAAGAAAAATAGGTCATTAAATGGGCCTTTTTACATGGGCTTTTCTAATAGTATGCATATATAACAAAACATAAAATAACATAGAAACAACAGGGATGAGTGTCACAAACATCAAACACATTTTTATGTTGAACATTTAAATAAAAGGAGTCTACAATGAAACATGTATGCAAACATGAGTCTCAACCAAGGCACTCTATAGCATGTATGATTTTAACATATCACATCATCATGTCACGTCAAAACCCATGGGTACTCTCATTTCCCCAAAAGCATACAAGCTGAAGGCCGAGAACTCTTGCTAAGGCACCAGCTCAAGTCTTCGTCGCAATCGGATTTCTAGCAAAACCCATAAAATGCACGTCAAACAACATCACCAAATCGGACCACCGGTCGCGATTACGGCTTCACCCACAATGTCTAATCCACTAACGGAACAGATTTCTAATGCAAGAAGAAAATATGTTGGGGACGGACTCAATCAACTCAGTGGTTCCTCTTAAACCAAGGCGACCCGAATCTCTTTCACTTGAGAGATTTGGTGCCAAAAATTGCAAGAAAGGTAAAGGCATAAAGAAAAGATGTCATACACGCATCATAAGACCGGGAGGAGAGATGTTGTTATCTTATGAAACCTCTTTCTTGCCACGAAAACCTTGAATAGCACGGATGTACGTGTTCGCCATCACGCCCCTCCACAAATCCGATCTCGGATCAGCAAACGGAGCTCTGAAACTCCAACGAAGGCGGATCTAAGACTTCTTCCTCCTTCGCTCTTTTTCTCGCTCACCAAGTCACGAATGACTAGAAGAATGAGAGGGGAGAACCCCTTTGCCCTTTTTAGGGTTCACTAACACAAGACCTGGGCCATTGGATAAAACCCCAAGGAGATCAGACGCCCAAAAATCACTAGATTACGAAACCGATTCACAACACCCTGCTGCGACCTGCGTCGATAAGAACTCGACACAACGTTGACAGTCACTCAACGCGCATGCGCCGATAAGAACTCAACACAACGTCGACAAGTATTCAACGGCACTCGCCGCAACTTGCGTCGATAAGAACTCGACGCAACGTCGACAAGTACTCAACGACACTCGACGCAACTTGTGTCGATAAGAACTCGAACCAACATTGACAAGTACTCAACGACACTCGATTCAACTTGCGTCGATAAGAACTCGACGCAACGTCGATTGGCACTCTCAGCCTCTAGGCAAAATACTTTTGCAGTGTTACAAATAACTTATTCTCTACTGCTGAAAATAATGTTTTTAGAATTCAGTGCAAGTGACCGCCCATACTAGGCCCTACGTGGGTCATCCACTGTGTGGAGAGGCCTAGAATATACAAAAGGTGCACAAAATTACATGAGTTTCCTGAAGTAGGACTGTATTATTACAACACGCCTCACAAGTAAGGTCTTTAGCCTCTAACATGTGAACTTATTTTCTGATTGGGAAACATGAAAATGAGTTGTTGGGCCTAACATCTATTATATCATGATAAATCTAAGCATCAAACTCAACAATAATTAGTTGCAAGGGAAAGGTCCAAAGTTACAAATGTCAGATATTGAGTTCATGTCGGTTTGAGAATGAAACATTAGATGCAGGATTGCGGGAAATATCAAGGACATTTTAAAATGTGTTTCAATACTAATATAATCTATAACTGTAAAAAGGGTTATTATATAAATAAAGGTTTGGCTGAATTTAGAGCTTGTGCGGGTCTTTATATATAGTCCCATGCAAACCTTACTTTTTGTGCAAGTGAGCATATTCCTCTTCCATGGTATTGGATTCAGGTTGCCCTCATCTTTGAGCGATAGCAGCTTTCGTGCACCTCTTCGATCATGATTGATCTCCGTGGATTTCCCCTTCTTCGATGACTGAATTTCTTCTCAGTCAATTCCTTCTCTAAGGAGAATTTTGATAATTTAATGAGTTGAGTGTTTTACATATATAAGGGAGAGTGGAGGACTCTTAGGGCAACATTGTGAAATATTACAAACTCTCGCTTGGAGAGGGCACTTAGAGGGAACTATCCCTCAAGAGATTAGTGCAGCCTATTATTCTTCGTTTGGTGACAACTGTCAGACCTACTCGTCCTGGTTAGCCACTGAGAACCACCATTGTTTAGGGTTCAATCATGTTGAGCCCCCCACTGTCGATTCTCTGAAACTCCCGCAGCTCATTCACCAATGAAACGAAAATAACTCGCTTGGCGGGATGCCAGCCAGTGGTAGCTTCACCACTACTGGCCCATCTAGAACAACTACTGTGTGGCCTCCTCGTTGCCTCCTCGTCATAGCAAGCCGTAATAGCATCCCCCATTGCCAGATTTCAGGTCTCCTTTCATCCAAACACCAGCTTACCCGCTCCAAACCACATCTTAACCAGTCTTCAAGTCCACCGGCCACTTCCCTCGCGATCGCAACCCCCGGGTTCATGTTTGTCGCTCGCGGAGATGGCATAGATCCCACAATTACCACCATTTTGGCCGCATAGATCATGTTGAAACCAAGATTGAATATGTTGGATATCGGGGATATGTCAGTATAGATTTTTCATATTGTTTTAATATGTCAGGGATGTATTGGGGATATTTCGTATATAAGGTTTCAATATTTAAGTATTTATATGCATAATCATATATAAATATAATCATTTTTTAAATTTATATGCATTGATATGTTAACAATGTAACATCTATTGAACTTCTAAATTTACTAAACTACTATAAAGATTTTATGTTACACAATAATATCGGTATAACACAAAGAAGACAATTAAAGGAAGCAACAAGCTAGGAAGTCATTGACAATAATTGAAGATAAAGAACCTTCAGTCCAATCTAAATGTCAAACAAAATCAACGTCGATAGCCTCGGAGAAGAAGCTAGACGAAGCAGGAAGAGCACTGTGAATCATGACACAAAACAACTCAGACAATGAAATAATTTCATTTTATTGTTGTTGCAATATGGAGGTCGGGCGGTCTGTTGCTGTTCGGAGACCGGGCGGTCTGGCGGTTTATCCTAGCTGGCCTGTCTGCCGGGCTGTTGCTGTTTAAACTTGTTCACTCCGACATCTGGGATCCTGCTCCTACCCTCACCATAGGTCGGGATAGTTCATATTTTTTAACGTTTATTGATGATTTCTATAGATGTACCTGGGTGTATCTTTTAAAGGATCGCTCAGAACTTTTTCTGTATGGACATTTTTTATAATATGGTTAAGAATCAGTTTGATATGTCTATTAAAATTTTTTGTTCTGACAACGCTAAAGAATATCTTAGCAATTCTTTCTCTTCTTTTTGTCTGCAAAATGGTATCATTCATCAAACTACAAGTGTATATACCTCCCAACAAAATGGGGTGACGGAACGCAAGAACCGTCACCTTCTCGATGTCGTCCGCACTCTGATGACACAGATGCACGTTCCTCGCTCCTATTGGGGCTACGCTGTCCTCCTCTCCTGCTACCTCATTAATCGCATTCCGTCCACGGTTATTCACGGTCAAACTCCTTTCTCTATTCTATATCCAGGTAAGGATGTGTTTCCTCTTCCTCTGCGCATCTTTGGGTGCACGGCCTTTGTGCACAATCCTTCCGCCACACATGACAAACTTGACTCACGTGCCACAAAATGTATCTTTTTGGCTTACTCAGCTACTCAAAAAGGCTACTGTTGTTTTGATCTCATTCTTCGGAAACAATACGTCTCCGCAGATGTGACCTTCTTCGAGAATGTGTTTTATTTCTCCTCTGACCCACCTCAAGCGCTTTCTCCTTCTCCCACCGTCCCCTCCACCCCGTCTACTCTCATCGAGATCTTCACACCATCACCTCCACCGTCTCCTCCTTCCCTCTCTTCTTCATCACCACCGCTCTCTCCCTTTTCTCTGCGGTCGTCTCTCTCCTCTCCCGGGCCAGCTCTCTCCGGCACGGAGGCTCCGGTTACTGAGGAACATGCCGACCTGGATCTTCACATTGCTCTTCGCAAAGAGGTGCGGACGTGTACCCAGCACCCGCTGGCTGCTGTTGTTTCATATGATCGTCTCACTCCTTCTCGCAGGGCGTTTGCATTGGCTATCTCTGCGACTGGCACTCCCCGCACCTACCAGGAAGCTCTCACTATTCCTCATTGGAAGGCCTCCATGGATGAGGAAATTGCTACCCTTACTGAACGGGGCACCTGTACTCTGGTTCCCCCACCTTTGGGCACTGATGTATTTGGCTTCCGCTGGGTCTTTGTTGTCAAATTCCATCCAGATGGCAGCGTGGATCGCTACAAGGCCTGCCTGGTGGCCAAAGGATTCACTCAAACCTATGGTGTTGATTAATTCGACAACTTCTCTCTCGTTGATCGTCTCAGCACCATTCAAGTCCTTCTCTCTGTCGCTATCAACAGGGATTGGCCCATTTCGCAGCTGTATGTTAAGAATGTTTTTCTCTACGGAGATCTGCAGGAAGATGTTTACATGGAGCCACCTCCTGAGTATGTTGCTCAGGGGGAGACACGAGTATGCCGGCTAAAGAAGGCTATCTATGACCTCAAGCAGAGCCCTCGTGCCTGGTTTGACAAGTTTAGCGGCATTGTTGTGGTCATTGGTTTTGCAAGAAGTTCGGCCGATCACTCCTTGTTCGTTCGGAAAACCGCCTCTGGTCTGGTAGTTCTTGTGGTTTATGTTGATGACATTCTTCTTACTGGCGATGACCAGGATGGGGTAACTTTGACAAAGAAACACCTTCGTCAACACCTGGTCACAAAGGATATGGGCTCCCCCAAATACTTTCTGGGGATTGAAATATCTAGGAAGCCCAACTCTATAGTCATTTCCCAACGGAAGTATACTCTTGATCTTCTAAAGGAGGCAGGTTTGACTGGTGCTAAACCTGCCCGTTGTCCCATGGATGCTGGAGAAGACAAAACTTGGACAGATGACACACCTCTTTTATCCGATCTTACGAGGTACCGGCGTCTGGTTGACAAACTCATTTATCTCACAGTAACCAGACCCGACATATCTTATGTTGTTGGCAAGGTGAGCCAGTTTATGCAAGCTCTTAGGGAGTGTCATCTACAATCTGCCCTGAGGATATTCGAGTATATTAAAACAGCACCAGGGAAGGGTCTCCTTTTTCAGAAGAATGATCACTTAAGGGTTGAAGCGTACTCAGATTCGAGCTATACTGATGACAAAGGTGACCGCAAGTCAACATCAAGTTTCTGCACGTTTGTTGGAGGCAATCTTGTGAGTTGGAAGAGCAAGAAACAATCTGTGGTCTCCAGGTCTAGTGCAGAAGCGGAATATCGCAGTATGGCGTCGACCACGTGTGAGTTGAAATGATTACGGGCTCTCATGCTTGACTTAGGAGATGTCTACAACTATCCTCTTTCTATGTTCCGTGACAACAAGGCAGCGATATACATCTCCAAAAATCCGGTCTTTCATGAGAGAACGAAACACATAGAAGTCGACTGTCATTTTATTCGGGAAGAGATCTTGAAGAAACAGATTTGTACTCCGTTTGTCACTTCCGACAATGAGTTGGCAGACATCTTCACCAAGCTGGTGTCCGTTTCCTTTTTTCACATTTGTGACAAGCTGGGCATGATTGATATTTATGCTCCAGCTTGAGGGGGAGTGTTGTAATATGGAGGCCGGGCGGTCTGTTGCTGTTCGGAGACCGGGCGGTCTGGCGGTTTATCCTAATCGGCCTGTCTGCCGGGCTGTTGTTGTTTGGTGTCCCAGCGGTCTGGCGGTTTGTCTCAGACGACTTGGAGACCGGGCGGTGTAGCGGTCTCCTGTGGCAGCTTGCTCTCTGTGGCGCTTGTTCTCTCCTCATGTTGGTTGTCGGGCGGTTAGCCGGTTTGTCTAACCGCACGACCTGTCTGATTTGTCTTTTTGTAAAGCCGCATATACTTGTAAATTTTTAGTCTCACATTGCTTAATTGTAATCTCTCTCATCTCCTCCATTCTATAAAAGAGAGGTTATACCATTGTAATTGATACCTTTTTTGGATAATAAAGTTTACATTACTCCAAATTTTCGGTCTGTTTTTTTCTTGTTCGCACAATTGTATATTAAGTCATAGACATTCAATAAAATAAATTAAAAAAAGTCAACTGATATATCATCGAGACATATTAGCAAATATATCGGTCAACATATCGGCTGATAGTTGGTATATCAGCTAATATATTCCAAAAGGACCATTTGCAAAAATAAAATTTAAAAAATGTGTTGCTTTGTCTATAAATTTTTATGTGGACCAACATGACGGCCATGCCAGTTGATTTATGCAACATTGGTTGAGACCTTCTTCCCTAGCTTATGATTATCATGTTCGAGATCCCTTCCTCATCGGTCACTCAAACCCTCCACTGCCCTTGACCTCGCTCATTGTAAACATGTTGCGCTCTAGTGACACTACTGCACTGGCCTCCACCCTGCAACTCCTCATTGACGCTCAACTATGGTGCCTCGACATTCGAGTGTTTGGTGGGACCAATCCCCTTTGGTAAATTGCTCATGCATAGCAATTTTTTAAAATCCAAGACACAAGAGATTCAAAAGATACCTCTTTCCACCATATACATAAAGGGGTTTGCTCTACATTAGTTTTGTTGGACCCGCAAAATCAACCTGACCTTCAAAGAGAAACTTATTTGTTTATATGATAGTCGTAAGCTAGCAACTCCTTTGAGTGACTTGGGACAGTGAGCTAAGCAAAGTCAGCCACCGCCTACATCGATGACTTTATTAAGGTAGCCACACTCATTCTGGAATTCTAAGAAAAACACAACATGAGCTACTTCTTCACTAGGCTACAAACCTACATCAAAGAATACCTTAATGTCCTCAATCTTGACCCTACATCATGTCATAGAGAGAGCTCATTTTGTTGGACAATAGTTTTATACCCTCTCGACCACTACCTTTTCCTACTACCAACCCCAAAATTGCAATACCAACTCTTCCATCACAACTCACTGCTAATCCCCCTACATGCATCAACAGAAAACCCACTATCATTGGTATTGTTAGCACCCCCTCTACCACACCCCAACCCAAACCCAACCCCACACTACAAGCTTGTGTATTTGATGCAAGTGGCTATACTCACACATACACAAAATCCCAAATACATTAGTGTCTGGTGCTCGGCAGCAGAGACAACAGCATTACCCTAGCTGACTCTAAGGCTTTTGAGTTCAATGATGGACCCGCCAGGAGTAAACCTAGAGGACAAGGAAGATTTTGAGGGGAGGCATAATGATATAAATACACAAGGCGGGTGACCCTCCTCGTGACTATGGAAAACTCATAGTTGTCTCTTTGATTATCGTATATTAATATTGTCTTTAATTAGTATTGTGCCTATGTAATTTTCTCTTTATGGACATTTTGGTAATTTATCACATAGAGTGCCAACCATATATAAGAGAGGGTAAATGAATATTAGGGCATCCTTGTGAAATCATGTAAACTCTCACTTTTGGAAGGACTCTTTGGGGGAATCAGCCTTTGAGAACTTGACACGAGCATACGTCACGAGTTTGTATCTCATTTATTCAATTATAATGCAACATATTATTTTTCATTTTGTATCACCACCACTAGTACATTATGATACAACATTAAGTTCTAATAATAAATAATTTTAGAAATATCGAGGTCTAGGAAGCATAGAACTGTGAAATTATCTTATAAAAGAATGTCAATGAAGGAAGCATAGAAATGTAGAAATATTCTTTAATGGAACAATGATGAAGTTGCCAAGGAAGACAACATGTAGAGATTCATAGATATTTATCTAGATATTGCAAGTGATATTGAGATCAAAAGTCGCCTAACTCAAAAATAGGACTAGCATGAGAATCGTTGTTGGGTCCATAACCGCTTTTTGACTTGAGTGGGACTAATTGCCCAACCACGGCACTTACGACGCAACACCTCATGCCCACCCGACGCTTAGTACGGTGTTTGTGTCGTCATTTGTTTAAGGAGAAATGTGATGCAGGATGGGGGGTAGGGTTTGCGCGTCTGTTGGCTTTTTTTCTAGAAAACTCTAAATGCATGCGATGATTAAATTAGTTTTTGCAAATATATTAGAGTGGGCGTTGCGCAGACTTTGAAATTAAACTTTATTATTTGAAAAACAAAAAATCACTATTTTGTTAAAAATGAATTTTCTTAATGAAATGGTTCAACTTAATTCCGGGGAAAGAAGGTTCGCAACTTCCGTTCTCTTCCTTTTGTCGTAGCAAAAAGAAGGTCGTGAACTCCAAATACGTTTCCGTTTGGAGTTTTCAAAGTAGCGTTCGCGGACAAAATTTGGGCGAAACCCAACAATGAATCTAATTATCCTAAGAGAAAATGCAGACACACACAAAGAAAAAAAGATAGAAACAAATTACTCACGGAAAGAGGAGTATTTCTGTATCCGAAGTCAACGGCGATCACGCGAGGAAGTCCTCGTCACCTTTGATCTCCCGCTCTGAGCTCGGCCGCTATCGCACACAGGCACCAAGGAGAAAATTTCACTCACGCTCACACGAAAGTGATTCCACGGAATCTCAATCACTCAACCACACACAGAAGCCACAAACAGAAATCACAAACTCTTCACTGTTCATGGGTTTCAACAAGCTAACCCTCCTTTTTCTCCCTCTGGGTGGCTCCAGCGGGAATCAACAAACAGCAGTCCTAAATCATTCCTATTCTTATCTCACCTACACAGAACAACCAAAGCACTAATTACTTCTACTGTTTATCTTCTCTCTCAGTTTTTCTTTCTCAACGGGATTCACCAAGACAAAGCAGCAATTTTCACCTCACGGAAACCAAACTCAGCATTTGGTTCCCTCAAAAATCATACATTCAACATCATCAATTGCAAAAAAAAACTCCTTCAAAATCAATATAGGCATCCCTTTATAGGGTAGCAAAGAAGAGGGGAAACAAAATAAAATATCCATCTTATCTGTCGGGTCTTGTGGGAGAGAGGCATCATGGCCTGGACATGGACGGTTGAGTTGAAACCGCTGAACCGTCGGGCTCGGTTGTAGAAACTGTCGGAGGAAGGATCATGGGGTGCGTGTTGGAACCCTGGCATCGTGGTCGTTGGTTGGAGCCCTGAAAGATGTGGAGGTGTCATGTGTGCAGCGTCGTGGCAGAGGAAGAGCCTTTTTTGTTGCATGCAGCGCAAAATAGGAAGATGAACAGTGTTCTGCTTCCGCTGTTGTTGAACTGGCATGTGTTGTTGATTAACCTAACTTAACATATATATTAATATATGTGCATTTATATATATACATATATAGGTATATTTATATATATATAATAGGAGAATAAAATAAAACTCAAACATGGCTACGCGCGCAGGCGTGCAACAATATGGCTATGCTCGCAGGCGTGCAACAACATGGCTACAGACGCAGGGGCGCAACGAACTAAAATTGACAACATAAAATTTGCAAAATAAGATGCAATAAAACATATAATTAAAATGCAATCACTCAGAGCCGATAGAGATCCGGACGGGTGCGGCGTCGGACACTTTTGCGTCGACCTGATCTGGGCTGGTGTCCACCAAAATGGTTTCGCCTTTACATATGTTTGAGATTATAGACAAGTTGGGTAAGCACTTGATCCTACAATTGGCACATAAGCTAATGGAGGATTGTAGTTGAAGTCACAGAAGATAGCTAGTGATCACAAAAACAACCTAAGAAGTTGCCAATCTGAGAAGATCGTGGAAGATGCATAAAGGAAAGTAAGAGATGTAAAGGCAGCCATAGTAACCCAAAAACATTAAGTAACACTTAATATTATTACCATATGATTAATTAATAATGGTAAATTATTTAGGTCATGCCTTCACAAGGTAAAGGAAGGGGAGATGAACAAAATAAAGATAAAGGAAAGGAAAAAAGTTGTGCTGAGTTATTATTTGATGTCTTTCATTTAATTGTTTTTCATATTCTTATACTGATATATGAAAGAAATTTTGTATATGTAATTAAGTCAACATAACAATAAGAATAAGAGAATTGGAAGATAAGATAAATTTTAATTATGTTGAAAAAAAAGAATTAAAGGAAGAACACATTTATGAAATGGACACCATTAAGGGTTGACACGAACTGGGAGGTGGGGAGAATAACCTCCAACATAATAAAGAAATGTCATTTGTGCGAGTCAAGGGTAGTACATGATATTTGGCAATATAAACGTGCGAGTCTAGGGTATGTGTTGCCATAATAATGTGCGAGACAAGCGCACATAACATATAAATGAACCGTTAATTAACCCTTAGTATCATCTATGATGAAGGAAACAATTAATGATATAACAGAATTAAGAAAAGAAAATACGCAAGTGATGATAATCACAAAATATGGCACATATTAAGAATTCACAGTTTAATGACTAATTAAAAATAATACTAAACAGGTCAAGGACAGAGTCGTTCCAATTACAATTAGTTTCCCTCGACAAGAAAAGAGGTATCATCTCTGGGTGGAGGTTTCTACTATAGTATTTGAAGTCATGGACGCGCACAAGGAGAGATGCAAAGACCCAGAGTGCCCCCATGGCGAGTTTCAGTTTTATTTTAAACAGAATTTGTAAATGTTGTATGTTTTGTACAAATGGATGTTGTTTTATGTTGTACTGTAAGCCCTTCTTGTATGTATATAGGGCTACCTATTTGTCTTGTACTACTTATCAAAATATAAATAAAATAAAATGCTTCTCTTTTGTCATTCTACTTTATTGTGTGTACTCCATCATATACTGCTTCACTCTGGATGTTCTTACTTTGCTCTCTGATGCAAGTAATGAATATGTAAAATTGTGGAGGTAGTTGTTAAGGGGCCGTTACAATTCCACATCGAGTACGACACGTCTAAACAAGGTTATGGTGTTATTCTCCAAAGAGACAGCCAACACTTCGCATATTTTAGTCTCAGCACGGCCAACCGCCACCAAAAACTCACAACATGCAAGCCAGAACTCATAGGCCTTGCTAAAGCCGTTTAACACTGGCGGCCATATTTATGGGGACGACCGCTCGTGATTTGTATGGATCATTTCAGTCTCAAATATCTTTTGGAGCAGTACTTCACCACCGTACCCCAACAACGTTGCGTAAGTAAACTCCTTTGGGTTCAATTTTTGCGTTGAATATAAAACGAGAACTTTAAACTGCGCCGCTGACATGCTCTCTCGTTGCACCCTTACCGACGACACTTCTCCAACTGGAAACCAGTTTGCAATCTCGAGGCCCTCCTTCACCCTCGTCGAGGACATCTGTTGTGAGATCCAACAATCGGCGGCCCTATCTGAGTTTGTTCAACGCATACAGGAAGGCACTCCACCTTATTGGACCATCTACTCAGGCCTCATTCTTTACAAGGAACGAATATACCTCAAACCCACCTTCAGCATCATTCCCCTCATATCGGAGGGCACCCATGACCGCGGTCATGAAGGAGTCCATAAAACACTCCAACGTATTCGTCGTGAATTCTTTTGGAAGGGTCTCCGTCGGAGAGTCCAGGGCTTCATCGCCCATTGCGTCACATGCTAGTAAAACAAAACTGGCAACCTCCTACCAGCTGGCCTTCTGCAATTGTTATCTATCCTCACTCAAATTTGGATGGACATTTCTATGAATTTTGTGGAAGAGCTACCGACGTCCAAAGGTAAATCAATCCTCATGATGGTTGTGGTCCGCTTATCAAAAATGGCACACTTCATCGCGCTAGGACGGCCGCTTATCGCTGAACATGTCGCACAAATATTCTTTGCGGAGGTATTATGTTTGCACGACATACAAGAATCCATCGTTTTCGATCAAGACAAGGTTTTTACAAGTCGTTTTTGGAATAAACTATTCACACTCAGCGGCACTAAATTAGCCTTTTCCTTGGAATAGCACACACAATCGGATGGCCAGACCAAAGTGTAAATTGTACAGTCAATATGTACCTCTGATGTCTAACAGGTGATTGACCTAAAGGATGGGTGTGATGGCTTCCCTGGATCGAATATTGTTATAATACTTCCTATCATACGGCACTCCAATCGACCCCTTTTTGACTCGCCTATGGTTATGAGCCGCCCTGTCTCAACTCCTATGGTCATGGCTCCTCTATTACAACGATGGAGCAGGAACTCCAAGATCGTGATCAGTTTTTTTGGCTCAAGCGTGAGTGCACTTACTCTAGGCCCAGCACCAGATGAAATTTCGCTACAGCCGTGATCATCGCGGTCTCACTTTCACATAGGCGATTGGGTATGGCTAAAAGGATTCCCTGACCGCCTGTTATCCATCTGTCGGCCCTTATTCTCTAAGAAATTCGGCCCACGCTTCCACGAACCCTTCAAAATCCTTCAACGAATCAGCGACATGACATACCAACTTCACCTTTCGAACACCACTCGCGTCCATGAGGTTTTTCAAATCTCTCGGTTGAAACCTTTCATCGGTCATCCTCTGATCACCCAGCTTGTGTCACTCCCTACCGAGCTTGGGGACAAACTACTACTCGAAGAGGAAGGCGATGTTACGGATCGAGTTGCCGCGAATCCGCGTTAGCCGTTAGGGCAACACCTACCAACGTCGTGCACGAAACGAACCGGCGAACAAAGCAGAGTCCAACATCCATGGGGCAAGCAAGAATCATGATCTTCACAAGGACCAATACAGCCACCATGATCTTCACGTAGACCCGGCTTATTTCCATGATCTTCACGTGGACCAAGCCTGGTGTTGGTGACCTCACATGCATCCCTCTTTATGTTTAAGTACCACTTGCCTCCTTTAAATATTATCCTATTTGTTTAATGCCTAGATGGGGGGAAGCCACTTATTAATCTTTAAAGCTACTATATCTCATGTGTCTAAACCTAAATGAAGTGCACGCAACCTATCTATATGCTTCGTTGGATACTTGCAGGTATGAAGAAAAAAGTAGAAAGATCTCTCTCTCATCTGTCCTCTTCTTCCAATATTCTTAGCTCTGCAAATTTCTGCCAGGATAGAAGGTGGGCTGCTCCTTACCGCTGGCCTTCCTAAGTCGCTCATCAGCTGCACCAATAGATCCTCCGACAAGAAGCAAAGATCCTCCCCGGAGTTCCACACATCATCGACCCATTACGCGTTCCTAATCCGTAGCACGTATTAGTTAGCTCCTTAAGTATACTAACACTGATTTCTTAAAGTACATGTTTATAAACCTGAAATGAACTTCAGAATGCATCAATCTGAATCAAGATTAGAACAATATAAAGATGAAGTATGAATAATTTCTTCTTGGTTATGTTGTAAGTTTCAAAGAGCTAAATGAATGAAATTATTCCTCTCAAATATCCATAAAATGATATGCTCAAGGAAAACTCTAACCTGCTATACCTTATTTACAGTTTGCACGGCACCTATAATTGGATGTGATATTTCATTCTGACCACGTATTATTCCTCCATCCTGAGAACCAGTTCTCAAATTAGATAACAAGCACGGTTTATAATTAAACTCTGATATAAAAAGCTTAATCACTAGTTCTAAGGTAATTTTATAGTTCATGTAAAATCAGAATTAGTGATGGAAACATTTAGAGAAATTCACAGCCACTTGCCTCACAAAAAAAAATATTGTCTAGAAAGTTGAATTAGATAATTTATGCAAAGTTCTATGTTGAATTGCAATTCCACAAATGAATCAAAAACGGTGATAGCAACACAAAATAGAGTGCTGTTAAAATGTACTATTATTATAAGCATCTTTATCCTGTAAAAATAATAGATAATATAAGCCCAAAAATATGCATTAGGATATCGGAATTGAAAATGGGCCAATTCTAATGAAAATGGGCCAATTCTAATGAAAATGGACCAAATCCCGTAGGATCCATTCGATAGGATGAAATTAGGATATCTGAATTGATATTGGAGGTTCAATTCTAATGAAAATGGACCACTAATTTTAATTCCAGAGACTCGTTTCCATCCAAACGAACAGAACCTTATGGTTTATCATATTACCCAAACCTACACAACATCTATGTGTGAGCCTTCATATTCCTGCCTCTCCTGAAGAAGGTGAAGTCAAAATCAATGAACAACAAAGCTTCACATATCATGATGTTGTTTTCTCCTTGCATGAAGAACTTCCTCACTAGCCATTGTATAGAATTTGCATGATACACCAAAACATGAATTCAATATATTTGATTTGAACTCCCCCTAAATACCCACAAGATCTCCAGAATGTTAATGAAAATTTTTTGTTGACACAACACCAGTGATTCCAAAAGCATGAGTAAAGCAATGCAAAGCCCCAAGAAGCGCACTTTGGTCAAACCGAAATTCGCTACTTGGGACACACCATTTCAGGACAGGGATTGGCAATGGACCCGGACAAGGTCCACATTGTTCTTCAGTGTCACACCCTCGATCTATCTTCAACATCCGCGGCTTCCTGGGCCTCACAGGGTACTACCGACGGTTCATCCTAGATTATGTCAAAATTATCAAACCCCTCTCCAGCATTTTGAAGAAATCGAATGTTGGCACATTCCATTGGCCACCGGCAGCAGCCACAGCCATCCAAGCCCTATAGCAGGCCCTGAGCACCGCCCTATATTGACTCTCCCAGACTTTTTGCAGCCGTTCGTGGTCGAGTGCGACGCCTCCAGCATGGGTGTCGGGGCAGTTTTGTTGCAGGCGGGCCAACCCATCGCATACTTCATCCATCTATTCGCCTTTACCGTTCGAACCCGCTCTGCCTATAAGTTTGAGTTCATGGTCATGGTTCTGGCAGTTCAGCATTGGCGCCCCTACATTCTTGGCCACCACTTTACGGTCCGGACGGATCATCATAGCCTTTGATATCTTCTCCAGCAGAGGATTGTTACCGCTGCTCAGCAATTTTGGGTGGCCAAATTGTTGGGCTGTGATTTCTCTATCAAGTTCCAAGTCGGCTCATCCAACCGTAGAGGATTGTTACTGCGGCATAGCAGAGGATTGTTCCAAGTCGATATCTTCTCCAACAGAGGATTGTTACTGCAGCTCAGCAATTTTGGGTGGCCAAATTGTTGGGCTATGATTTCTTTATCAAGTTCCAAGTCGGCTCATCCAACCGCGTTGTCAACTCTCCATCCCGGCAGCCTCTAGCAGCTAGTTTAGCCGTCATTTCCAGACTGGTTTGGGAGGATGCTTCTCTTCTCCAGTGTGAGGTAGCAGTCGACCCCATCTTGCAGCCGATTGTGGCGGCCCTCTGGGTGGATTCCACTGCCCAGCCGCCATAAAGTCTCATAGGAGACCGCATCTACTATCGCAACCGCTTTTTGCTTTCAACGACGTCCCATCTCATTTCCGGACTGCTCAAAGAGTTCCACTCAACCCTCGGGGGGGAGGGGGGATGCCTGCTTGTCATGCCAGCGGGACAAGTACGAGGCCACTTACCATGGGGGTCTCCTCCAGCCACAACCTATCCCGGACCGCATCTGGGAAGAAATCTATGGATTTTATTTCAAATATCCCGTGTTCCAAGACATGGGGTTGTATTTTGGTGGTGGTGGACCACCTATCCAAATATGTGCACTTCCCCTCTGACACCCTTTTACAGCCACAATGGTGGCTGCAACTTCCATTGACGAGTGCTTTATCTACATGACTTTCAACGCTCCATTGTAAGCGGCTGCAATCCCCTATTTCTGAGGTCTTTTTGACATTCATTATTCAAGATGCAAGGAACACAGCTTCGCATGAGCACTTCTTACCACCCCCAGACAGACGGGCAATCCAAGGCGATGAATCGTGGCTTGGAGACTTATCTGCGGTGTTTTTCTGCGACCATCCGCGAGCGTAGGCGGATTGCTTTCTTGGGCAGAGTACTCGTTCAACGCGTCCTTCCACACCAGTGTTGGCACAACCCCTTACGAGGAGGTTTATGGCCACCCACCGCCTTCCCCCGCGCGCTCTCCCCTGCGAATGCGTTGTTGCTTCTTTGGTCGGTCTCTCTGCAATCGAGGCTCCATACTCCTCCAACTCCACAGCAGCTCCAGCACGCGCAGGACCGGATGATGGCCTCGGCCAACTGCCACCGCTGAGGTGTTCAGTTCACAGAGAGAGATATGGTGTTTGTTAATCTCTCCACTCACACCGACAGGTTTCAGTGACACTGAGGGCCCATTCCAGGTTAATTGTCAAGTTCTACGAGCCAATTGAGATTTTGGCCCACGTTGGCACGCAGGCATACCGCCTCCGCCTTCCCCCTCACAGTCGTATTAGTTGAATAAAATGGGAGAAAATAATTGGGTACTTTATTCTTCCTCAAAGGGGCTATTTAAAATGTTACAACGATGTGACACGTCATCAATCCGTGTGCACCAATAATTCCTAAGTAGGAATCGCACTATTTAGGATACAAAAATATTCTCTGAATATTCTCTAATTAAATATTGTACGAATATTCAACTCTCCCCCTCAAGTTGGGAATATATATTGATCATTCCCAACTTGTCAATATTATCCTTGAAGTTGTCACTGCTTAACCCCTTGGTAAAGACATCGGCAAGTTGATCAAATGAGTTTACAAATGGAGTGCAGATATTTCCCTTGTCAAGGTGGTCTCTAATGAAGTGTCTATCAACTTCCACGTGTTTGGTCCTGTCATGCTGAACTGGATTGTGTGCAATACTAATGGCAGCCTTGTTGTCACAGTAGATAGTAATAGGATTGTCCCCTTGAAGGCCCATATCTCGAAGAATAGCTTTCAGCCACAGTCCCTCGCAAACTCCTTGTGTCATAGCTCTATACTCTGCTTCGACACTTGATCGGGCAACCACATTCTGCTTCTTGCTTTTCCATGAAACCAGGTTGCCTCCTACAAAAGTGCAATACCTAGTGGTAGACTTTTTATCATCTTGACTACCAGCACAATCAGCATCAGTAAATACTTCAACCTTTAGGGTCCGTTCGTTTCGCAGGAATTGGAATTGAATTCAATTACCATTCCCGCAGGAATTGGAATTGAATTCAATTCCAATTCTGCTGTTCGGCTGAATGCAGGAATTCTGTCATGGGAATTGGAATTAGTAATTTCACTGTTCGGCTTCATATAAGAATTTTCTGTCCAAACGTGCATTTTTTGCCCCGGAGCACATTTTTTTGCCCGGGGGCATATTTATTGCATGGGAGCGCAATTTTCGTCCGGGCGAGCATTTTTCGCCAGGACACACAGTTTTCGCACGACCGCACATTTTTTCGCACGGCCGCACATTTTTTCACTGCGAAAAATTCACGCCCGCCGGTCGAAAAATGCGCACCCGGGCGAAAAATGTGTGCGCATGCGAAAAATTCGGGACCGAGCGAAAAATTCGCGCCCGAGCAAAAAAATCGAGCACAACCAGAAAATACGCGGTCGGGCAAAAAATTCGTGTCCGTGGAAAAATTGCGCGCCCGGGTGAATATTGCGAGCACGGACGAAAATGCGCGCCCGGACGAAAAATGCGTGCTCGGACGAAAAAAGCGCAACCAGACGAAAAATGGGTGCTCGGGAGGAAAAATGGGCGTCAGGACGAAAAATGCGCGCCCGCGCGAAAAATTCCCGCCTGGGCGAAAAAGCGCGCCCGGGCGAAAAATGCGCGCCCGCGACGAAAAATGCGCTCCCGGGCCGAAAAATTCGCGCCCGGCCGAAGAAATCGCTTCAAGGAGAAAAATTCGCGCACGGGCGAAAATTTTGCATCGTGACGAAAATGCGCGCCCGAACGAAAAATATGCGCCCGAGCGAAAAATATGCGCTCGACCGAAAAATACGCGCCCGAGCGAAATATTCGCATCCGTGCGAAAAATGAGATCCCTGGCGAAAATACGTGCATTGGAAAAAAAATGCGTGCTCGGGCAAAAAATACGCGTCGGGGTGGGGGGGATACGTGCCCCGACGGAAAATTCGCGCCCGAGCGAAAAATTCACGCATGGGCGAAATATTCGCTCTCGGGCGTAAAATTCGTTCCCGAGCATAAAATTCACTCCCGAGCGAAAAAAATCGCGCTCATGCGAAAAATGCTCCCAGGCGAAAAATATGTATCCGGGGAAAAAATGCGCGCACGGGCGAAAAATGCGCTCCATGGCGAAAAATGGTTGTTGTGGCGGAAAAATGCACGCCCGGCCGAAAAATGCGTGCTCTGGCGAAAAATGAGCTCCCGAGCGAAAAATTCGATCCCAGACAAAAAATGTGCGCTTCATCGAAAAATTTGATCTTCGGCAAAAAATTCGGTCATGGGCGAACAACATTATTTGCGTTGATGTTTTTTTGAGAGAGTTAGAGACGCGCTGGTAGGGGTGGGAATCACGAATTCTTACCTCATGAGGTAAGAATTGAGGGAGACATGTTTCTTCTATAATCAATTCTCATGGGAATTGAAATGAATTCCAATTCCAATGTAATTTTATGACCGCCGAACAGCCACAATTGGAATTGGCAAATGAATGCCAATTCCAAAGGCCCAATTCCCGCTTAACGAACGGAGTCTTAGTGATTTGTTGTTTTTGAAAAGAATTCCACATCCTGGTGCCTTTTTTAGATACCTTAACACCCTGAAGGCCGCCTGCTGATGACAAATCGAAGGAGAGTGCATATATCTGCTTAGAACACCCACCGCATATGTAATGTCAGGTCGTGTATGAGACAAGTATATGAGTCGTCCAACAAGCGTTGATATTTTGAGGCATCAACCTTTTCTCCCCCAGTATCTGCATCAATTCTGTGATTAGCCACAATAGGGGTGTCCACGGGGGCACACCCAAGCATCCCAGTTTCTTCAAGAAGATCCAAAGTGTACTTTCTTTGGGAGATGAAGATCCCTTGTGAGATCTTGCGACTTCAATTCCCAAGAAATACCTCAGCTTTCCAAGATCTTTAACTTCAAATTCTCTGCTTAGTTGCTCTTTCAAGTGGATGATCTCCTCCAAGTAATCCTCAGTAATGATGATGTCATCCACATATACAATAAGGATAGAGATCAGGTTACCCTTACTCTTGATAAAGAGAGTGTGATCAGCTTGGCTTTGAATGTATCCAAGTTTCAGCATGAACCTGTAGAACCGTCTGAACCATGCCCTCGGCGACTGTTTCAAGCCGTACAAGGCTTTTAGAACACGACATACCTTTCTCTTGGACCCTTTGATAACAAGGTCAGGGGGAATGTCCATGTAAACTTCCTCTTCCAGATCACCGTTCAAAAAAGCATTCTTGATGTCGAACTGAAGAAGATCTCATCTTCAACTCGCAGCACAAGAGAAAAGTATACGGATTGTGTTCATCTTTGCAACAGGAGCAAAAGTATCCTGGTAGTCAATACCCTGAGCTTGTGTATAGCTCTGTGCCACCAAACGGGCTTTGTACCGTTCCACTATACCATTTTGGTTTTGTTTGACTGTGAAGACCCAACGGGATCCAACCGTCCGCTTCCCAGGAGGAAGATCTACAAGCTTCCATGTGTTATTTTTGTGCAAGGCACGCAATTCCTCCTTCATTGCATGTTTCCACTCAGGTACCTGAACAGCCTCCTGTCATGTCTTAGGAATCATAATAGATGAAAGAGATGAGATAAAAGCTTTATGGGTCGGAGAGAGGTGAGAATAATAGATGTAGTTGGCAATAGGGTGTTTGGTGCTACCCTGTTTACCTAGAAGCCTGGCAAGAGGAATATGAAGATCATCATCAGAATCTGGTGTGGAGACGGTCACCGGTACTAGAGAAACATCCTCAGTCTGTACTTGCTCGACATTTTTGGGACGGCGAGAGTAAGTGTATAATATAGGTGGAGCGGAAGTGGAAGCAGCGGGAGAAGAAAGAGGAGAAGTGGCAACCATAGGAAGGGGGGACTCGGTGGTCTCGTCACTGGTAGTAGAGATCTCCCCCTGACGAGGACCAAAGTAGGACTCCCCCTCACGAAAGGTAACATCCATCGTGCAATAGTAGCGACGAGTCGGAGGATGATAACACTGATACCCTTTGGTGGTAGAGGAGTATCCAACGAAAACACATCGGAGGGAACGTGCATCCAGTTTATCGTGATGCGTCGTATGCACATGGACAAAGCAAACAGAGCCAAAGATACGTGGAGGAAGATGAGAAGTGTGGACTACGTGGTTTTTTGCAAGATGTGAGAGGGGCGTATCAAAGGAGAGAGCACGAGACGGAAGACGATTAATGAGATGCGCGGCCGTGAGGACGGCATCACCCCAGTAGGATTTGGGAAGGTGCATTGCAAGGAGTAAACACCGAGCCACTTCCAGCAAGTGCCGATTCTACCGCTCAGCCACCCCATTTTGGGTAGAAGTATGAACACACGTGGTTTGATGTAGGATGCCATGATCGGCAAGATAGGCTCTGAATGCACCCCGGTCATCATACTCTCCAACATTATCACTACGAAGCACACGAATTTTCCCGCCAAATTGTTTGGAGACCATTTTATGAAATTTTTGAAAACAGAAAAAAAATCACTTTTTTGTTTCAGCAGATATATCCACGTAGTGCGTGAGTGACAATCAATAAACGTAACAAACCATTTATAGCCAGATAAGGATGTGACCCTGGGTGGTTCCCCAACATCAGAATGAATAACATCAAATGAGTGTAAACTTGGAACAGAAAGATGACTAGTTTTTTGACGAACATGCTTAGACTGCTCACAAGGATCACAAGAAAAGACTGAATTACATGATTAAAGACAGGAAACAATTTAGTAAGATATAAAGGGGAGGGATGACCAAGGCGTTGATGTCAGCGTCGGACGTCATGGATAGTAGGAGTTTTGGTGGATGATAGAGCACTGGGAGAAGTTTGGTTTAGCAAGTACAGTCCACCAATATTTCTACCACTGCCAAGTGTCCGCCTCGTAGCCAGATCCTGAAAAACACAAACATCAGGAAAAAAAGTTACAGAACAGTTCAGCGAAGTAGTCAAGTGACTAATAGAAAGCAAATTGCGAGAAAAAGACGGGACATGTAAAACAGAGGACAGGGATAGGTCGGGAGAACAAGTGACAGTTCATTTACCAGCAATGGTTGAGAGGGAGCCATTAGCAGCAATAACCTTATCTCGACCAGAAAGAGGGGTATACGAGATAAAACCTGGGGCAGAGCAAGTCATGTGGACCGTCGCACCGGAGTCGATAATCCACTCGGAGGGGGTGGAAGACAGAGCATGAGCATTGGACAGACCTGAAGTAGCAACAGCAGCATGAGAGGCAGCAGTAGTAGACTCTGTGTGGGAGCGCAACATACGTCGGAAGGCCTCTAACTCGGCCGCACACAAACCACCAGAGGTGTCCTCCAGAACCTCAGTAGAGTGTGCAGAAGACTGAACACGGTCACCAGAAGAACGGCCACCTCCACGATATCCACCTCTACCACGAGTACCAGAACCTCGACCGGCTGGTGCAAGGTGCGGATGCAGGCGAAAGCAGGAGTCTTTGATATGGCCTTTTTTTCCGCAGTGATTGCAAACAAGAGGGGGCCGCTGGAAATCCCAGGGAGCGCAGAGTGGTCAGTAGTAGAGCCAAGAGTGCGGCGACGGTTCTCATCACTGAGGAGCATGCCAAAGGCCTCCCGAAGAGAAGGAAAAGGCTCGCGGTGAAGGGCATGCAGGCGAACAGCGTCAAACTCCATGTTGAGCCCCATAAGGAACACGTGAACACGGAAGCAATCTTTATCTTTTTGAAGGGCCTTTGCATCAGCAGTACAAGCAACAATGAAAGTGTTGAAGAAGTCCAACTCCTGATAAAGACGCTCAAACTCAGAGTAGTATGCGGCAACGGTCATCATACCCTGCTTTAGCTCAAGAACACGGCGAGTGAGCTCATAGACTTGCATCGAACTGTCTGCCTGAGAGTAGGTATCACGGGCCCGGATCCAGATATCATAGGCGGAATCCAACAACATATAACTGCGATACACCTGAGGGGACATCGAATGAAGTAACCACGAGACCCCCAGAGAATTGTCCGCATCCCATTTTTTCCATGAGGGATCGGTACGCGGGGGCTCAGTCGTGGTACCATCAATAAGTCCATATAACTGGTGACTGCGAATAGCATGTTGGGATGCACTGGACCATTCCAGGTAATTCGTGTCATCCAAGGCAACTGTGGTAATCTTCAATGAGCCAGATGGGCCATGACTCCGGGGTGGATCGACAGTCGAGCCGGCATGAGCGCCGGTCAGAGGAGCCGAGATTCCGGGAAGAGTACCGGATTGGGAAGCCGGGGAGACAACAGATTGATCATCCATCAAGGTGAAACACAGATCTGAACAAGCAGACGAACAAATGGTACACCCTACGAGTGTCCCTTAGATCATGACGCCGGATGGAACACCGGAGGGCGAGAGCACGACGTGTCCGGCTGCATCCATGGTATTCAAAAACGGACGGGACACCGGAGACATAGGAGAAGAAGGAAGAAATTCCTAGGGGTCCGAGATTCCGGCGAGGGCCGGCCGTTCAGGCCATCGCCTGGACCAGGCGACACCGTCGACCCCGCGGGAACAGGCGACGGAACCCGCAAAATATGCGAACCCGCAGGATTCCGCCGTAAGGGCTGCGTCCGCCGCTAGGTTTGCGTCCGACGTCGGCGTCAGGGAATAGAGGAGGCTCGGTCGACAGAAGCCGGCGACGCAGGAGCAACACGGTCGAGCGGGATTTGACAGAAGGGCGCGGGATTCAACCTGGCTCTGATACCAAGTTGAATAAAATGGGAGAAAATAATTAGGTACTTTATTCTTCCTCAAAGGGGCTATTTATAATGTTACAACGAGGTGACACGTCATCAATCCGTGTGCATCAATAATTCCTAAGTAGGAATCGCACTATTTAGGATACAAAAATATTCTCTGAATATTCTCTAATTAAATATTGTACGAATATTCAACTGTAATCACCTAGTGTTTCATGTGTCCCAGCTGAAGCGGGACATTGGTGACCATCTTGTCGAGGCGGCACTGCCACTAGCCGCTCCCGATGTCACCCCATCATTTTTCTTTCCTCAGTGCATTTCTGGCACACATACGATCCAAGCGTAGAGATTTTGGTCCAATAGGTCTTGTTGCTCTGGCATGATCGCCCTCCTTTGGAGACCACATGGGTGGATAGGTCAAAGTTTCACACACAGTTTCCATACTTCTGTTGTAACTGTCCCACTTACTAGGCTACCGTCGCAATTTTCATTTATCTCATTTTTACTTGACAAATCAAAGAGCGGCAGGTATATGATCATCAACAATTATACATAAACAGATATAATGACAGAGTATATAAAAAATGCAGGGAAGTAAAACACACTTTTTATTTATCTTACATTAGATACAATATAGTACACGCTAGCAGATGACTTGATATATATACACAAAAGGAGTCATCACAAGATCTGAGTTACAGTTACAAGTATACTACAATATTATCTCAAAACTACACCTGTAACTCAGAACAAAAACTATACTGTAACATACTACATAATCACGAGCAGAATACTTGAAAAAGAACTGAAACTCGTCATGGGGACAGTCGGGGTCGCGACAAGATGTCTTGTGGGCATCCATGACTCCGAAAACGACTGTGATGACGTCAACCCAAATCTTGTACATTTTTTCCTTGCGTGTAGGGGGCCTGCTAAAGCTAGCGGGAGTAGCCTCCACCTTTACCTGTTTAGTTACAGTTTTTATTAGTCAAAGACTAAATGAATTCTCATTGTTCCATTTTTATTATGATGTTTTATTTGCATTTTACGGATTTCATACTTTATTCTCTTGATTATGTTCTCTCTCGTTATATTATATTAATCCGTTTTCATCATCTTCTTCTTATTGACATTTTTCTTATTTTGTTCATCTTTTACTCATCATTTTCCTATATATCTTTTCATATGGGGTTGGACTTTTTTATCCTTATCTCTTATACTTTTCCTGTTGTTATCGGGCAGTGTTAAGGAATATTAACCTTTCGTATCATTTATATAGCGCGTTTGCGTGCCTTTTAATATTCGCACACATTTCTTAACGTGTCTTTTCATATTCGTACGTTAACTTTCATTACATCATCATTGGGAGGACATTCACCCCACCTCCACTGTTGGGTTGACCCTTAACTTAACTCATTTCATTACTTTATTCATCTACTTCTTCCTTTACTTTATTTATTTTATTTAATTTATTGTATGTTTACTTTCAATTGCTCTTTCCATAAAGCATAAACATAAAACATAAGTATGAAGAATAAACATGAAATTAAGCAATTACAAAAGGGTGAGAACTCACTTTGTCAACCCCTTTTTCGTTATCCATTCGACCACTATCGTCGCCTTGTCTTCCACCACCTCGTGAAGTCATGTCCTAAATCGGAAATATTTTAAAGACACATAAGTTAATGTTTTAATTAAGGTCAAACACTTCAAGATGTTCTTGACGGGCTCCACTTGACCTAATTAGGTCAAAGGAGTCATTTAGGGTTTAATTGATGGTTGTCCTATCTTGAAAACAAGGGGCTTTTGGTCCAATTGGCGAGGGAACATCATGCCCTAGCCAATTTTGCTGCCCTAGCTCAAAATCTCCTAAATTGATTACTGCCATAATTATTAAAATAGAGTTTATTCACTTGTAGTGAAGGGGCAACACTCTCTATCCTCCAAATAATTTTTTGAAGTGAAGGGATATCATCTACTTTAATTTCTTTATCATTCTAATAATATGGGGATGGGGATTTTGCTAATTTAGAGGGACACACATGCTAGGAGTCCTACCCCTTCCCATACATGCTTTTAAATTTTGGAATCCCTAGTATATGACGTAGGGTTTCACTAGGGTTTCACTAAAAGCACTTCAAATCACGATTTAGGACCTAAGGATCCTTTATAGAAACTTTTGATACAATTTAAAAGAAAGGAACATTAGAAATCTCAAACCCTAGGTTTCTACCGGTTTCAATCCATGCAAAAACTTCATGAAAGAAGCAAGAGTGGGGAGGAAGTGATTACCTTTCAAACAGAAGAGAAATCACGAAAAACAGAGGAGAAACGAAGGTTCGGGAGCTTCCGTCGGGGTGCGGCTTCGGTCCGCCTTCTGCGCTACTGTGCGGAAATCGGGAGAAATAAGAATGAACAGCGGTATTCTTTATTTAGCAATATATCGGGCACCGCTTAAGACACGCACGACACGTAATATTTGACCGGTATTAGCTGGTTCCTGTCATTTAGTCAGCCGGTTCACCTCCTTTTTAAACCCACAAGCTCTCTATTAGCACACCATTATACAATTAATCAAATGTTATAATAGTAGCATATCTTTAGTGGCGTTAGTGGCGTCACATCTGTCTTGAGTACAAGGTGAATTTTTCAAAGGGAGACATTGTTACGGATGCGGAAGAAGGAGAAGGACGTCAACCGGTGTGGCGGATTCACCAGCGTCGCGAGATACCCGCGAGCACACGTTGAAGGAAGATTCTTAAGTGACGTGAAGGGTCGCACTGTGACTTGTATCTTTATTTGGATATGTTGTATTTTGACCGAGCACTATACAAGCCCAAGTGACTTGTATTATCTTGTAGCTTGGAATTCTAATGAAAAAGGATAACCCTAGGGATTAATTTCTTCTCCTCCATCGCTTTTCTCTCCCTCCCATTTCCCCAGTAGGATTCTCAGTTTCTGATCGGTAGCAATGACCCTTCCATAAGGAATGTGAATGAAAGTTGTTATATTTTTATTTGTCAGGGAATCCACTAACAGATTTGGTTCGAGGGACGTATGCAAAACTTATTTTATTGAACCATTATTTGATGCTTGTGACAAGGCAACGGTATTGTCTGAGCTTATCGTCTTCGCCAAGCGACATTTGTTCTTTGCTTGATTTGTGGTGAGTTTGAAATCTCAAAAGATATGCAGTTGTTTTCCCCTAGTTGATAGCCTTCTCTTATGCTAGCTATAGAAGATTTATATTCAGTCGGTTGTTTGTGGGTTCTGAAGGTGCTCATAAGAATTGGACATCGTTCTGCAGTATATAAGAACATGCCCATCCCACTGCCTACCAACGACAAATATGCAACAAAAACATTCAAGCCTTTATCCCACTATACTGGGGTCGGCTATATGAATTCTTTGTCTCCATTGTGCTCTATCTTGCGTCACAATCTCACTAATGCCTAAGTATATCATGTCTTTTCTTATAGTTTCATTCCCAGTCTTTATTGGTCTACCCCTCCCTCGTTTAACATGCCTAGTGACTAGACTCTCACAATGTCTAACAAGTGCCTCTAATGGTCTCCTTTGCATGTGTCCAAACCATCTTAGTCGAGCTTCTTGCATCTTCTCTGCAATTGGTGCTACTCATGTCTTATCATTCATTCCTAATTCTATCCAGTTTCGTGTGTCCACACATCCACCTAAGCGTTCTCATCTCCGCAACTCCCATTTTTTTGCTCATGTACACAATTCTCTGCCCAACACTCAGAACCATAGAGCATCGCTAGTCTAATCGCAGTACGATAGAACTTGCCCTTAAGTTTTAATGGTACTTTACGATCACACAAGATCCCTGACGCGCCTCTCCACTTCAACCAACCTGCTTGGATTCTATGTGTCACATCTTTATCATTACCTCCGTCTTTTTGAACTATCGATCCAAGATATTAAAACATTCACTGCGGGAAATATCTTGATCACCCAACTTAATAATGAAGTCATCCGTCCTTCTTGGCTTCTAAATTTAAGCTCTATATACTATGTTTTTGTCTTGCTCAACCTAAAACCCTTCTTTTCTAAAGTGTCTCGCCAAGATTCAAGTTTTGTGTTTACACCCTTGCGCGTCTCATCGACCAAAACGATATCATTCGCAAATAATAAACACCAAGGTATTGCTTATTGGATATGTCTGGTGAGCTCATCTAAGATAAGGGTAAAGAGATAAGGGCTTAGAGCTGAACCTTGATATAAGCCAACATTAATAGAAAATTCTTGTGTTAATCCTCCAGATGTCTTCACCCTTTCACTGAATTTGTATACATATCTTTGATTACGTCAATGTATGATACATTTACACCTTTCTTTTCTAAGACTCTCCATAAGATCTCTCTTGGAACTCAATCATAAGCCTTTTCAAGGTCGATAAACTGCATATGCAAATCTTGTTTTCTTTCTCGGTAGTTGTCAATGAGTCTCCTCAAGAGATGTATAGCATCTATGGTCGACTGCCTTGACATGAATTCAAATTGACTCTCTGAGATGTTAGTCTCCCGTCTTATTCTTCTTTTTATTACATGTTCTCATAATTTCATAGTATGACTCATCAATTTAATTCCTCGTTACATCGTTGCCCAACACTCAGAACCATAGAGCATCGCTGGTCTAATCGCAGTACAGTAGAACTTGCTCTTAAGTTTTAATGGTAGTTTACAATCACACAAGATCACTGACGCGCCTCTCCACTTCAACCAACCCGCTTGGATTCTATGTGTCACATTTTTATCAATACCTCTGTCTTTTTTAACTATCGATCCAAGATGTTTAAAACATTCACTACGGGAAATATCTTGATCATCCAACTTAATAACGAAGTCATCCGTCCTTTTGCACAACTAAATTTAAGCTCCATATACTGTCTTTGTCCTGCGCAACCTAAAACCCTTTTTTCTATTACACGTTACCAACGACAAATGTAAGTAAATTAATTGGTATGAAATCTACGTGCTCATGAGCTTAAAATATTAAACTTAAGAATAAAATAACAATAGAAACTATGAAAACAAACTGCACAGAAATAAAGAAAATATATTGGTATTTGTTGTATTATTTTTCGTTGTTTTTTTCTTTATTCTTGCAATCTACCCCTCCTATATATATAGGAGTAGGTACTAGTGTTAATTAAGTGAAAATTATTCTATTCAGCATATATAATTTCATATTTATATATATTCAACGTGAAACATGACAAGAAAAAATATAGGATATTAGTCTGGACATTCTTGCAATCCACGTAAATTTATAAAATAAAAGAAGATACAACAGAAGTACCCATAATTCACAGCCCAGAGTGAGTCGATCATTTGTGGATACCACGGGGAGAACCAAACTTTCAGTGGGAATTTGTGAAACGCGTGAGAATAAAAAAATAGCAGCATCCAAGGAGTGAAGGAATATGCGAGCACCAGCAAAGAAAAAATTTCCAATACTGCATGTTGAATTACCCGGTCATCAGAAAACAAAATGCAATGTACAGTGACACATTCTTATGCAGAAAGGTTGCAGACTGAGTTATCACCTTCCATAGCTGAAACAAAATGAATCACTTGACATCTGGAGAATCTGCATGGTAAATGCTGTTGTACTATGAGTTAATGAATGCACTATATGTCGATTGGCACTTCATGTAATAAGATGCCGAACCTCGTTCATGTATAACACAAAGAAATATGCATTGGCAGAAAGAATGTGACGCAAGAAAGAAATCATATATAATCAAACTCATTCATGTAATAAGATGCTGAACCTCGTTTGTCAAGATAACATTGGGTCACAAATATATGGAACATAAGATAACAAAGTAAATTCATTCTCTTAGTACAAAGTTACATCTGGCACCTAATAATTGACTGAGCAAACAACAACAAAATTGGGCAGCTAGTAATGAAATTGTGCATCCCATCAATCTCATCCAAAGAGTGATTTAAACCTATTTAAGTAAAAGAACAGCATATAATAAACTGATTATCAATGAATTTGAAACTGACTGGTTTATATGAAAGACTTTTACAGATGAACAGCAGCGAGAAACATCAAAAAATAGTAATATTCATACCATCAGTATAAAGTGTGTTCCCAAAAGTGGTATAGTTAGTATGTGAACAAGCACATTTGTAAGCATCTAATTGAACCGTGGATAAATAAAAGAGGTGGAGTGGAATTGAAAAAGAAAACACGACAAGATGTGAAGGTCACTTCGCTGTGAATAGAATTTCTCTAGCTTAACTAGTACCATCTGAATAAGTTAAGGTTTACTAGAAGAAGTTCAGTGCATCTAAGAGTGCTCATAGTCAATGCACATTATGAGTGACAAGTCTCTTCATGAAATCCATTGATTTTTTTGTCATCCATTTCTTCTCAAGATGCATCCTCTTGTATGTTCTCCAGCAAGGTCTTCTTCATCTTCTTCCTTGAATAGCACTAGACCTCACCTGACAACAACAGATTCTCGTACTTCACCCATAGCCGTAATTCCACTAGCTACCTCAAATTGACTACACATAGCAATTGCCACGCATTGTCGTACTCAACCCTAATCGTCTATAACTTGGTATTGCAGCACATTAGTCATACTCACCCGCAAGCCTATCGCATCGCACTGCTACTGATGATTAGCTATGTTATGTGCATGCATGTTGACACACATGGGCATGCAAATATATTCCAAAAGACAGACGGCTTGGCTATTCTCTTCATAAAGAATTTCTTACAATCAATATTCTAATATTTTCCTTATGGAGAGTGGCGTGTGAGAGTCTATATAAGGAATGTATTGTACGGATAGAGATATCTTATAGTTTGTATTTGGATTCAACTTTGTCATGGGTGAGGGAAAAAGCGCTTGAATTTAATTTAACGAGAGTATGACTCAAAAAGTGTTAGCATGTAATCGTTCCTTCTTCTCCATATGTTGTCAAGATCCAACTACTTCCACGCTCTTTGTCAATGTTAGAAGATAGCGGAATAATATGTAAAAGTCCATTGTAATTGTGGCCCATTTATGAGCCCAAGTTGTCTTAGGTTTTGTCCCACATTGTAGATTTGGAATTTCTCTCTTCTTCTCTTCCTATATATTTGTACTCATACTTGATGTTTATACAAGAAATACTACCCACAAGTTTCATTACTCACTTTCTACATGGTATCAAAGGAAGACGGTCTGGCATGTCCCTATCTGTCCGCTTGGCCTGCTTGCTAACCGGGCGGTTTGGTCGCCGGCTTCCATCCTCCTTTCTAACCGCTGCTTCTGTGCGTTTAGCGGTTTTCTTACCGCCCACTTTTCTTTGCTCTCTCTCTCTCTTGTGGTTCCACCCCCCCCCCCCCATCCCGCTTTATAACCTCTCGAACTGGTGGTCCCCCCCTCCCCTCCCTGGTCGCTGCGGTCTCTGCCCCTATCCGAGCGGCCTTCATCTCGCTTCGGCTTCCTCTTTGTTTTTTTCACCGCACCTTGGTCGCGGTAACTCCTTTTACCGCTGGTTTTCGCACCGAGACCATGCGGTATCCGCTCTTTAGTCGTTGTGACTTCCCTTCCCGCTACTGCTTCTCCAGTCGTCAACGACTTCCCTTCCCGTACGGCCGCTCCTGACCGTTGCGGTTTACCTTCTCGGCCCTGCCTTCTAGTCGCGGCGATTTCGGTCTCTTCCTTGTCTCTGCGAGCTTCCCGCATAAGCATATCTTACCGCTGCGGCTTCTCTACCCGCAGCGGGCTCCACATTTTGGTCGCGGCCTCTGACCGCTGGTGTGTTGACGTCGAGACCGTGCGGTTTCTCTTCTCCGCCCGCTTTGAGGTTGCAGGTTGTCTCCCTTAACCCTTGCGATCTATCTACCCGCTGCGGTCTCCGCACTTGGTCGCGGCCTCCAGCCGCCGGTGTGTTGTCACCGAGACCGTGCGGCCTCTCTTTCGTTCCGCTTCGTCTAGTTCTGCTTGCGGGTTCCTTCTTCTTGAGTGACCTCCTAGTCGCACGCGGCTTGTTCTTACTGCTGCTAGTTTTTCCTTGCTCGCTGAACTTGCTCATTGCGGTTTCTCCAAGCCGCTGGACTTGCTCGCTGGCTTTTCTAGCCGCTTCGACCTGTCTACCCGCTGATTTTGCTCGTGGGCTGTTTTTCTAGCCGTTGTTGATTGGTCTTCAGGTTGCCTCATGGATACTACTACTGCCTCCGGGGAGTCCGCTGGTACTTCTTCTCTACCACCTCGGACTGCTTCGCCTGCTACTGAACTATGAGATGAACTCGGGATTACGACTATCTCTCTCACTGACAAAAGAAATTTTTTGGAATGGGTCCACTCTGTTCGTCAGGTACTCCAGACGAAAGAACTACTTCATCACTTGACCCGGGCCACACTTATCCTTCCCACTGACGAGTGGCTTCGTGATGACAGCCGTGTGCAATCATGGCTCCTCAACTCTATGGATACCGAGCCCTACAGAATGGCCATGTATCATGACACGACAAAGTCCATGTGGGAGAAACTTCAGTCCTTCTATTCTGGTCAAAACAGTCAGCAGCATTTGTTTGACATCATTACTGATATTCAATCCCCTGATCCCGGGATACATGGAGATATGACGTCCTTCGTTGCCAAGGCGAAGACACTTGTTGAGGCGTGGATACAACACCAGCCTCCTACTACTGATCTGGTTGCCCAACGGGCACAAAAAGAAGATATCGGGATTGTCATGATGATGGCAAGGGTTCCTCCGCATCTGTGTAGTATTTGTGCTCAGATACTCTCAACTGCCACTACTCCGCCTCCCGAGGCTCCTTTGCCTCCCTCTCCAGCTTTTTTGCAGCTACATTCCCAACATCCCTCCACTCATGGTACCTCGACCCGTGGGGGTCGCAATTCGTCTCGGGGACGAGGACGTACTGGAAACCCCCCCTGAAATGCACTTTCTGTGGTTGAGAACATCATCTGGAGGCTACATGCTATCGTAAGCATGGTCTGCCACCCCACCTTGCTGCTGCTTCAAATGCTGGGTCTATGCTCGTGGCTTCTACCTCGACTCCTTCAAATGCTCAGTCTGATATTGATGCTCTCTACACCCAGCTTCAGCAACTCCAAGGGGTGATTGCTCGCTCATCGGGTTTCGTGGCCTCCATCGCTAATGAAGGTATAACTTGTCTATCTCGAGGTTCCCACTGGATTGTGGACTCTGGTGTCACCCACCATATTACCTGTCAGAGGCCGCTGAAATACTTGGAATCTCCTCATCCCAAGTTCATCACTATTGTCAATTGTAACTCCACTCTTGTCTCCGGAGCTGCTGATATCCATCTCACACTCAACCTCTCATTAACCTCGGTTCTTCATGTTTCGAGCTCCCCGTTCAATTTACTTTTTATTAGCCGACTTACACATGACCTTGATTGCAATGTTACTTTCTCACTATCTTCTTTTGTTGTGCAGGATTGGCAAACGCGGAATATTATTGGTAGCGGACGGCTGTCTCATGGGCTCTATCTTCTTGATGTCCTTCCTTCTACCCTCTCTGTTGTCTCCTTCGTAGAGTGGCATCGTCGTCCTGGACATGCTCCCCTCCCGATTCTAAAGCAAGCTCTTCCAGATGTCTTCTTACATGAGTTTACTTGTGGGTCATGTATCTTTGGTAAACAACATCGTGTCTCGTTTAGTCCTGTCAGTAATCGGAATAGTACTCTTTTTTCCATTATTCACTCTGATATTTGGGGTCCTTATAAAGTCCTCAGTGTATTTGGGTACCGCTATTTTGTTATCTTTATTGACGATTACTCTTGTGTGACATAGTTATATTTAATACGCGATCGTACCAAACTCACCTCTATATTTCGTACGTTCGTCACTGAACTTCGGACTCAGTTCTCTTCGTCGCTTAAAATTATCCGCACTCAAAATACAAGGAAATATACTAGCCGAACGTTCGCCTCTCTTTGTGCTGAATTTGGCATTATCCATCAAACCTCTTATGCTTACACTACTCAGCAAAATGGAATTGCTGAGCGCAAAAATCGGCATCTTCTTGATGTTGCCGACTCGTTAATGCTTCAGATGCAGGAACCCATCGAATCCTGGAACTTTGCAGTTTTGACTGCTTGTCATCTCATCAATCGTCTACCTCCTTCGTTCTCAACTTCGTCACTCCATTTAGTCTCCGCTTTCCTTCTGAATCTATGTTTCCTCTTGCATCTCGGGTGTTTGGGTGTGCTTGTTATGTCCATAACCTTGCTCCACCTACGGACAAATTTGCCCCATGTGCAACCAAGTGTATGTTCGTAGGGTACTCTCGGACCCAAAAAGGGTATGTGTGTTACTCTCCTATCGACCGGAAAGTGGTTGTGTTCACTGATGTTATTTTTCTGGAAGACCAACCCTTTTTGTCATCCACTTCGATACCTTCTGATGGGCAACCTGTGACTAGTCCTGCTATCCCGGTCACAACTTCTCTACCTCCTCTTCTTCCAACGCCCCACGTGGACCCACCTGCTCCCAAACCACCAGCACCCAATCAGCAAGCAACCAAACCTCCTCTCATCCGTGTCTACACTCGCCATAATCTGAACTCTGGAGCCCAGCCACTGCTACCGTTTACCAGTACGATTTCGCGGCCAGCTGACCCTGCCACCGCCTCAACGGCTCATCCTATGGTCAACTATATTTCCCTATATCGGTTCTCTCCTCCTCTCCGAAAATTTTCTCTTGCTCTTTCCTCTATTTCTTTGCCTAACACTGTGCAGGAGGCTCTCCAACACCCTGGGTGGTGTGCGGTCATGGAAGCTAGATGTCAGCCCTTTGGGCTAATCATACTTGGGACTTGGTACCTCTTCCGTCTGTCCAATCCCGCATTAGCTGTAAATGGATATTTGTCATTAAACATGCTCCGGATGGGACTATTGATCGCCCCAAAGCCCGTCTTGTGGCTCGTGGGTTCACTCAGCAACAGGACTTGGACTAGGAGGAGACGTTCTCCCCTGTCTCCAAACTGAATTTTGTTCGAGTCCTCATTTCACTGGTTGTTCACCGCCGCTGGCCTCTACATCAGCTGGACATTAAAAATGCTTTTTGTAATGGTGATCTTCAGGAGACGGTTTTCATGAACCAACTTCCCGAGTTTGAGACCACGGGGGAGTCTATGGTATGTCGATTGCGTAAAGCTATCTATGGTCTTAAACAGTCCCCTCGAGCTTGGTTTGAAAAATTTAGCAAGGTTGTTCGTGATATTGGTTTTCAGCGCAGCTCGGCTGACTTCTCTCTTTTTACCCGTCATCGATCAACAGGGACTATAATTCTCTTAGTCAATGTGGATGATATTTTGATAACTGGCGATGACTCTAACGGAATACAGCAAATCAAGCAACACTTAAACTCTGTCTTCCAAACAAAAGATCTGGGAAACCTTCGGTACTTCCTTGGTCTTGAGGTTGCTCGAAGACCTGATGGCCTGGTCCTATCTCAACGGAAATATTGTCTGGATCATTTTCAGGATGCTGGTTATTCCGGATGTAAACCCGCTGAAACACCTATGGATGTCAACCACAAGCTCAGTGCTTATGGAGCAGAATCAGACTCTTTTCTTACTAATCTGGAATATTATCGACGCCTTGTAGGAAAACTGATATACCTAACAGTTACAAGGCCCGATATCTCTTTTGTTGTTGGAGTGGTCAGTCTCTTTATGCATTCACCAAAGATATCTCATCTTCAGGCTGTCGAACGCATCCTCCGGTACTTAAAATCTACCCCGGGACGAGGGTTGGTATACAAGCCATCCTCCTCTTTATCTCTTGTTGTGTACACTGATGCTGATTATGCGGACTCACTTGATGATCGACGATCCACCACTGGCTTTTGTACCTACTTTGGAGGAAATCTCATCACCTGGCGCAGCAAGAAGCAATCAGTTGTTTCTCGCTCTTCTGCTGAAGCTGAGTATCGTGCGATGGCTGTTGTCGTCTCTGAACTTACCTGGTTAGAGAGCCTTCTTTGTGATTTGGGTGTCAATCTCTCCTTTCCTGCTATTCTTTTCTGTGACAGTCAAGTTGCTATACATATTGCGAATAACCTTGTGTTTCATGAGCAAACAAAACACATTGAGGTTGATTGTCACTTTGTTCGGGAGAAGGTCCAACCGAAGAAACTTGAATTGGAGCATGTCTCAGCTTATGAGCAAATTGCTGACATCTTTACCAAGGCTCTACCTCGGCCACTGTATCAGCAATTTCTATCAAATCTTGGTGCTTACGATTTATATGCTCCAACATGCGGGGGAGTGTTAGAAGATAATGGAATAATATGTAAAAGTCCATTGTAATTGTGGCCCATTTTTGAGCCCAAGTTGTCGTAGATTTTGTCCCACATTGTAGATTTGGGATTTCTCTCTTCTTCTCTTCTTATATATTTGTACTCATACTTGATGTTTATACAAGAAATACTACCCACAAGTTTCATTACTCTCACTTTCTACAGTCAAGATGAACACAATTGTCACATTCATGTTCATCAGTTTCTCCTGCATGGGCACCGTCGTCGCCAACATACATGAAATGACGCATGAGATTCACTGCAGGATCCTCCCATTTCCTTTGATGTCATCCCCTCCCCCGCTACTCTCGCTACCTCTGTCAGTCATTGTCAACCACCATACAATCCCTACCATACCAGTTCATTGTCATCCCAATCTCTTCCCAAAAACACCGTCTTCACTCCTCCCTCTAGCCCCAACTGCATTTTCCTTCTTACTCCAATCCACAGCAGGCCCCAGTGTTCACCGATGATTGTGACTAGCAGCTCTTTCTTCACCTCTGCCTCTACCCTAACAAAAATCAACAAGGCCCCTGCACTAATATTGTTCGTTGAAATAAACACTTTGCTGCAGATTTCCATCATTTTGGGTCCCTGGAAATACTTACCCTATGTAAATTATTGGAAATATTTATGCACAGCGTTTAGCTATCTGCAGTTAGTTGTTTTCATTTAATGAGGAGAAAGAATCTTAAACACCTTTAAAAATCTTATATGCAGGCCAAAACCCCAATTTCTGCATGTGCTCTCAAATTTCGTAGCTCTCCTTCCTCCCTCCTCACCATGTGCAATAATACCCGACTCCATCAAATCCACACAAGACTCATCACTCACGGACACCACCAAACCCCATCCCTCTCCTTCAAGCTTCTCACCTTATACAACAATCATGGCTGGCTCGACCCCACACATGATTCCATCATAAAAGAAATTCCCACCCTCTAGCGTAGTTAACAGTGATAAGGATTGTGCGCTTCTCCTCCCCTCCACTCATCCCTCTCAATATTAAACCAAGTACTACCACTCTCCTTTGTTGGAAGGGCCTACTGGTTGCAGCCCTCGATGCATTGTTGCGGCGGCGGAGGCATCACATCGGCGAATGGTGCAAGACATAAAAAGAAGCGATCGAGCATGGAGAGTAGAGAACATTGGAAGTAGATGAAGATGAAACTATTCTAGGCGGGAGCTGAAAGAGAGATTCGATATCCCTCGTGACTGCAAACTCGAGGTGTGCATGGAGTTCCTTGCCCATCTGCTCATTTTCGTCGTCAATCAGAGCGAGGGAATGTTCTGCTACCTGCGCCGCATCATTACATTTTAATTTTATTTTAATATATATTACGCATATTTTTGCACGCGTTAATTTTTATTTCATGCATGTTATTGGAGCGACTAACCTATAAGATCATGAATGAAAAGGTCCATCAAATTAGGCTAAATGTTAATTAGGGCATGCTTTAAAAATTGTTAGAGTGAGAGAGCGAAAACTTACTTTTAATTTAGGATCTATCAATTGATTCAACTTGCCCTACCAATTAAAGTTCAATTTTGAGCCCCAATCTTCCTTGCAAGCCCATCTCAAGAGCCAATCAACGCAATTTGTCCTAGACTGTCATGAGATCAATCTTTCACATTCGCATACACCTTCAAAAACTCTCAATCTTTCCTCCTGCCGCGTATCCAACTGAACAAGAACACTAGCACCACGCCCTTCAGGAGCTCAAACTGTGTGCATATCATGGGTCAACAATGAAGTCAGAATGTCGCTCGTCTTGCCAGCCAGTGCCTGATACTTGTCAGTCTGCGTGTCTCTCGCAGTCCTTGACTCCTTGATACACTCAAACGGGCTTCCTCTCCTTCAACGACCACAGTTGCACCATCCCTTCAATGTATCCATTGTTGCTAATGCATCTGTTGCCGCTACATCCACCTTTGGATACTTCCCTTCATGCCCATGACTTGTGTCATGGCCATCCGCGACGAGGACGTCTTTGCTTCGTTCTCCACCAATGTCACTATTATGAGTCACCAACATCCGTCGCCGGTTAGGCACATTTCATTTATGTGTCTTTATGTATGTTATTTTGAGTATTCTAGTCGAGTCGTAGTTACGATTAATTAAAGTCATCATATTTTAGTATTTTGTTTATCTATTTTTATTTTAGGGTTATTTACACTCATGTCACTCATTATATGAGTTATGAATGAAATTAACCAAGTTTTGTTCATCTCTCGAGTTCTTTTCTCCTCACATTTTTAGGGTTAAGGTTGAGCATGGCTCTGTTATGCTCCCGAACGTGTTACGGTTCAAGGGGCATAAATATGCTCTACGACCTAAGGAGGCTGCAGGGAACAACAGGTTGAACCATCCGGTTCAGCCCCCATTCACTAAATACCGGACCGGCGGGGCTAAATCACATGGTTCAGCCCATCTGGGGGGGGGGGGGGGGGGGGGGGGGGGGGCGACCGGCCCCCTTGGTTTCGGGTATATATTTACCTGGAACCCCCTTGGAGCATTATGAAGAATTTACTCAGGTATTCTCCTCTCTTTCGCACCGTAACCCTAATTTTTTCTCCTTCTCCTAGCTCTCTTTCTCTCAATCCATCTCTCATCTTCTAGTAGCATAACATTTGGTATCAGAGGACTCCTTCCTCCAACCATGGTTAACACTCGCTCGCATGAAGAGGCCGGCCGACTGGCTTCGTTAGAGGAGAACTACATCGGCTTGACGGACACGGTCGTGGCCATGGAAGAAAGGATGAAGGTTTCAACCCAATAATTGGAGGAGCGATTGGATGCCCGCATGGAGGAGATCAAGGCCCTCCGAACTCAAAACTTGAAAGGGAAAGCCACGGCTACCGACGGATCGAAGGCGGAAGCCCCCACCCGTTTCCGCAGCAAATCCCGCCTTCAGGCGCAAGCGGCTTCGCCACTATCGGGCACGACGGGAACCCGTTTTCCTCCTCCAGCATGGGAGGGCATCAACCGGCATGGGTCGACGCCAGAATGGGACGCACGAGCCACGGGCGACCACCGGAGCAGGCGGCGGGAGCTTCCTCCATGGGCGGCTCAACGGCGGGCTGGGGCGAGGTCGGCGCAGGCCGCATGGCCTTCGGGCGGCTTCCGGAGCATGCGGCGGGGCAATCTCGTTCTTTTGGGGTTTCGGGTGCTTCCATTAGAGGAATCGCTGGATTGTTACCCCTTCCACGGAATGTCGGACAACCTACGGGTTACGGAATAGGCGACCACTGGCACATGCGACCACCACCAGCGGGTATCTACGGGGATGGACAACACCCCGGAGGCGAACAAGGAAGGGAGCGGTTTTTTCCGGCTGCGGCCCAAGAAGGAATGCACTTTCCCAGACCCCAGAGACCATACCTCCCTATGGAGCAGCAGAGGGCAGCCGGGTACGGACAGGAGCTGGGAGGGTTTGGCCAAGCACATCAGCGGGCCCATATGCCACCCAAGAGGACACGCATGAATTTTCCTAAGTTCAGAGAAGGGGATGTGCTCGAGTGGATACAGAAGGCGGAACTTTTTTCCATTATCAGGAAATCCAAGAGGAGCAATGGGTACAGCTGGCAGCTTTTCACCTGGAGGATGGCGCCTACCAGTGGACGCAGTGGTTCTTGAGGGGATGGGATTATGCGTCTTGGACCGAGTTCGTAGGGGAATTCCCGGCCCGTTTTGGCCCTTTAGAGTACAAAGACATCGAGGCCATGCTGCAGAAGCTACGACAAAGGGGAACAGTGATGGAGTACCGCACTGAGTTTGAGAGGTTGGCCAACAGGGTACGTTGGGAGGAGAAAACACTGTTGAGCTGTTTTGTCTCTGATCTAAAGACCACCTCAGGGATGAGGTTCATGCCTACATGCCCCACAGCCTGAGTCATGTTATCAGTCTAGCAAGGATACAAGAGGAACGCTTCAACAGATAGCGGATCCGCACCACAGGAAAAGCTATCACGCTCCCCCCCCCACCAGCTAGGAGAGACCAACCGGCGACCGGGTGACCGACAGTGACGAGACTGACATGGCCAGAACTTCAGGCGAGGAAGGAAAAAAGATTGTGTTTCAACTGCAACGAGAAATATACTCCGGGGCATAAGTGTCAGAAGATTCAGGTTTTCATGTTGAGAGAGGAGGACGAAGAGGAACACACCACCGAGTTGGACCTAGAGGGGGATTTGACCCTGACTGAGTTCAGGGTATCCATCCAGGCGATGGAGGGGTGCACGGCCCCCCTCACTATGCGCATGGCCGGGAAGGTAGCCCAGGAGCGGGTCATAATACTGATTGATAGTGGGAGTACCCACAACTTCATCAACCCAACTGTGGCAAGGAAGGTGGAGCACCGGGTGGATCATGGCGCCGTGTTCCAGGTCATGGTAGCGGATGGGAGTCAACTGAGGTGTGAAGGGGTGATGAGGGGAGCCGACCTGCGAATACAGGGGTACACTTGCCGCATCGATGTCTACCTGCTGCCTATCCGGGGATCTGCTATGGTATTGGGAGTTCAGTGGCTGCGTCAGTTATAGCGAGTCACTTTCGACTGGGACTAGATGACCATGGAATTCACACGTCTTGGACAGGAACACTGTATCCACGGCCTCAAATCATCTCCGCTGAAGGAGATTTCGGTTCGGAGTTTAGAACGTCTATCTGAAGAGGGAAGCTCAATGGCAATGATTATGGGACTCGCATCGTCTCCACCTATCTCATCTATAGTACCCGAGCCGATGCGACCCTTACTGACCCAGTATGGAGATGTCTTCCAGGAGCCACACACCCTTCCTCCACCGAGATTCCGAGATCACGCGATTCAGCTCAAGGTGGGGGTGGAACCTACCAATATCAGACTATGCCGCTACCCGTACATCCAGAAGGAGGAGATCGAATGTAGCATTCAAGAGATGCTTCCCGCCGGGATCATCCATCCCAGCACCAGTTCCTTCTCATCACCCATTATTCTGGTGAAGAAAAAAGACGGCTCTTGGCAGTTCTGCGTCGATTACGGAGGCCTGAATAGTTCTACAATCAAGGATAAATTTCTCATTCCCATGATCGAGGAGCTCTTGGATGAACTACACGGAGCGTGCTTATTCACCAAGCTGGACCTGCGTTTAGGCTACCATCAAATTCGGATGCGGGAGGAGGTCATTCATAAGACGGCTTTCCGGACCCACGATGGACATTACGAGTTCCTCATGATGCCCTTCGGACTGACCAACGCCCCCTCCACATTTCAGGCGGTGATGAACGAACTCTTTCGGACACTTCTACGTCGTTCTGTGTTGTTTTTTTGGCGACATCCTAGTTTACAGCAGTAGTTGGGCGGAGCATCTCGAGCACGTGCAGCAGGTTCTCACCATTTTGCGCCAACATCAGTTATACGTCAAGCAGTCCAAGTGCACTTTTGGCCAGGCGGAGGTTGAATATCTGGGCCATTTGGTTTCGGCCCAAGGCGTCCGGGCCGACCAGCACAAAATCGAGAGCATGGTGACGTGGCCCCGTCCTACGACACTACGGGCCTTACGGGGATTCCTTGGTCTCATGGGCTACTACCGGCGATTCGTGAAGTACTACTGTAAGATTGCACGGCCGATTACTCAGCTCTTACAAAAGGAGGCATTCGTGTGGCAGGACGACGCTGAGGCGGCTTTCCAGGCCCTGAAACGGGCCATGACGACTACACCAATCCTCGCTCTACCAGATTTCAGCAAGGAGTTCGTGTTGGAGACCGATGCGTCCGGGGTGGGCATCGGAGCGGTTTTGATGCAGGAAGGGAGACCATTAGCCTATTTCAGCAAAGCTCTTGCCCCACGGACTCTGGGCGTGTCCACCTATGAGAAGGAGATGATCTCCATCAGGCACGCAGTGGCCTTGTCGAGGACGTACTTACTGGGACATCACTTCAAGGTTCGCACAGACCATCAGAGTTTGAAACATTTCTTGGAGCAACGGTTAGCTTCCCCTCTACAGCAGAAGTGGGTGATCAAGTTGTTGGGTTATGATTATAAGATCATCTACAAGCAAGAGAAGGAGAATGTGGTCGTTGATGCCCTCTCCTGCCTCCCGGAGAGCTCGTTCGTCCACATTTTGGGGCCCTTGATCGATTCCCTCGACAACATCGAGGCAGAGGTGCAACAGGATCCCGACCTAAGGATCATCGCGGACGCACTACGACAGGGGAAACCAACCATACCGGGGTACCAGCTACAAGGGGAGCACCTTTATTGTCAGGGTCGCGTAGTCATTCCGCCTTCCTTAGCATGGAGGACAGTTATGCTGCAGGAGTTCCATTCATCGCCGACGGGAGGCCACGTCGGTGTGCTCCGGACCCTCCAAAGGTTGAGGGAAAACGTCTTCTGGAAGGGGTTACGCCACGACGTTCAGCAGTTTGTGCAAGAGTGTGAGGTATGCCAACGACAGAAATATGAAACAACCACGTTGGCCGGCTTTCTTACCCCGTTGGAAATTCCCCACCATATTTGGGATACGGTCTCCATGGATTTCATCGACGGCCTACTCAAATCTCAGGGCAAGTCCGTCATCTTGGTTGTGGTCGACAAACTCTCCAAATACGCACAGTTTCTTGCCATGAGCCACCCCTATACAGGAGAAACCGTGGCCGATCTTTTTGTTCGCGAGATCGTGCGCCTTCACGGAGTGCCACGGTCCATCATCTCGAATCGCAATCCGGTGTTCGTGAGTAACTTCTGGAGGGAGCTTTTTCGGTTACAAGGTACATGGTTGCGCCTAAGCACGGCCTATCATCCTCAGTCGGATGGCCAGACAGAGATTCTCAACCGTGGGTTGGAAACATACGTACGTTGTTTTGTGATGGACGAGCCCCGCACATGGACCCGGTGGTTACACTGGGTCGAGTACTGCTATAATATCTCTCATCATACGGCCAGCAAGCTTACCCCGGTTGTCTATGGACGCCATCCGCCTTCTTTGGGCTCGTATGAGCCCGACAGTACAGCTCTTCCGTCGGTCGACCGACAATTGCGCGATCGTGATCGCACCTTAGTCCTCCTGCGTGATAATCTCAGGGAAGCTCAGGACAGGATGAAAGTTCAAGCAGACAAACATCAGACCGAGCGAGAATTCGCGGTGGGATACGAGGTATTCCTCAAACTCCAACCCTACCGGCAGCTCTCCGTCTCCTGCAGGGTGAATTAGAAGTTAGCACCACGATACTATGGGTCGTTCCGCATTACTTAGCGGGTGGGACCGGTGGCCTACACCTTGGTGCTTCTGAAAGGCTTCCGTATACACCCGACTTTTCATGTCTCCCGACTCAAGAAGAGGCTTGGTGACGTCGTACTGACGAGCCCCCTCTTACCTGAGGCCACCACAACGGGGGAGTTGTGGCCCTCACCGAAAGAAATATCGATGACCAAGTGGAAGCAACGCGGTACTGAGTATCGCCCCGAGATACTGGTTAAATGAAAAATATTTGACATCTGCACGCAATACCTGGGTCGATCTGTTGGACTTCCGCGACTTGTTCCCCGACTTCCACTTTGAGGACAAGTTGGTGCTTGATGGGGAGGGGAATGTTATGCCCCCGAACGTGTTACGGTTCAAGGGGCATAAATATGCTCGACGACCTAAGGAGGCTGCAGGGAGCAACGGGGCCGGTTCAGTCCCCCATTCACTAAATACCGGACCGGCGGGGCTGAACCATACGGTTCGGCCCATCTGGGGGGCCGGCCGGCCCCCTTGGTTCCGGGTATATATTTACCTGGAACCCCCATGGAGCACTATGAAGAATTTACTCAGGTATTTTCCTCTCTTTCTCACCCTAACACTAATTTCTTCTCCATCTCCTAGCTCTCTTTCTCTCAATCCATCTCTCATCTTCTAGTAGCATAACAAACTCCCTTTCTTCTTCTCCCCTCGATTTCTTCGCGGGTTGAGCTCGGTTCCCCTTATATCTCCGGCTTCACCGCCATCTTTGGTGACGTTACGGGCTATGCCAATAACATTTTAGTATCGGGGCTATTTGATCCTACCTCACACATTCTCGATCAATCCTCATCTACAGCAAACCGACAACAACGGCCTGCAATCGACGCACCCACTGTGTGCATTCCAGTACATTTCTGCAATTGACACCAGCTATGCTCCACCTACAACAACACGGTCTCCAGTATTCTTCCTTCAGCTGGCTTCTTCCTCCTTTGGTCTCATCCAGTAATGCGAGTTCTAGCAGCTCGCCCGCATTTACATCGTTGTCCTCTTCGGCTAGCAGTAGATTTTTGCATCCTCCCCTTCGATCAATCCCAGCAGATTTCTGGTTGATTGCCTCTGTCAGTCCTCACTAGCACATGTCACAGCACCCCTCTTCACCGGCAGAAACCCTTCGTCAATTAGTTGTCGATTGGATTTCGACGTACTCTGTATTTCATCATTGATTCCAGCCAAAATTTTAAAAAAACGACATTAAGGGAGCTGACACGTTCTTCATTGTCCCAACGCAGGTCCCGACACACAATTCAGCATCCAGTGCTCGTATTTCACTTTTCATACCGAACTGCCCAAGCCATCCATTCCTTAAGTAGCACATTGTCTCTACTCCCTCGAGCCACAGCCTCGGTTCAGGAGTTTCCTTCCACGTGCAGCCCCACCTTCTTCATGAATTCCTTCATTAATTACTCAATCCGGATAATTGATTAAGTAGTTATTTCGCCATGAGGATAAGTGTTTCCAAAGAGGATGCCCTTCGTTCGCTGCTCTCACAGATATTAGTGTCCTTTGACGCAGCGCTTTCACGTTTCACCGCCAGCAATGGCCGATACTTTGAAGGGCTGATCCGACCGGAGCAGCTACCAATCCTACCGGAGAAGTCGTTGATCCTGTCGAAGCAGGCGTCGATCCCACCGGAGAAGCCTCTGAACCCACCGTTTGTGTCGCTCCACCATGTCCTCCAGTCATTCCTTCCCCACAGTTCACACAGTCGGCCCCATCGCTTATGATCGCTTCGGCTCACATTCAGCGTGGTATTTTGTCGCCCTCGCCTGCGTGCATTCATTGGGCGCACTCGCTCCAACTCTAGAGCATCTGTCTAACAATCTTCCATCCGCACGCGACTTGGCCACGTCAAATCCATGCAGTCTCCTGTGCCACATATAAGCACGTAGCTTGCTCTCCACTCGTTGCATCCTCCACAAAAATGCTCTATCGGGAGCTATTCTGGGGAGAAATCAAGGAGCCCAATAACCCACTCATTGAAACCTCGTGCGAGCTTAAGGACAAGCTTGATTTGAAGGGAGAGTGGGATGTTATGGGTCTCCACTATCTGTTGTCGGTTACGCATATTTCATTTACATGTCTTTTGGGTAATATTTTGAGTGTTCAAGTCGAATTGTAGTTACGACTAATTAGAGTTGTCATGGTTTAGTATTTTGCACATCTATTTTTATTTTTGTGTTATTTACACTCATGTAACCTTGTAAGATTATAAGGAAACATCTTGGGTCATTGTATGAGTTATGAATGAAATTAATCAATTTCTATTCCTCTCTTGACTTCTTTTCTCCTCCTCACATTTCTAGGATTAAGGTCGAGCATGGATCCCCTTCTTCCTCCCCCCTCGCATTCTCCGTGGGTTGAGCTCGGCTGCTCTTATATATCTGTCTCCATCACCACCTCCGATGACATTACGGGCTAAGCCAATAACAGTCACTCGCTTGGATGAACTTGAAGCTAGTCCAAAAAATCTCACACTCCTCATTTGTGATCTCTCCACCTGTCCACCATCGCCGCCCACCATCCACCGACATCACCCCCATATGAGCCCACATTAACTACATGGGGTCCATACACCCTGTTGGCGAAATTCACTCGACCTGCGTCCATCATATTGACCCATGGTGTTTGACGGAACTGACCATCTTGATTGGATCCCACGCAACGAACAGCTCTTTGATCACCAATACACCCCCGTCAACCAGAAGATTTTCAGGGAAACTATATACACGGAAGGCTCTGCGCTGCTCTGGATGCTTTGGACATGTTAAAAGATTTATCCTAGCCAGTAGACACTACGACATGCACCAAACAAGCACATCAATTTCATTTATTAGTCTGACAAGTTCATTGGGTTGTCACGCACGTCACAGGGATCTCCCTGAATCATTACCAGAGGTACTTCCTAGTTGATCCGCAACCTCACATCCATGCCCGCCTTGCCCACAACCAATCCACTCTCTCCCGAGCAAACTCGTTGCCTTAACAAGGAACTCTACGTTGTCCATCTGCCCTCCGCTACCCAACCGCCCGGCTAATTGTTGTCACATCCCAAACTTCAACTACCACTCCACCAATCAAATCCCCCACCTTCAGCAAGACCTCTGTTGATTTGTTTGTCACCAATGATACCTCCATCACCCCAGTTCTTATCTCACCAAGAGTATCTAGACCCATATTGTAATAGTCTTTGTTTTCACTGCAAAAATCTATACTCGTTAACACGGAAATGAACTCTCAAGTAACTGCACTTGTTGATCAGTGTCAGATGAACACCCTGATTTCGTGGACTTGGATCTTGTTATGCACGCTGACAACCCCCTTCGAGCCTTGACCTTGAGGACAAGTATAGGCAAACCAACCTTAAGACACACTCGGGAACGTGTGTTGGCAAAATTTTACCTCATGATTTGATGCACAGCTTTTAGAGCGATTAATTAGGACATTACTCATGTTGTATAGAAGGATAATTTACATCATAAGGACTTATTATCTAGGATACAAGAATGTGCTCTAAGAAAATAGCAGAAGAACTCGGATTCAAAGTTATATTCAAACAAAGAATTCTCAAAGTAGTGGCGAAACATAGTCAACGCAACGTCAAGGGTTTTCGGCGCAATGTCAGAAAAAGCTCTTAAATATTTTCCAACTCCGAGCTACAACTACTTCCTCTCCAAGTAGCATCAAAATATTCAAGCAGCGCTAAACTCGTCAAAGCAGCATTGAATTCTCCAAATAGCGCTAAACCCTAAATCAGCTAGAGCAGCATCAAAATTGTAAAAGTAAAGTTGACACCTCCAAGCAACTATGATGTCTCTTCTCCTTTATTCAGAGTATACGTCGAAAGGTCCTTGAAAAACAACTGGCGTCAACATTCTTAAGAAAACCTCCAACGGTCATATATCATAGTAGTAATCATGGGCAGAATACAACCGTTAAAATTCTACTTTTAGCAGAAAATATTCAACCCTATGCAAGTAGCATCTAGAGTAATTAATGTTGAAGTTTTGAAAACAAATTAAAAAGGTAGAACATATATAAAGGAAGATCATTCAAAGAAAAAGATGAACAAAGCAGAAAGATAACTACTAGTTGTCAAGAAGAAAATAACAACCCCTTCTAAATGTGGTGCTCAACCACTGAAAGGGGCTTCCTCTCAGAAACTCCAATTGAAGAAGAATAATCTTCCCCTACTTCTAAAGATTCAAGTAGAGAATCTCTTGTCTTATGGGTCTTTACTAAAGATCAAGATTCATCCTTCTCCTCAGAATCTTGGATAATAAGAAGAAGCTTTTGTTCATTCTTGTCTGAATCCACGCCGCACTGCAAAGAATCAGTTCCTTCAAACATCTAATGTTGAAGGACATCTTGTGGAAAATCCATTTCAACTCAACCAGATTACTAGGAGTCTTAAAAATCCCTACTCAAAGGATTCAGTATTGGTTCTGAGAGTCTCCATTCAAAAAACTCAGTGGTTGAGCTTCCTTATCAACAGGTCACTTGGCTTTGAAGAAACTTTATCAACAACTCATGGTTCTAAGAGTCTCCTTACCAAAAGGCTCAACGGTTCTTGGACACCTTAGCAACAGTCCTGGTTCTAAGAGTCTCTTTATCAAAAAATTCGACACTAGTAATAATGAATTCCTGTTGCGGTAGAAGCAGTAGCGAAACTAGGATTCTAACTTAGCCCGGACACCAAGTGAAAAAAAATAATTTTTGTCTTCTGATTATAACATTCACACGAGTAAATATGAGTCATCATCATACCAAAACCAGGTGTACACACAATTTAAAAAAATCAAATAATATTTTTAACGAGAAAATTTTAGAAATTGAATAAACTAAAGGGTCAGACCCATTGCTGAAAAATATTATATGTATGTATGTGTGTGTGAGTGTGTATATTTAAAAAATATGGGAAAACTCATTATAAAATGGGTCAAGTTTTTTGAAAATATAACAATAACTATTGTTGATTGAGAATTTGAGATATAATTTTTGAAAATGTTTAACTAGTTATTATGAGTTAGATATATAATGGTGATGGTCATTTGATCTAATTATTTGATTTTCGGCAATTAGCTATACAATATTAATTTTGTAAAATTGGTAATCATGTCAAATCTTCATGAAAACATTTGATTGAAGGATTTTTCTTGTGTATTTTTTCGATACGAGTCCAATGCCACTTTCAAATTTGAATTTCATGGAATGATTGAAGAAAAATCAACTATTAAAGTTTATAAGTTCCTATAAGCCAAAAAACTATATTTTTCCCAAAAAAATTAAAAAAACTATATTTTTTCCCCCGAAAATTGAACTCGGGCAAGTGCCCGTGTGTGCCCGTGAATAGTTCTGCCCCTGAGCAGAAGAGTAGACATACCTGTGTTTGGGGAACCATTATATTTCTTGCATCGTCTGTGATATTTACATTCTCTCCGTGTTCTTCATTTTTGCACCTTTATTTACTATTGATTGTTGTGTTTGTGATATAATAGAGATATCCGGTGAAACTGCGAAAACAGTAAAACGAATCTACATAAAAACTTAATTACTCTATTCACCCCCCTCTAGAGTACATCTCGAGTGATTACCGTCTGTTTCAATTGGTATCAGAGAAAGGTTAATCGAAAAAAAAGTTAACACATTGATCGACAAAATCCTCAGTGGACTAAATCACTTAAGAAAGCATATATCAAAAACATGAACACATCTCTAGCCAGAGATTATGCAATAACAATACCTCCTATGTGCAATCTAAACAATCTTTCTTATGGAAATCTAGAATCAAAATATATATAAATTGTATTGAAGAAGAAATTTTTGATGTTGTATGATAGACCTAGGAAATCCTACGAGAACAAATGACCATGGAGAAAATTTGCTCATTTTCAGAGTCGATTGATCTAAAAACAACAAGAAAGCCAAAGCATGTGATATTGAGGCCATGAACATTCTTATGTCAACAGTCTGATGACATTTTTCAGAAAATAGCTGATTGCACATCAGCAAAAGAAATTTGGGAATCCCTCACTGGATTAGCGGAAGGTTCTACTGACAAGTGTTTCATTGCTGAAACATGGAGCCTAAGTGAAGAAAGTTTCTCAAGCTCAGACAAAAAAGAAAAGATTGAGGATGTTGATGTCAACTGTATGGCTCCTAATGACTCAGACCTTGAAGAGGTCACTCAGGTAAATAAGGAATAGTCCTTTAACACTACTGACTGCAATACATTTGAACCCAGAAAGACATTAAAGACCTTCACCTTGATCATCTCGAGGCAGTGAAGAAAATCAAAGATCTCAAGGAAGAGTTGGCATCACTAAAACAAACAATGATGAGTGATGTCACTGAAATTGAAAATTGGGCTCTTAAAATACAGAACACTAAACTTGATAAGGAAATTATATCTCAAAGAACCGAAGTTGCCAAGTTGAAAGATCAACTTGCCAAAGTAAAGGAATTTGAAAATTCCTTAAATGGAGAAAGCAACACACTCAAGGAAATAACTCATAATCTCAACAAGAGATTCAAGAGATTCACACACTTGGGTTTGGGTGTTAATTCCTCAACTGTTCAGGGTGCTTCAAGAATGTCTGCCTAGAAATATCTTGTAAGCTTTGTTAATCCCAAAGGTAAGTCTTCATTTCTTCTCAGAAACTCCAATTGAAGAAGAAGAATCTTTCCCAACTTCTAAAGATTCATGTAGAAAACCCCTTGTCTTAAGGGTCATTATTGAAGATCAAGATTCATCTTTCTCCTCCAGAATCTTAGTTCACACTCGTCTCAATCCACAATGCATTGCAGAGAATCAATTCCTTCAAAGATCTGTTGTTGAAGGACATATTGTGGAAAATCCATTTCAACTCAGTCAGATTACTAGTAGTCCTAAGAATCTCTCCTCAAATGATTCAGTATTGGTTCTGAGAGTTTCCATTCAAAAGACTCAGTGGCTAAGCTTTCTTATCAACAGCTCACTTGTCTTTGGAGAGACAATGGCTCTGTTTAGGACAGCTAATGTTGATGAAAAGTTGTTGATCGAATAAAACTGATTGAATAGAACTGTTTTAAAAGCAGTGATGAATAAGTTGCACATTTTTTGGACAGTTTGTGAATAAATGATGATTGAAAATAAGTTTTTTTTGTTGTTGTTTGTACTTATATGCATATAATGGCAGCGCCGTCATTGCCGAACGATCATCTCCATGGCGGGTTTCAGTGAGCGTCTAGGGATTTTTTAAGAGATAAGCGTTTATGGGAAGTCATAAGCTGGACCCAGACAGCTTATGAATAAACAGTTTATCACCAATTTTAAAATAACTGATTTTCTAATAGCTGCACAAACAAATAGTTATAAAACTGCTTTTGCGTTTTGAATAGAGATTATCCATCAGCATAAGTTGTCCCAGACAGAGTCATTATCAACAACTTCTGGTTCTAAGAGTCTCCTTACCAAAAGACTAAGCGGTTCTTGGACACTTTATCAACAATCTTGGTTTTAAGAGTCTCTTTATAAAAAGACTCATCACTAGTAATAGTAAATTCCTGTTGCGACAGAAGAGTGGATGTACCCGTGTTTGGGAAATCATTATATTTCGTGTGTTGTCTGTGTTAATTGCATTCTCTCTGTGTTATTTGTTGTGTTTGTGGTATAATAGGAGTATCTGGTGAAACTGTGAAAAACAATAAAACGAATATACATAAAAAAACTTAATTACTCAATTCACCCCTCTAGAGTATATCTCAAGTAATTACCATCTCTTTCAACATGCCCAGGTGTATTTTTTCGTGAATGCTACCTGGTGCGAAGAGCGGAGTAAAACAGAGGTCGTGATCCAGTTCTCCGTTGTGATTCACCCTAATCACGCCCATCGTCGATGTCGTCCTCAGGATCTCATCCATATGAGCATCTTCTTCGGTCTCGTGCCCTAACAACCTCGCAGAGTCGGTCTCGTGCGGCCATGCCCTGGCAACGCCCATTGCCCGTTGGTTCCCGTTCCGTCAAGAGTTGTGCCCTAGCTGCCCCCTGCTGCTGAGAGGTGCCAATTTCCATTTCTTCTTCAAGTCGCCGACAATTCCACTGTGGTTATGTCGTATGTGCCCTAGTAGCGGACTCGCCGGCACTCGCCCACTCCTTAGTCCATTTCCTAATTTCCATTCATTATGATGTTTGAATGTTTTATTCTTCTTTTATTGCAGGTATAGAAGTTCTGGATTTCTTTCTAGTCTTATTAGCCCGCCGGCCTCCAGGAAGGTAACAAATGTGGATAAATCTCCTTCTATTCCATGTTTTACAATTTCACTCGAGTTCTGTGGCTTCTGCTGAACTTTTTTTTGTTCTAATTTTTTGAACAGCATGCACTTCCATTTTATAGTATGAAAACATCCAAATTGATTTCTTTTGTGTTAATATTCCATGTTTTGATACCCGTTTACTGGAAATGAATGTCGAGCCAGTTAATGGATAGATTTTGGTTGTCAAGGAATAAAATTGTGCTGCCATATTTTGTCAAGTGTGCTGAAATTAGGAATCCAAGATTTTCTGTTTTCCTAATCTTTGATGCCTTTAAGGCATTTGATATTTCTGCCAGTATCCGGATTTATGTTTTTATGGGTTTAGGACAAAATTATTATTTATTGCCCCATGCTTACACAGTATTACTACACAATGTTTTTCAATTATGCTCTCAAATTATTGATTTAAATTTCTATGTAAATTAGGTCCCTCCCAATTATTATTTTGATGAAGAAATTTTTTTTGAAGTAGGATTGAGTCAAACTAATTTTGCGAATTTACAAGAGCTCACTCCAAATGGTAAAAGAGATCGTGTAGATATTAATTTGGGGGATTTACCATCGGATCTGAGTTTGAAACAGCCTATTAGCTCTTACAATGTAAACCACCATGACTCAATAAGAAGATATTATTTGCATAATAGTTCTTGTTAACCTCGTTCAGATAATTTTCCGCAAAGTATGATTGGTCACAAAGCATGATGATTCAATAAGAATTGGTATAATGAATTCAAGGGTTGTTTTTATGTTCACTATTTTGCTCATCAACTTCAACTAGTACTAGTGGTTGTTGCAAAAGGGCAATTTGAAATTTTTGAGTTGTTCTCACTAACATTATTTAGAATGTAGTTAGAGGCTCTTGTAAGCGTCGTGATTCGCTTAGAGTATTGGAAGTTGATTGAGTTGCTCAAGAGCTTGGTTATGGTGAGTTATAAAGTGGTCAAGGAATGAATCAACCTTTGGAACTAAAAAGAACTGGAGAAACAAGATGGAGTTCACAGTATGGCACAATACTAAATTTTATTTGTATGTTTTCATCTATTATTGATGTTCTTGAGATTATTACAATTGGAGTATATGAAAACCAAAAGGTAATGGCCAACACTCTCCTTATTCGTATCTTGACAATTGATATTATATTTCAACTCCATTGGACGAAAAATATTCTTGCAAAAACACATGAATTGTCTCAAGCTTTACAAAAAGACTATCAAGATATTGTAAATGCAATAAAATTTTGTGAAGGTATCTGTTATGCCGCCGCATCCGCTACAATTTCAAGGGCAAACGTACACTCGGCGACCGAAAGCACGGAGGCCAAACAACGGGGCTGAACCATCCGGTTCAGCCCCCAACCTATGAAGACGCCAAGGGGGGACTGAACCGACCCGGTTCAGTCCCCAAGTGGGGGGGCCGGCCGGCCCCCTTGAGCCCCAGGTGTTAATAAACCCGGGGCTCCCTTTCGTGGGCATGCATGATCATTCTCAAGGTATTTCCTCTCTCTCTCTCCCTAACCCTAATTCCTCTCCTTGCTCTCTCTCTAAATCTCCCCCCTAGATCTCTCTTCTACTTGCAAGTTCTTATCATTTGGTATCAGAGCAACATCCTGCGACAATGGTGACTCGCTCAAAAGCCGAAACCGCGCGGCTTGCATCCCTCGAGGAGAACTATGTAGGGTTGTCGGACACGATGACGGCGCTCGAAGAACAAGTGAAATCCTCCCAAAAAACCCTAGAGGATCGCTTGGATGCGCGCATGGAGGAGATCAAAACCCTACTTGCACAAAATCTGAAGGGAAAAAATCCTGCGGTAGAAGGATCGGAAACGGAGGCATCCTACCATCCTATGGCGCAGAACGGCACTGGAATCGGAAGCGGAGTGCAGCAGGGGACCGGATCGGGGCCTATGGGGGGCGGTTTCGTCGCTGCGGGATCGGCGGAAGCCGATCCTACGCGGATCGACGCGTACGCCTACCGCGCGGCAGGATCGGCACCGGAGGGATACGGGGGCCCTGGGGGGCACATCGGGGGGTCGACGGAGGCCGGCTACCGCCGCCCAGGTGGCTGGAGGCCGCCGGAGGGCCTGGCGGCTCCGTGCGGACCGTTCGGCGCCCAGCCCGCCTGGAACGGACCCGGGACTCAAGCTGGCCCCTCTTGGCGGGGTCCGGGGCAAGGAGTGGCCCCTTTTCGACCAACTGGAGCGAATGCGGTCCCAATCGGAGGAGTGGCGGGCATCCTACCGACACCTCCGCTCTACGGAGGACCGGCGGACTACGGGAATGGCAACCCATGGGGTGGAGGGCAACAAGGAGGCTACGGCATGGACCGGGGGCGGCCCGGGCCCGCAGCGGCCCCGGCGCAACCTTACCAACCAGCACATGCAGAACCCCGGTCATACATGCAGCCCAAATTGACACGTATGAACTTCCCTAAGTTCAAGGGCGGCGACGCCTTAGAGTGGATCCAGAAGGCTGAGCTTTTCTTCAAGTACCAAGAGATTCCTGAGTGGCAGTGGGTCCAGTTGGCGTCTTTCCATCTGGAGGAGGACGCCTTTCAGTGGACCAAGTGGTTTCTGAGGGGACGCAATTACGCACCGTGGGAGGAGTTTGTGGAGTCCTTCTCGGCTCGTTTCGGGCCCTTAGAGTATGAAGATGTGGAGGCTATGTTACAGAAGCTGCGGCAGAAGGGATCAGTCACAGAGTACCGGACAGAATTCGAACGGTTGGCCAATCGGGTCAATTGGGAAGAAAGGACAATGCTGAGTTGTTTTGTATCTGGACTGAAGGACCATTTGAGAGACGAGGTCCACACGTACATGCCACGCAGTCTGAGTCACGCCATCAGCCTAGACAGGATACAGGAGGAGCGGTACAACCGGCAGAAGACCCGAACAACAGGACGGGCACCCACAGTGACAGAGGTAATCAGGAAGGAACCACCGGCCGGGGGCCGTCCCACTGTGACGAAGTTGACGTGGCAGGAGCTGCAGGCCAGAAAGGACAAGGGGTTGTGCTTCAAGTGTGATGAGAAATTCGTTCCGGGGCATCGGTGTCAGAAGGTCCAAGTCTTCATGCTGCGGAACAAGGACGGCGAAGAAGACACTACGGGTGACTCAGTTGAGGATGATTTGGATCTTACGGAGTTTGGAATATCTCTTCAGGCGATGGCAGGGTGCACAGCCCCCCTCACTTTACGGATCGCAGGGGAGATTAGCCAGGAGCGGGTGACTATACTAGTCGATAGTGGGAGCACCCACAATTTCATTGACCCCGGGGTGGCTCTCAAGACAGGGATTCCTATTGATCAGGAGGCCGCATTCCAGGTCATGGTTGCGGATGGGAGCAAGTTGCGATGCGAAGGGGTCCTGAAGGGGGCCGAGCTGCGGATGCCGGGGTACATTTGCCACACCGACGTCTACCTTCTCCCCATTCGAGGCTCGGATATGGTCTTGGGCGTGCAGTGGCTCCGGCAGTTACGGCGGGTGACCACAGATTGAGACAGGATGACGTTGGAGTTTACTCAGCAGGGCAAGGACCACTGTTTGCAAGGCATCAGGACATCTCCACTCAAGGAGATCTCATTCAGGGGTTTGCAGAGACTGGAGGAGCAAGGCGGGACAATAGCCATGATTCTGGGGGTGGCACCCGTGGGATCAGAGGCTAGTGCGGAGCCCGAGCAGATACAAGCACTTTTGGGACAGTACGATGATGTTTTCCAGGAGCCACGCTCCCTTCCACCGTCCCGCTTCAGGGACCATCAGATCCAGTTGAAGGTTGGGACGGATCCCACCAACATCCGGCCTTACCGCTACCCCCATATTCAGAAGATCGAGATAGAGCGTAGCATACGCGAGATGTTGACGTCCGGTATTATACGTCCCAGTACTAGTGCTTTCTCTTCCCCGATCATACTAGTGAAGAAGAAGGACGGTTCGTGGAGATTTTGCGTGGATTATCGGGGGCTTAACAGTTCCACCATCAAGGACAAATTTCTCATTCCCATGATTGAGGAGTTGCTGGATGAGTTACACGGGGCGCACCTGTTCACTAAATTGGATCTCCGGTCCGGTTACCATCAGATTCGCATGAAGGAGGACGACATCCACAAGACGGCCTTCCGTACCCACGATGGTCACTATGAGTTCTTGGTGATGCCATTTGGGTTGGCCAACGCACCTTCGACCTTCCAGGCAGTCATGAATGAAATATTCCGCCCTCTTCTTCGAAGGTATGTGCTAGTTTTCTTTGACGATATACTTATCTACAGCAGGAATTGGGAGGATCACTTGCAGCACGTCCGCTCCGTCTTCACCATACTGCGAGATCACAAGTTGTACGCCAAGCGGTCCAAGTGCTCATTTGGACAGCCGGAGGTTGAGTACTTGGGACACCTGGTGTCCGCACACGGGGTACAAGCTGACCCAAAGAAGATCGCGAGCATGGTCGATTGGCCACCTCCTACGACGGTCCGGGCTTTGAGGGGTTTCCTCGGGCTAACTGGGTACTATCGGCGGTTCGTGAAGGATTATGGCAAGATAGCCCGCCCCCTCACTCAGCTGTTGCAGAAAGACGGTTTTCACTGGAGTTCAGAGGCAGAGGTCTCCTTTCAGTCTCTGAAAGCGGCTATGACTACTACCCCGGTTCTGGCGCTTCCGGATTTCTCCAAGACATTCGTAGTGGAGGCCGATGCATCGGGGGTCGGTATTGGAGCTGTGTTGATACAGGAGGGCCGACCCTTGGCCTACTTCAGCAAGGCGTTGGCACCCCGGACACTGGGCCTTTCGACGTACGAGAAGGAGATGTTAGTCATCCTGCATGCGGTCGCCTTGTGGCGGCCTTATCTCTTGGGACGACACTTCCAGATCCGTACCGATCACCAGAGCCTGAAACACTTTCTGGAGCAGAGATTAGCCTCACCATTGCAGCAGAAGTGGCTGACAAGGTTGCTGGGATACGATTATGAGATTGTGTATAAGCAGGGGAAGGAAAATGTGGTGGCTGATGCACTCTCCCGCCTACCAGAGAGTTCCTTGTCCCATATCTCAGGACCAGTGATTGAGTCACTGGAAGAGATACAGGCAGAAGTTCAGCAGGATCCGGATCTACAAGCCATCATTGCAGCACTGCGACAGGGGAAGCCTACTGAAGCCGGCTACCACTTGCAGGGAGACAGGCTTTACCATCAGGGCCGGCTAGTCCTCCCTGCCACGTCGGCCTGGCGGACGGTCATGATGCAAGAGTTTCACGCCTCACCCACCGACGGACACGCCGGCATCTTGCGAACACTACAACGGGTCCGGGCAAATGTTTTTTGGAAAGGGCTGCGACGCGATGTTCAGCGGTTTATACGGGAATGTGAGATCTGCCAGCGACAGAAGTACGAGACTACCTCTCCCGCCGGGCTGCTGACACCGTTGGAGATCCCCCGTCAGATTTGGGACACTGTCTCTATGGATTTCATTGACGGCCTGCCCAAGTCTCAGGGCAAATCCGTCATCTTGGTCGTGGTTGACAAGTTGTCCAAATACGGACACTTCATCGCTATGAGCCATCCGTACACTGGAGCAACAGTTGCTGATGTTTTCGCCAAGGAGATTGTGAGACTTCACGGCATTCCAAGCGCGGTCATATCAGACAGGGACCCCGTCTTTGTGAGCAATTTCTGGCAGGAGCTGTTTCGACTTCAGGGGACTTCTCTCCGCATGAGCACGGCCCATCACCCTCAGACAGACGGTCAGACGGAGGTCCTCAACCGTGGGGTTGAAACCTATTTGCGGTGTTTTGTCATGGATGAGCCACGCTCCTGGACTCGGTGGCTCCATTGGGCGGAATACTGCTACAATACCTCTTTCCACAAGGCCAGCAAGCTCACTCCTTTTGAGGTGGTCTACGGCCGCCCCCCCGCCTACTTTGAGTTCTTATGAGCCAGCCAGCACCGCTCTGCCCGCGGTCGACCGGATGTTACTGGATCGCGACCGGACTTTATCGCTACTCCGGGAGAACTTACGCCTCGCCCAAGATCGCATGAAGATTCAGGCAGACAAACATCGTACCGAGCGGGAGTTTGCGGTCGGCGATGAGGTCTTCCTTAAGCTCCAACCATATCGGCAACCATCGGTCTCTCGACGGACCAACCAGAAGCTGGCACCGAAATACTATGGCCCGTTCCGCATCCTCCGCCGGGTGGGGCCCGTGGCTTATACTCTTGCTCTCCCTGAGGGTTCTCGCATCCATCCAACGTTCCATGTATCCTTGCTGAAGAAGAAGCTCGGGACCTCCACTACCATCAGCCCTACTCTTCCAGAGGCTACTAGCAGCGGCGAATTGCGGCCTTCGCCGGAGGCGATTCTGTTGACCAAATGGAAGCGGCGGGGTGCCGAGTACCGGCTCGAGCTCCTCGTCAAGTGGGCGCACATGCCCGCCGAACATAATTCTTGGGTTGACTTCTTGGAGTTTCACGAGGCGTTTCCGGATTTCCCACTTGAGGACAAGTTGCCGCTTGAAGGGGGAGGGAATGTTATGCCGGCGCATCCGCTACAATTTCAAGGGCAAACGTACACTCGGCGACCGAAAGCACGGAGGCCAAACAACGGGGCTGAACCATCCGGTTCAGCCCCCAACCTATGAAGACGCCAAGGGGGGACTGAACCGACCCGGTTCAGTCCCCAAGTGGGGGGGCCGGCCGGCCCCCTTGAGCCCCAGGTATTAATAAACCCGGGGCTCCCTTTCGTGGGCATGCATGATCATTCTCAAGGTATTTCCTCTCTCTCTCTCCCTAACCCTAATTCCTCTCCTTGCTCTCTCTCTAAATCTCCCCCCTAGATCTCTCTTCTACTTGCAAGTTCTTATCAGTATCAAAACATCTACTCTTCAAAATGAGAAGTAATGAAACTGAAGGGCAATCCCTCATGATTGAAGTCTCCTCTTTTTGCAATAAACATGTTATAGCAGTCCCAAATATGAATGAGAAGTATGTACAGCTAGGGAGATCAAGACGTCGAGCAAATGAGATTACAAATAACCATCACTTCATAGTTGAAATATTTAATACAGTACTGGATTGGATGAAAAATGATTGTTTTGATGAAATCAACATTGAGTTGTTGTTATGTGTTTCTTGTCGAGATCACAATGATAACTTTGGTTCCTATACAACAACAACAACATTCAAGCTTTTATCTCACTATAGTGGGGTCGGCTATATGGATCCTTTGTCATCATTGTGCTCTATCTTTTGTAATACTCTCAATAATGCCTAAGTACATCATGTCTTTCCTTATATTTTCATTCCAAGTCTTTATTGGTCTACCCTTCCCTTGTTTAACATGCCTAGTGACTAGACTCTCAAAACGCCTAACTTCGGTTCTTATGACAAATAAAAAATAATTTGGCTTGCAAAATTTTATCCATACAATTTCACTCCAACAGAATTGCAACGACTTGAAGGTCTGTTTGATATATTTTTTTTTGACATGCGTATTATTTCAGTTTACACATTATCTCAAGTTAGAGGAATAAATGAACTTCGGCTGTTAGTGGAATCGAAAAAGGGCAAACATTTTTAATTGTTTTAGATTGTTAAAGTTAGCATTCCTCCTTCCAGTTGCAACGGCTAGTGTTGAAATAATATTTTCTGCAATAAAGATAATAAAGAGTCGATTGTGAAATCGAATGAGTAATGAATGAATAAATGATTATTTAATTGCTTATATTGAAAAAGATGTTGTTGATCCAATTACAAATGACACAATTATCTCATGTTTCCAGAATGTGTCCAAGAAAAATGGCATGTTGAGCAGTAAGTTTATTTATGTTGTTTTTTTGCTCTACAATGTGTTCTTTAATGATTAATAATTTGGTTATTTATGTGCACTCTTGCGTAATCATTATTGATGATAAATTTTGCAATACTCTTGCTAATGATTTTGTAAGTTTAAATTTATTGTGTCCGGGCTTCGAAAAATTCCTAGTTCAATCACTAAGGACAAAGTCGATCAACTAGACAGGAAAATTAATATATACACGACTCCTCACAGCCATCGGCGTGTCCTATTTACCTATGTAGCTCTAGTGGAATTTCTATAATATTGAATGTATTAGGGATAAGACAGAAGTGGCACCAATTGCAGAGAAGATGTGAAAAACTCGACTCAGATGATTCAGACACGCATAAAGAAAACCATTAGAGGCACATGTTAGGCGTTGTGAGATTTTAGTCACTATGCATGTTAAATGGGGGAGAGGTAGACCAATAAAGACTTGGAATGAAGCTATAAGGAAAGATGTTGCGGACGTGCGCGATGACGAGACGTCGTGGCGGGTCTACACGCGGAGAAAGACGACGACGGGTCCGTCTGGAGGAGGAAAGACCGAAGACGCAACGCTAGCATGATTATTTTATTTCTATTTGCACCTCGTGCCTATGAAGGGTGGTGTTGTACTCCTTTTTTATTATCCTTGGATGAATGAAATTTAGGGTTGCTCCCTAAGATTTTCTTCTCAACCATAATCCCCCTCTTCTTCTTCATCACCTCCGGCCCTTCCCCTCGTTGGGTTCCTCTTCGGGATCATATCAATTTAGTCTGACCTGCCGGATTGCCCGTCATCTCGTCGTCAGTGCTCGTGATCATCCATCACTGATGTTTCGCGCCTGATTTGTAAGACTCGAATGAATATAAAATGCAATTATTTTGAAATATTCCCCGATGATGAAATATAATTTACGTGCTGATTTGACGTCGCACTTTAAATTTGATGTTCGGATAATTTTATGTTTATTTCCGACAGCTGCTTCGGTTTCGTTTAATTATGAATGGCTTAAGTTGGCCGGATTTTGGATTGGGCTTGTTTTGATTTAGGGTGGACCGGCTGAGTATGGGTGTGGTTTTGGCTGTGCACTATTTGAAACCGATTGTACCGGTTTGATGACTGGCTGCATGGGTTAAGCGGTGGTCTTATCCCGCGATATATCACTGTGTTGTTTTCGTCTTCTTCATTCTTTACGGAACGAACCCGACGGAGCCGCTCCTGCGCCGATCGCTATAGCCGCCTCCAATCTCCTCCGTTTCGCACGATTTCTTCTTCTTTCGGAAGGTAATCTCCTTCCCTCCACTCCTCTTGTGTTGATCACGAAGTTTGTGTACGGATTTATGATTGATGAAAACCCTAAGGTTTGGGGTTTTGGTTTTGATTCACTCCTTTCTAACTCAAAAATTTATTTATAACTTTCCAAAACCTTGAATGTGAGCTAATTTTGGGAGAGATGAGGTTATGGTTTCATTAGGGGTTTATTCTTGACCTCCTTGCAAACTTTGTTTGTCGACTGTGTTGTTGAGGGTTGCCTGGGTGCTACCGGTTGTGCTTTTGGGCTACTTTGTGGTAGCTGCCCGTCTGTTTTAGCAGGGATTGACACATTACCCTCATTGTTGCTGACTTTCTTGCCTGCTTGCAGTGCAAATCTACTGGTAAGGGTAAGAAATTCACTTAGTTTTCAAAACTAATTGGTTCCTTTTTTTTTGGAACCGAGCACCAGCATACCAGACCCCGCTAGACGGGCTCAGACAGAGGCAGATCGAAGACCAGTTGAAGACGTGCCTCGTCCACGGGTTAGCATGAGTTTATTCTGTGTACTTTTGTTAGTTATTTGTAATGTAATAATGTAGACAGTGTATATTTTGTATATTAATGAAATGTGATGTTATGTTTTCACTGGTACAATTCTTTTATTATCCTGCTGCGTATGATTATGTGAAAAACTCACTCAGAAAGAATGAATTTAAATTGTGGCGGTGTTGGGCCGTTACACGATTCCTGATCTCGGGCCTGTTTCCGCTCCACTACAACGTTGAATCGCTGATCTCACGCTCGTTGCCACATGATTCCGCGCAGCGCCGTTTCCGTTGATCCTGCGCAGTGCCTCGATTCCGCATAACGACGTCCACGTCCGTTCCCTGATCCGTCGGTTATGCACCACGAGTAGTGGCAGGAGCCTTAGATTCTGCCGATCTACACCAGATTCGTCTCCTACCAACCGCTGCCCGATGTCTCCAGCACATGGTTCCCACCACTTGCTCCTCTATCGACCCTGCTTCAGATACCACTTCAAAGCTCTTTGTCGTCACGTCGAGGCTCAAGAACAACTTGTTGCATCCATGCATGCCTCCCTCCTCTCCCTCCACTCCAAGATGGACTCCCTTCAAACGTCTGCCACCGTCGTGTCGGCCACGTCCGGCTCGGGCTCATCCGCGGACGGCGGCTCTCTCCTCGGCGTCGAATCGCCACCCATTTCCTCCGGAACACCCTCCTCCGCTACCTCCTCTGGCTATTCTGGGCCGGCCCGCCCTCTCCCTCGATATTCCCTCTTTTGTCGACATTGACCCGATGGGGTGGATCACAAAGGCAAAGCAATATTTCGATCTCAACTACACACCGGAGCACGACATGGTGTCTACCGTTGTGCTTCGCCTGGACGGCTCGGCCCTCCACTAGGCTCGGTGGCTCCGTCAATCCAACATGTGTCTCTCATAGCCCGAGCTCAAATAGGAGATGATTTGGCGGTACGACACCCGCTACTCTGGCTCTTCAGCTATCGAGCGGCTTTGCGGCGTCCTCCGAACATCCGGCCTGGACGATTACATTGACGAGTTTGTAGGCTTGGTCACTCATGTTTCTGGATTTCCACCCGAACATTACCTGGGCTTTTTCATGCAGGGCTACTTCCCCATATCCGCTACCTCTTCTCCACGCACCATCCCCGCACGATGTCTGACGGCCTTGACATGGCTCATCTGCTGGAGGCCGGCCTCGCCCCTAGGGCGCCTGCAGCCAGTCACCACTCGCCTCGGCCGAACAGCGGTTCCCCGACGCATCTCCAACAGTGCCTACAACGACTGTCACGGCAAGGGCTTATGTTTCTGGTGCCATTAGTCTTACTCTCCTACACATGTATGCTCCATTAAGGAGTTACATGCCATCATCGGTGATTTCGACCTCAATGTCACCTTGGAGGACTTCGAGGCCCTCGAGCTATCTGAGGGTGACGACACGGTGGAAACCGCCTCGCCTACGTTTTACAGCTTGGAGCTGCCCTATTTCTCGGTGTGCGGCATCTTGGGCTCTCAGACCATGAAGCTGGCAGACACGTTATGTGATCGTGTCATTGTGGTCATGTTGGGCAGTGCTGCGAGCCACAACTTCCTCTCAGCCCAGTTGGCGCACCAGCTTCACCTTCCCTTGATTCCCTCGCCTAACTTTTCAGTCTCTCTGGGCGATGGCCGTCCTCAGCCAACTCACGGGTGTTGCACCGCTCTCTCCCTGACGGTGGGGTCCTGCCCATTGACTGCGGACTTTTACGTTTTCGGCCTCGGCGGTAACGACGGAATTCTGGGAGTGTCTTGGCTCCGAACGCAAGGCGAACTGCGGGTCAACTGGGAAAGTATGACTATTTAGTTCCTCCAGGAGGGCCAGACGTGTCGCCCGGTAGGTGACTCCGCTCTGCTACGCTCTCCGGTCTTCGCCTGTGCGATTCAGCATACCGTTGAAGTCGACTTTTTGGCTTTGGCCGCTCTCCACTCCGGCGCCGCCGCCTCTTTCCCATCCGGACGACATTCAGGCATTACTTGTCTAGTTCGATGGCATCTTTGAGGCCCCGATCGGCCTCCCTCTGGCTCACCCGACTGATCATGTCATTCCCATCCAGCCGGGTACTGCGGCGGTGTCGGTATGCCCTTACCACTACGGCCATGTGCAAAAGGACGAGATCGAGCGGCTGGTCCATGAGATGTTGATGGGGGGCCTCATCGGCCCCAGTGTGAGCCTCTTCTCCAGCCCGGTCCTCCTGGTCCGGAAGAAGCACGCTAGCTGGCGATTTTGCGTGGACTAACTGATCAACAAACTCACCATTCCAGACAGGTACCCGAACCCAGTTATTCAGCAGCTTCTGGATGAGCTCCACGACGCCATATTCTTCACCAAGCTGGAGTTCCAAGCGGGCTATCACCAGATTCGGGTAAGGCCCGAGGAGATAGCCAAGATCGCCTTCTTGACGCACGACAGTCACTACGAGTTCTTGGTCATGCCCTTCGGCCTGACCAACGCACCGGCCACCTTCCAGGAGACGATGAACATTTTAAGGGTGGTACTTTGTCGACACGTTCTCGTTTTTTATGACATTTTGGTATGCAGTTCTTCATGACAGGATCATCATCAATGCGTCTTCACTCTAACTGTCATCTGGCGCCATCACCTCAAGCTCTATCTGAAGAAGTGTTCCTTTGGGGCGTAGGAAGTGAGCTACCTCGGCCACACCATCTCGACCCGGGGGGTAGCCATGGAGGAGGAGAATATTGCGTTGGCCCTTCAATGGCCAACTTCTACATCCCTGCGGGTCGTCCGGGGATTCCCCAGTTTGACGGTATACTGTCGTCGTTTCATTCAAGGGTGCGGGGATCTAGCTCGGCCACCGACGCAGCTCCTGAGGAAGTCGGAGGAGGTCCCTTTTCAGTGGACCGCGCGGCCGCCGCCGCCTTTGTTGCCCTTTAGTAGGCCCTAATCCGTGGGTTGGTGCTAGCCATGCCAGATTTCTCTCCGTCGTTCCTAGTGAAGTGTGACGCATCAGGCTCCTGGATGGGAGCCGTACTCATGCAGGATGGACGGCCAATAGCCTATTTCAACCGCGCTTTCTCCGGCACTGTCTGCATCCGCTCCGCATATGAGAATGAGCTCATAGGCCTCGTCCTTAATATTCGGCATTGGCGTCCATATTTGTTGGGCCGCCCCCTTGTGATCCGCTCCGACCACCACAGTCTCCGCTACCTCCTCCAGCAAAAGATCGCAACTCCCGCCTAGCAGGTGTAGTGACCAAACTCCATGGCTATGATTTCACCATCGAGTTCCGCCGTGGGAGGGCAAACTGAGCGTTCGATGCCCTCTATATCAACAGAGTCAGTCGTCATAGCTCACATCTCTCTCTCTCGACCGGTGTGGGGAGACGCGACAACCATCCAACACTGGGTTGAGGTCGAACCCGTTTTATCGGGGATTCGGACGTCACTCATCGCCACCATACTCTCTTGTAGGGGACCGTCTGTTCTTTAAGGGCCGCCTTGCTCGCGCCCTCTTCATCAAGCATTCCCCGTATCCTCGCCGAGTTTCATACTTTGCCCTTCGGAGGGCATGTCGGCGCCTTCCGTATCTACCGCCGTTTAGAGGCCTCTCTCTACTGGCCCAACATATTCTGACAGGTCAAGGCATTCGTGGCCGCCTGTTTGGTCTGCCAGAAGGCCAAGTACGAGGCAGCGTTTCCAGCCGGCCTCCTTCAGCCACTTCCCATTCTGAACCGCATTTGGGAGGACGTGGTCATGGACTTGATTACTCGGCTAACGCGCTCCTAGGGATTCGATTGTATCTTGGTCGTGGTGGACAGACTTTTCAAATACGGTCATTTCATTTCCCTGTGTCACCCCCACATCGACGTTAGTTTTCTCGGTCGAGCGATCATGATCTACTTTTCTTGAGCACCTTCTGGACTACACTTTTTCGGCTACAGGGTGCTCGCCTCCGCATGAGCATTGTTTATCACTCACAGACGGATGGCCAGTTCGAGGTTCTCAATCACTGTTTGGAGACGTGCCTCCGATGTTTTGTGGGGGAGCAGCCCCGCGGATGGGCCAAGTGGCTCTGTTGGGTCGAGTACTCCTACAATGTCGCCTACCACCAGGAAGTAGGCAACACACTGTTTGAGGTTGTCTATGGTTGGCCACCGCCCTCCATTCTCTGTCATCTGTGGGGAGAGTGTCAGGTCGAGAGTTTGGTCACCGCCCTGCAGGACTGTGACACCATCCTGGACCACTTGAAGCATCACCTCTTACGGTCCCAACAGAAGATGTCATCCTTTGTGAACAAGAAGCGGTGCAACCTCTCCTTTCAGATGGGGGAGAAGGTGTTCATCAAATTGCACCCATACCGCCAACTGTCTGTGGCCCGTGCGAAGCCAGTCCCACGGTTCTTTGGCCCATTTGAGATACTAGCTCGTATCGGGCGGTCGCCTACCTCCTTTGCCTCCCCGCCGAGAGCAACATACACCCGGTCTTCCACGTTTTTCAGCTACGTCGTGTGGCGGGCAGCCACGCCACCACAAATCACATTCTGATCGACGTTGATCTTGTCGGGGAAGCACCGTATTACCTGGCCAAGATACTCGATCGTCGTTGCCTTATGCCGGGAGACCCCACTTCGGAGAAAATTTTGGTTGCCTGGGCTAATCACGCAGACTCCGATGTTACATGGCTTCCTCAGGATGACTTCCGTCGTCATTTTGTTGACAATTGTCTTGAGAACAAGGCACATTTTCCAGACAGTGGTATTGTTTCGAGCGTGCACGATGACGAGACGTCATGACGGGTCTACAGGCAGAGGAAGATGACGACGGGTTTGTCTGGAGGAGAGAGTGAAGACGCGACACCGACAAGATTATTTTATTTCGATTCACATTTTGTTATTTCATCTTATGTATGTGTCTGCTTTTATTTTTATTTGTTTTCACTATCCGCACCCCGCGCCTATAATGGGTGGTGTTGTACTTTTTTATTATCCTTGGATGAATGAAATTTAGGGTTGCTCCCTAAGGTTTTCTTCTCAACCCTAATCACCTTTTTCTTCTTCACCACCTCCGGCCCTTCCCCTCGCTGGGTTTCTATCCGGGATCGTATCAAAAGACATGATGTACTTAGGCATTAGTGAGATTATGTCTAAAGATAGGGCACAATGGCGACAAAGGAACCCTATAGCCGACCCCACTATAGTGGGATAAAGGCTTGAGTGTTGTTTGTTGTTGTTGTATGTTCACTCTTTCCTATATACGCGAGTGGAGAATCTTTATCATTATCTTTGGAGACTTCTAGGATTGCCTCTCATTTCGAGAGGGGTTTCGAGAGAACTAGCACTCAGAAGCTAGACGCAGATATACCTCACGAGTGTATTCTCGCATTTTCTTTTAATGAAATGTTGATTTGATAGTATGATCTATCAAGAGATGCATGAAAATAAAGAACAGAAACAAACAAAAATCGCCATACATACTAGATAACATGCGGGTAAAAATCATCAAAGTGTTCTTCCACGGAACTATGTGACTGAATGATTCAGGTGATAACATGAAAATTACACAAGATAAACTTAATTAATAAACATATGCATATGGAATAGAAAATCAGGATACTATAGACGTGCTGTAATTTACCTGATTTTGGAAGTAAACCAGAAAAGCCCGAATTGTTTCCCCGTAAGGACGTGAAACGCCGTTCCATAAGAAATGCTCACCTTGGACAATTTGCAACCTAGAAATTCTCATAGATTACAACGTAGTACATTACTTTAACAATTCTTATTAGAATTGAGTTCAAAATAAATATAATAAACTATTATTACAGAACATTTGCCGGATTATGAATGAAAAAGATAGTCATTCATCAAGGATGACTGAATTGATAGACTAAGAACTTCAACCTCTTTTAGAACCGGAAAAACGAGGCAAAAGTGCATTTTTTCCTATCGGCTCGGAGAAATCAGAGTAACAATTATAAGTACTCCGCATAAATAACAAAAACATGTAATTATATGTTACCTGATGATGAAGTCTATGGCGAATAAAACATCATAGAAGTGGGTGAGATGGTAGTCAAGAAACTGGTGAAGATGGAGGAACCATTGAAGCTGGAGGAAGTGGTGAAGCTGGAGAAACTGGTGGAGACGGAGGAACCATTGAAGCTGGAGGAACCGGTGAAGCTGGTGGAGTTGGAGAAACATGTGGAACTAGTGAGTTGGAAGACTGGAAGATGCACTCACAAAAGGTATAGGACAAGGCCTATCAGTGCAAGATAACATGGGCAATATAGGTAAAAATAGTTGATCTTTAAGGAATTAGCCAAGGTCGCAATCTTTTGGGATGCAAGGGAATAACACACATAGCTCTTTTTATGTCCTAGAATACCCCACAAAGATGCACTTGATGGCATGTGTCCATAGGAGGACTCATGTGATGAACGTAACATGTGCAAACAAAGGCATGAAGAGAAACAGAAATGGGATGGGAGTTGGTAAAAAGAATGAAAAAAGAGATGAAGTCAAAAATGGAGAATGGAACGCGATTGAAAAGGCAGCGGGCGGTGATACCAACAAAATGTCAGTATGCAGCAGAAACATTCATTTGGAACATGAGAGAATGTACAGCCTCGGGAAGATGTCGGTTCTTTCTTTCCGCAACATGATTTTGTTTTGGTGTATAGGAGCAGGAAGTCTAATGAACAATACTCAAAGAGGTACACATCTCCTAAAGAGGTACACATCTCCTAAAGAGGTACACATCTCCTAAAGCTCATGACTTAAGTATTCTCGAACAATGTTAGTTCTAATCACCCTTACAGTGTTGGAGTTACCATGGTGATCTAGAAGTGGTCAAACATGTAATCTCACTGCCAACGCGATATGAGCCTGCAGGGTCGCACATAAGAGATGTGGAGAAGTTGGATGATTGACTGTGTTGGTAAAGGTTACCAATCACCGACCTGAATGGGGTTATGGGCAAAGTGTTGTCTTAAAGAATCGTCGGGTTGGGCAAATGTTGTCTTGAAGGATTGGTAAGAATAGTCGACCGAGGGTCGACCGCGGGTCGACGTGTATCGTCGATCGCGGGTCGACGTGTATCGTCGACCGCGGGTCGACGTGTATCGTCGACCGCGGGTCGACGAGTATCGTCGACCGCGGGTCGACGAGTATCGTCGACCGCGGGTCGACTATCGTCGACTGCAAGGTCGACGATCGTCGACCGCAGATCGATGATTATCGTCAACCCACGTTCGACGTGAATCGTCGAGTATTGTACTTTGATTCTCGCCGACTGATACTCGTCGACTGATTCTCGCCGATCCTAGGTGATTCTCGCCGATTGATTCTCACCGAATCTGCTAGGTGATTCTCGCCGATTCTGTAACCCTAATTTTCTGGGTGGTCTGCGGATAGCGATATTCCTAAGTATGTTTATGCCTTTGGTATAAATAGATACTTAGGGTTTTCGGGAATGAGCTCTCTGATCGAATCAGATGCGATTGTCGGCCCTTTGACCGAGACGAAAGCGACGGAAGTGTTCCGCCGTTCTTCGTTCGTTCCGCCGATCCCGAATCCCGCCGACGGAAGTGTTCTGCCGCCGTGCTCGCTCCGTCGACCTCCTCCTCTCCGGTGATTGTCGCTGGTGTTGCTATCCCTGGCGCGGACCTAGCAGTCCGTGGAAAAGCAAGGTGTGGTCATTCTCCTTCCCGATTATCCGTGCGACGGAAAAGTCGGTGTTCTCCCGCTCGTGTGGATTTCTGCAGAGACGTGGATATCATTCCACGTAGAACTCGCCACCAGCAAGAACACGAAGCTTGGAGCATCTCCGTTGAGTTGTGACTCAACGCCACCGAGGTAATTTTTGTCTAGTTGTATGTTAACTTCTTGATTCAACTACCATGGCCCGATCTCATCTCTTTTGGGTTTTTTCTTGATGTTTTTATTCTTCCGCTGCGTGCACAAGTGTTGTGTCATCCTCATAGAGAAACCCAACAGTGGTATCAAAGCGAGGTTGCAGTCATGATTGTTGTATTGGAAGTTTTGTTATTCCAGTGCGTGTAAACCTAGGGATTTAGAAGTGTTCTAAATGTCTAGATTTAGTCTTGGTACCCCGCCAAGAACGTCTGGGATTTCGTGGAAATTTCTAATTGTTAGAAATTGTAGTCTCCTTAGCAGTAACCATCCCTCGAGATTGTTTTGGATTTTGAATCCAACATAGAGAGATGAGCTTGTCTACTGCTTTAAGTTGAGTTGTCTTTGCTTTTGTCCAATGCATGTAAATCTGAGGATTTGGAAGTTTCCGGATGTTCAGATTTAGCCCTTCCTTCTATCAAATGTTGATGGTGTCAGGTTGTGCACATACGGGATGCATGTGGTTTTAGAAAAATTGTTTTTCTTTGGATGTGCACATTGATCAAATGTTGATCATGGTTAACTGTTAACCTATAATCAAAATCCCTTCATCAAATATTAAGTGTTCGGATGTCTTCCGATGGATGACACTCTTCCTGCCTCGATCGATGAAGTGTGGGCTTGCCAAAGCAAGGTGCATTAATCTATCTTGGTAAGGGTGCGAGCGGATAATTGTGATATCTCACTGTCGACATCGGGTCCAGCTTAACTAGGTGACTTCAAAGGTTGAGTGCCTAGAGGCATAGGGTTGGCATGCACCATATGATGGATGCGAGTAAGGAGTTATTCACCAACCATACAAGAATTGCATGAGGATGCAATTGGCAAGCGTTGTCTACCTAAATAACCGCATCGTGAGAGGAAAGCCAAAGCTGACTCATTGTGTTGGTGAAATACGGATCTTGTCCACTAAGAGAGTAGCTCGCATGAACTCTCTGAATTGTTAGTGAGGGCTATCATTTCGAATAAAATAGTGGGAGTGTTTTAATTGAAGTCCAAATTAAAATAAATTGTATTTGAAATTTTGGTACTGATTTTATTCTGCATAAATTCTTGTAGAATTCCATGGCAAGTGTTTCATACTCCACGTTGTCTCTGAGAGCCATCCTTGAGAAGGATAAGCTCAGTGGGACTAATTACATAGACTGGTATAGGAACCTGAGAATTGTTCTCAGGAAAGAGCGAAAGCTCTATGTCTTGGAAGAAGAAGCCCCCGAGGTGCCGACCGGGAACTCTTCCCGTGCTGAGAAGGATGCTTATAAGAAGTATACTGATGATGCTTTAGATGTCGAATGCCTTATGCTTGCCACTATGAACTCTGAGCTTCAGAAGCAACATGAGAACATGGGGTGCAAGGAGATTGACGAGCATCTCAAGAAAATGTTTCAAGTGCAGGCTCGTCAAGAGAGGTTCGACGTCACAAAAGCGTTGTTTCAGTGCAAGATGGGAGTTCGAGACTCAGTAGGGACTCACGTACTCAAGATGATTGGGTATATAGAGAACCTTGAAAGGTTGGGTTTTCCTCTTGGTCAAGAGTTGGCCACAGATCTGATCCTGCAATCGTTGCCGGACAGTTATGAGCAGTTCGTCTTGAACTACAACATGAATGAAATAGACAAGACACTGCCCGAACTCATAGGCATGTTGAGAACTACCGAAATCAATATGAAGAAGGTCAAGCCTGCCAGCCCCATACTGATGGTGCATAAGGGCAAGGGCAAGGCCAAGGGCTCTAACAAGACAAAGGTGGGACCTAAGTCATATCTTGAGCCCAAGTCTTCTGCACTGATGAAAAAGAAAAGCACGGTGAAAGGAAATGTCACCACTGTGGCAAGGCTGGTCATTGGAGGAGGAACTGTCCTTCGTACATTGAAGGTCTGCAGAAAATGAAGTGAGGTATGACTTCCGCTTCAAATGTTCACGTTATAGAGATAAACCTTTCTGCTCCTTCATCTTGGGTATTGGATACCGGATGTGGTTCTCACATTTGTACAAATGTACAGGAACTGGGAAGGAGAAGATTGCTGAGTAAAGGGGAGGTGGACCTCCGCGTCGGCAATGGAGCAAGAGTTGTTGCTGTAGCCGTAAGGGTTTACCGTCTTTCTTTGCCCAGTGGGCTTGTAATAGAACTAGATAATTGTTATTTTGTTCCGGTCATAACTAGAAACATTATATATATTTCATGTTTGGACATGATTGGATTTTCTTTTATAATTAAGAACAACTGTTGTTCTATATTTAAGAATGATGTTTATTATGCTGTAACTCAATTGTTTAATGGTCTTTATGTTTTGAACTTGGACCATCTGATCTGTAATGTAGAAAATAATAAAAGACTAAGAACAAATGACTCGAACCCTACATTTCTCTAGCATTGTCGTTTGGGTCATATCAACGAGAAGCGCATATCCAAGCTCCATAGAGATGGACTTTTGGACTCATTTGATTATGAATCATTTGAGCGATGCGAATTTTGTTTGTTAGGCAAGATGACTAAAGCTCTTTTCACTGGTTATACTGAGAGGGCTGAGGATCTCTTGGGTGTTGTACATAGTGATGTATGCGGACCCATGAGTTTCATGGCTAGAGGTGGGTATTTCTACTTTGTTACATTTACTGATGATTTCAGTAGATACGGATATGTGTATCTTATGAAGTGTAAATCCGAGACCTTTGAAAATTTCAAAGAGTTCAAGAATGAAGTAGAAAACCAGTTGGGTAAAAGGGTTAAAGCACTCCGATCTGATCGAGGTGGTGAATACCTGAGTCATGAGTTCCGTGATCATCTGAAAGAGTGTGGTATTGTATCACAGCTCACTCCACCTAAAACACCACAACATAATGGTGTGTCTGAGAGGAGAAATCGTACTCTGTTAGACATGGTACGTTCGATGATAAGTCATGCAGACTTGTCTGTTTCCTTTTGGGGTTTTGCTTTAGAGACTGCTGCAATGACATTGAATCGCGCTCCAACGAAAACGGTTCTGAAGACACCATATGAGATATGGACTGGGAAGCGTCCTAGTATGTCGTTCATTAAAATTTGGGGCTGTGAGGCATACGTGAGACGTCAAATGCCTGACAAGCTGGAACCCAAATCGGATAAATGTTATCTGGTGGGATATCCTAAGGAAACGAAAGGGTATTACTTTTACCTACCGTCTGAGGGCAAAGTGTTTGTCGCAAGAACTGGTGTCTTCTTGGAGAAAGAGTTCTTATCAAGAAAGACTGAAAAGGTAGAGCTTGAAGAAGTTCAAGAACCACATGTAGTGAATAAACCGGAATTGGATTCTGAGACAGGACTACAAGATGTTGTAGCTAGAGAACCTGCTCAAGGAACACAAGTCCTACGTAGATCTGGTAGACCGAGGTTTGAGCCTGAGAGATACGGATTTCTCGTGTCTCAAATAGGTAATGTGTTGCTTATGGATCATGATGATGAACCAGCAACCTAACAAGAGGCTATGAATGGACCGGACTCCGACAAATGGCTTGAGGCTATAAAATCCGAAATGGACTCCATGTATGCAAACCAAGTTTGGAACTTGGTGGAACCACCTGAAGGGGTACGACCCATAGGGTGCAAGTGGGTCTTCAAGAAGAAGACCGACATGGATGGGAATGTACAGACATTCAAAGGGCGACTGGTGGCTAAGGGTTTCAAGCAAATTCATGGTATTGACTATGATAAGACCTTTTCCCCTGTTGTCATGGTAAAGTCCATAAGGATATTGCTTGCTGTTGCTGCGTATTATGACTACGAGATCTGACAGATGGATGTCAAAACGGCTTTCCTTAATGGAAACCTCCTTGAGGAAGTGTATATGACACAACACGAGGGTTTTGTATCCCCAGATGAAGCCACTAAAATATGCAAGCTGAATAAGTCCATCTATGGACTGAAACAGGCCTCTCGAAGTTGGAATCTTCGTTTTGATGAGAAAATCAAAGAGTTTGGTTTCATCAAAAATGAAGATGAGCCTTGTGTTTACAAGCGAATCAGTGGGAGCATTGTTGTCTTCCTGATATTGTATGTAGATGACATACTGTTGATTGGGAATGACATTCCTACCCTGAAAGTTGTTAAGAACAACCTAGGGAACTGCTTTTCAATGAAGGATTTGGGTGAAGCGACTTATATACTCGGTATTAAGATCTATAGAGATAGATCGAAGAAGTTGCTGGGTTTGACCCAGAGTACGTACATCGAAAAGGTGTTGAAGCGGTTCAACATGCTTGAGTCCAAGAAAGGATTTTTGCCCATGTCTCATGGTGTGAATCTCTCTAAGGACCAGTGTCCAAAGTCTTGTGAAGATAAGGACCGCATGAAGTTGATTCCATATGCTTCGGCAATTGGATCAATCATGTACGCGATGTTATGTACTCGACCCGACGTCTCCTTTGCTTTGAGCATGACTAGAAGGTATCAGTCAGACCCCGGTGAGTGTCACTGGATTGCAGTCAAGAATGTCCTGAAGTACTTGAGAAGGACTAAGGATGTGTTCTTTGTGTATGGTGGAGAGGAAGAGCTCGTTGTAAGTGGTTACACGGATGCTAGCTTCCAAACTGATAGAGACGACTCCAAGTCTCAGTCAGGTTTTGTGTTTTGCCTGAATGGAGGAGCTGTGAGCTGGAAGAGTTCCAAGCAAGAGACAGTTGCTGATTCTACAACAGAGGCCGAGTATATCGCCGCAGCTAATGCGGCGAAGGAGGCTGTATGGATTAGGAAATTCATCGGCGAGCTTGATGTAGTTCCTAACATTGTTGGTCCCGTAGTTCTCTACTGTAATAACAATGGTGCAATTGCACAATCTAAGGAACCTAGATCTCATCAGCGCTCCAAGCACATACTTCGGCGGTTTCATCTTATTCGTGAGATTGTCGAACGAGGAGATGTGAACATTTGCAGAGTGCCGACTAAGGAGAATATTGCGGATCCACTGACAAAGCCTCTCGCGCAGAGAAAGCATGATGGTCATACTAGATCGATGGGTATACGATACCTAAATGATCAACTCTAGTGAGAATCTTGTGGATTGCATGTAAACATGTATTTTGTTGGCTATTTGTTCATATGATGAACAGTACACCTAGTTTTTCTCTTACAATTAATGGCAAGTTCTTTTATTATGAGTTTTTCTATATGATAGTTAAATGTTAACATAATAGATACCCTTAGAATGTTCGCTTTCATGGGAGATCAAGTACGTGACTTGAATGTGAGAGCCTATGATTTATTTGAAGCTTCATTCTTAAAAGGTCTCTGGTCGAGTATCATCATAGAAGCTAAGGGTGATGATGGTACATGAAGGCTAGCACGTGCGTTGACTGATGACCGGTTCTCACAGGTCATGATATTGTGATATCAAGTCATCACGTTGGTACTTGTTAGTGAACAAGTTGTACTGGACAGACCCAACCTGAGACTACTCTGTGGATTGTCATCCAATCGTGTCACGAGTAGGTCTCAATTGACAATGGTGTTGTGGTCCTTTGACCTGAAGTCACAGCATTCATCAAGTGAGCAAGAGCGTGATTTGATGTCATCTAAAGTCTTCCTTGAGAAAGGTTGATGATAAGGGTGGTTGTTGGGCATGTTACGAATCATTTGGGTGTTTGTGTGTGAGCAGATATGGGATTTGTCCTCCTGTATGACATGAGTTGCATCCATGGGCCCCTTGATGGAACTGGACTGAGAAATGCATGGTCATGCTTGGTTGAGTCAATATGTGATATTGGACTCACCATTCTCTGGAAGTCCGTCCTGGATTAAGAAACTTGGATTGAGCTATTACGAGGGTGACACGGTCCATGCCTCTAGTTCTTTCCGGATGTAAGGGACAAAGGGACAAGGACAACGCTGATACATTGGTCATAAAGGCTTATGAGTTATAAACTCTTATTGCTTGGGGAGCAATGATGCATTGCTAGATGCCGCTCATTGTTTGTGAGGTTTTTGGTTTGATACTTTCAAGATCAAGTGGGAGACTGTTGGAGTTACCATGGTGATCTAGAAGTGGTCAAACATGTAATCTCACTGTCAACGCGATATGAGCCTGTAGGGTCGCACATAAGAGATGTGGAGAAGTTGGATGATTGACTGTGTTGGCAAAGGTTACCAATCACCGACCTGAATGGGGTTATGGGCAAAGTGTTTCCTTAAAGGATCGTCGGGTTGGGCAAATGTTGCCTTGAAGGATTGGTAAGAATAGTCGACCGAGGGTCGACGATCGTCGACCGCGGGTCGACGAGTATCGTCGACCGCGGGTCGACGAGTATCGTCGACCGCGGGTCGACGAGTATCGTCGACCGCGGGTCGACGAGTATCGTCAACCCACGTTCGACGTGAATCGTCGAGTATTGTACTCTGATTCTCGCCGACTGATACTCGCCGACTGATTCTCGCCGATCCTAGGTGATTCTCGCCGATTGATTCTCACCGAATCTGCTAGGTGATTCTCGCCGATTCTGGAACCCTAATTTTCTGGGTGGTCTGCGGATAGCGATATTCCTAAGTCTGTTTATGCCTTTGGTATAAATAGATACTTAGGGTTTTCGGGAATGAGCTCTCTGATCGAATCAGATGCGATTGTCGGCCCTTTGACCGAGACGAAAGCGACGGAAGTGTTCCGCCGTTCTTCGTTCGTTCCGCCGATCCCGAATCCCGCCGACGGAAGTGTTCCGCCGCCGTGCTCGCTCCATCGACCTCCTCCTCTCCGGCGATTGTCGCTGGTGTTGCTATCCCTGGCGCGGACCTAGCAGTCCGTGGAAAAGCAAGGTGTGGTCATTCTCCTTCCCGATTATCCGTGCGACGGAAAAGTCGGTGTTCTCCCGCTCGTGTGGATTTCTGCAGAGACGTGGATATCATTCCACGTAGAACTCGCCACCAGCAAGAACACGAAGCTTGGAGCATCTCCGTTGAGTTGTGACTTAACGCCACCGAGGTAATTTTTGCCTAGTTGTATGTTAACTTCTTGATTTAACTACCATGGCCCGATCTCATCTCTTTTGGATTTTTTTTGATGTTTTTATTCTTCCGCTGCGTGCACAAGTGTTGTGCCATCCTCATAGAGAAACCCAACAAACAGTAGTTCAAAAAATATGGTGAGTTTCAGCAATGAAAGAGCGAAAGATACTTAAAACTTCACACCGATAGTGAAGAAGATATAAAAAATCATTTTAGAATGAGCATATATAAAGAGGATGAAATAACGAAATCCAAATAAATCAGGAGTATTTTAAGCATCTCAGACATTAAAATGAACTAAAGAAAACTTGAGCGCTATTACTTGCCATAAATGCAAGACTCGCAATTAGAATGTTGAAAATTGACAAGCGCCAACGAAAGATAGGAAGGGTGCATATCCAAGGCGATGATGTCAATCTATAGTAGTATTACAAGTGAGAATAGATAAATATCAAGAATATAAAGCCCATTAACCAACAATCCCCTACCAATGATGCTCTGAATCTAAAGATAATGTACAGCGAAGAGGAAGATGAAAAATTACTGAACAATTATGATCATGAGTAAGATGACTAATTAAAAGTCAATTGAAGAAAAAGTCAAGAACATGAAGAGCATAGCAGACCTGGTATAGTATTGCAAAATATAATGCTCCTGATCGAGTGACTGGGATGATGGCTCAATTTGCAATAGTAACATATTTTGGAATTGTAGAATTTGTGTAATGTAAAGGTTATTGAGGCATCATAGGAACGGTAGCACCAAAATTTACTATCGGAGAGGCACATTGAGAGAGGCAAGATATACCTATGCGGAGTAGAAACATTCATCATTCCGTAAAAATGATTGTGGGAGTTATGTGCATATTGGATTTTGGATACACCATCTCCTGATTCAAATAGATGGCCCCAGGAAAAAAACTGCAGAAACTTTCAACCTCAATGATGGGGGAATAATCAACCTCGGCGATGGAGGAACTTGATCACAAGTATATTAAGGTAAGGCGGATCTGAAAAGGCATAGAGAACAAGGCAGGTGCATAGGCACGTTGGACAAACGTAACAAAAAAGTTGCAAAGTTCACTGCGAGCACAGAAGACGGGAGACTACGAAGTTGGACACTACAGCAGAGGAAGCTTAACCCTACTGAGGAGATGGATGTTACAGCTAGGTTCAAGACTGCAGTCGAGAAGAGTAAATCGATAAGGATGTAAGAGGAAGCAGGAGACGGCAGATTCTGCGGCACTAGCAGGAACAAGTAGAATATTTGAATACTACTGAAGAAATGTGGGTTACAAGGAGTTTGTGGCAACGATAAAGAGAGCTTGATGGTCCTCGACGGTTGAAGAAGAAACCTTCGTCTAAGACAGTGGAAGGAACTTTTGACTGGATCCTTTGACGGTGGATGTTATCGTCTTCGACGGAGCCTCTGTGGGCGGAGGGAGAAGTCCTTGATGCAATCAAGAGAGCCTTCGACAGCAAACAAAGAAGTCCTCGACACAATCACTTAGTTACCAGGGGCATGAATAGCCTTATGTATAAAAGAATAGTCCCTCGTAGACGATGTGAGACAAAAATATATATGAATTAAAAATAAAAAAGGAAACTACTAATACTTTATACAGCCTATATAATTATATAAAGAAAGAGAGAGAGAGACTAACATATCTTTAAAAAAAAATCAGTGTCATATGAAAACAATAAGCTCTATAAATTGGTGCATGCATGTGTTAATGTGTAATTCACAAAACATAATTATACTGAAGTACCACTCTACTTTAGCTTCTGTTGCGTCAAGAGGCAATCTGTGTCCAAGTAATCTCTTAACAGCAATAGCCTCAGAAGTGCTCTCATCAGACAATCTCAGACATCTTGATCTTATATCCCCAACAGCTGGCCCACCTGGAAGAAACAAATAGTTTATAAACTTGAAGGAAGAAAACTACTAACTCAAACACAAAACAATCAAAAACCCCTTAAATCCATTATAAGATAGTCTCTACCAACAACGCGTACAATTTCTGCAGTACTCCCACCATCATCTGAAACAGGAAGAATGTGTGCAACTCGAGTTGTAACTTTCTTCAGCTCTTCTGCCACGCCATTAAACGCAGTTCCTCCTAAAGGATGCCCGGATGAAGATAGGATGCTGAAGGTTTTAGTAAATTTGCAGAAATAAAAATATAATAAACTTGAAGCTTCATTAATACAAAATTATGCATGACTAGTGCAGCATCAAGAACTCAAACTCATATGGATAAAATGCATTTGTCAATGGCCAAGACGTAATAGCAAAATATCCCCAACTATGCACAAATGACAGCATGCATCGTGATTTGAAGAGAGGTTTATCTAATGTATCAGAAGTTGAGGTTTCTCAGTTAGTTGGCACGTGATCTATGGCAGTGTCATGTTTCATAAATGATCTTCAGAACTTCCATTAATTTCAAGAAAATGCACCTAATATGGCTCCAGTAGCCAATTAAGGTCAAAACGATGTAATTAAAATAGAATCCTCAATGGCAGAGTTCTACAGTCACGTCATGGTGGCTTAGTTATTAAAGGCGCAAGGCGCACCAAGGCGTAAAGAGGTTCTGCAGCCTAGGCGCAGGCGCGCTCCTGACGAAGGCAAGGCACAACCACATCCATTTTCAATAATCAGCATCAAACATCATTTCATCTTCTCGACCAAATTTTTCATTTATTCGACTAATTAATCATTCATTACTATCGTTTATATCTCTTAAAAATTTGAATTAATGCGATCACTTGCATCATATTAAGTTTCAACGCAAAATTATTTTTCACAAATACCAAATCAATAAAAAATTATTAAGTTCTTTATTTTTTTTCCTTATCTTTGAAAAAAATTCACAACAAAAATCTCACGCAGGTGCGTCTTTTATGTTCTAAAGGAGCAAATAAGGCGCACAAATGCGCAAATCTCTGAACCTCGTGAGCCTCGAGCCTTAGGCGCGCCTTTAACAACATAGTATGGTGGAGACATTTAAAGCTACAGAAGAGAAACTCAAAAATTCTTCAAACTTGAGAATCAATGTCAAAATAATACGAAGACGGTCACCACACCCCTTAATAGACTATGTAGCTCTAGGAGCATTATCTTAGTTTATATGTACCCACTCCCGCCTATATAAGGGAGTAAGGGAGGTTCATTTAGCTATCTTTAAGATCTTGTTTAGTTTTACGCTCTGATAGGTGAGAGAGACTCTTAAAGGGAACCGTCCCTCAAGAGTTCGGGTCGAGCTTGTCTCGCCATATTGTATCCTTATTTTGCATTCAAACAAACATTTTTTGTTCGTGATAGCATGCATTAATCAATTGGTCTGACCTACCGCTCATTTAGGGTTTCCCCCGCAACCCTAATTGGATCTACTTCCACATTCCAACCTATATTGTTTAAGGCTCGCCTAAGGCTCAAGGCTCATCATGCTCAGAGATTTGCGTCTTCGTATGCTTTTTTGTGCCTTTGGATCATGAAAGACGTGCTTGGGTAAAACTTTTGTTGTAAAAAAATTTCAAAATAAAGAAAAAAATAATGTCATAAATCAATAATTTTTGCAGGATTTAGTGTTTGTGAAACATAATCGAGTGTTGAGACTTAGATATGATGCAAGTTACCACATTGATTCCATTTTTAAAGAGATAAATGGTAGTTGTGGAAAAATACGAAAAATGAAAGAAATAAAATAATAATTTTATTAATTTCTCACAAATGCATTTACATATAAGTATTTGTACACTTATATAAGAAGAGAGAGGGGATCAATAATCTTATTTTAAGATGTGGGACTAATTCCTATAGAAGTAGTGGGCTTTAGTTGGGCCTTATTATGGGTCTTTATACATATTTTATTTAATAGTCCCGACAAGGTGGAGGATACAGATCATAAGCATCAATCTTAGACAAGAACTGGTAATATAGCGGACGTGGAAAGGCCTCGGTGAGAATGTCAGCAACTTGCCCGGCAGCAAGGACATGTTTCAATTCCAGTTTCTTCAATAGAACCTTCTACCGAATGAAGTGACAATCGACTTCGATGTGTTTGGTACGTTCATGAAATACGGGATTTTTGGAAATATGTATAGCAGCTTGACTGTCGCAAAAGAGAGTGGTTGGTGAGGAGAGTTTAACACGCAGGTCACTTAGGAGGCTGTTCAACCATGTAACCCAGACACAACAGAGGTCATTGAACGATACTCAGCTTCGGTAAATGAGCGAGCAACGATATACTGCTTCTTACTGCATCGGGTGATGAGGTGTCAACCGAAATATGTACAATATCCACTTGTGAAATGACGATTATCCAAAGAGCCAACATAGTCAGTATCAGAATATGCGATAAGAGATAAAGTAGAAGAAGTCTTGTATACGAGCCCTTGTCCAGGAGCGGTCTTCAAATAATGGAGGATGCGTTCAACTGCTTGAAGGTGAGATATTTGTGGAGCATGCATGTATCGACTGATAACTCTAACAACAAAGGATATATCATGTCTTGTAACTGTAAGATAAATCAGCTTCCCTACAAGACGATGATAATACTCAGGGTTTAGGAGAAGAAGATCGGAGTCGGAAGCATGAGCGCAAAGTTTGTGATGGGAATCCATCGAATCATGCACCTGGAGGGGTTCGCCGCGAGTCAAAAAACTATATTAATTTATTTTTTCAATTTATTATTGATGTATTTTAAGGGCCGAACCCACCGGCCAATCATAGTCGTTGATGAGAAATCCCTATCTTTTCTTCTCTTATTAATAGGAGGCTAGAGGGCTGAATTGAACAATTACAGATTTTGGAGACATTGAATCCCGGAATCCCGCGATCCCTCCCCAGTGCCGACGTCATGGAACCCTAGGTGACGACTCATAAGCCTCCAAACTCCTCCTCAAGGTAATCCATACCCCCATCTTCGTTATCCACCCCTCATATTTTATTCCCCACCACCGGAATTCCCCAAAACTCCCCCTACAGCCACTGGCCAGCAGCACCCAGCAAACCCTCCTCCGAAACCCCCCCCCTTTCTCCCGGATACTGCCGCCTCCCCCTTCTTCAGTCAAGGTTGTCGGCCACCTTTTCATCCCCCCAGCCCACTGTCAACCGCCAAACCAAAACCGGCCACCCCCAAGGGTCCATTTGCCCTAGCCGGCCACTCCTCATTTCCCCTTCGTGGAACCACCTCCAAACAACCATAATTCTCTAAATCCATTCAGATTTGAGAGTTTCGCTCCTGATCCATTTTTTCCACTGCTCATACTTTCCATTTTTGGCCCGGATCTGACCCTAAATAGCGGATCTAACCCTCCCCGGCCCGGATCTACTTGTACGCGGCCGGATCTACCCATTCCCCACCCGATCTCATCCTTTACCGCCAAGGACAGCCGCTGGCTCTATCCTTGATCGTCGATCTACACATCTGGCCCTCTGAATCTTCAGTGTCTCGGTTCAGCCCTCTACTTTGTGAGCTTTTGTAGTATTGTACTATTTGATTCAGGATTTTTCATTTGGTGATTTATCATATCTTATTGTGATTCCTGTTTGTGGACTTTGTTTTGGTGCTCTAATAATTTGCACGAGGAAACATTCGCCGCGCGCTTCGCTTTGGCCCTCCGAGCGGAGTAAGCCATTATAATTTGCCCAAAATTAAATATTTATTTTTATTTAAATATCAGCGTGGTGCTGAAATTACTTTGCTTTAACTTATTCGTCAAAACATTGTTCATTTCATTGCATGTAGCTTTGGGTTAACGTGTCACCCTTGCACTATCACCTAGCGTCGAAGATTTTGTGCACCCGTAGCCTACCCCTACATCATTTTGGTATCAAAGATCAAGGTTAGGCCATTTGCATGCTCCGTAGTGGTAGGACATTTAGAGAAAGCATGGTAGAGCCTTAAGTCACCGACGACCGCCCGACGAGCTCGAATTTGGGCACCGCTTTTGCTGAATTCCAACGCCTTGTACTGGATCGTTTTGACGCATTAGGTGTCCAGTTTAACGATGTGCGTCATGAACTTGTCGAGGTGAACCTTCGCTTAGAGCACTTAGAGAATGTCTGGGACACCCCAACACAGCGTGACAAGTCACTTGAGCACGACCCTGATGCTCCTCCACGTCAGGGCCAACGTCTGAGAGATGGTCCGCCCCCAGCAGACCGCCACCATCGTGATATTCCTCAGCGAGCAGCAATCCCGTCGGTAAGGCGACATCCTGATTTTGCGATAGAACATAGGCAAGTTCCGGCGCGGGATAGACTTACCCATCAGCATGATGAGAACCGTATGCCACGTCAACATCAGCCTGACCCCACAGATCGTGTGCCCCCACACGGTTGTCGTGACCATCACCAAGATGAATATTATCCCCCGGGTCGGAGAGAGCGTGGTCCCCCACCCGCTCGATACGACTACGCCTATAATGATTACCCCGAGGATTATCCTGACCCACGGAGAGGAGGCCACCACTATGACATCACTCGTCGCATCAGACTTGACGCCCCTTCGTTCGATGGTCGTCTATATCTGAAAGCCTTCAGCGATTGGCTATTGGACATTAACCACTACTTCGAGTGGTATGACATGAGTGACGAGCGTTGTGGCCGCTTTGCAAAAATGAAACTGAGTGGACAGGCTAAGGTATTCTGGATTAGCGTCGAGAGAGTGTTACAGCGTGATGGGTATTACCCCATCGCCAGATGGGATGAGATGAAGCAAAGGTTGAGCGAGAAATACCTCCCCGCCTCCTACCGAGACTAGTTATTTGAGCAGTTACAGAACTTACAGCAGGGGTCCCTTACTGTCGCTGAGTACATGGCTCGTTTTGACGAGCTAGTAGTTAGGAATGATGTCTCGGAGGAGAATATCGCCACCGCCTCCCGATTCAAGGCGGGCTTTCGTTCTGAGATTCGGCAAGAGTTGATTCCACATCGCCTAGAGACTGTCGACCAGATATTTCAACTCGCCCTTGAGCACGAGCAGTACCTCCGATCTTCTAGCACAAGGTAGTTCACTTCTCGGACTGAGTCCTCAACTTTTAGGAAACCCGCTCCTCCCCAGACCACCACGGATGCACCCTCACGTATCCCCACCGATGCGAAGGGCAAAGCCATAGCCACTGATGGCCCGCGGTCTGGGGGTATTGTGTGTTATCGTTGTTCTGGCAGGGGACATGTGGCGGCATAGTGCCTTACGCGGAGCCTGCTAATTGAGGGCGAGGAGCAGGATTTAGAGGAAAAAGAGGAGGGTACGGAAGAAGTCAAGGCCACTGTCGAGGAAGGCTGGGAGAGTGACGTCGAGAGATCTTTAGAGGTGGGAGTGAATAGACGTCTCCTACACACCCCTCGTGTAGATGAGAATTGGCAACGCACCACCATCTTTTACACGTACTTCCCTAGTGCAGGTGGTCCCTGCAAGTTGGCTATCGACAGTGGGAGTTGTGTGAACATCGTGGCCCAGAAGGGGCTTGACCGTATGCAGGTGAAGGCAGAGCCTCACCCCCACCCATATCGTGTCGTCTGGGTAGACAAGACGGCGATTCAGGACACCCAGCGTTGTTTGGTCCTGATTACTATTGCATCCTTTCAGGATAAGGTCTGGTGCGATGTTATTCTCATGGGCATCGCTCATGTATTGTTTGGCCTCCCCTGGCTATTTGATCGTGATGTCATGTGCTTCGGCCGCTCGAACACGTGTGTCTTTCATGACAAGGGGTGGAAAATTACGTTGACACCCACCCAGCCCCGAGATAAATCTAAGGGTGTGGTAGAGTCATCTGTGAGTACGAGAGCCTAGAGGCCACTGCATATTCTGAGGTGGGGTGAGTTTTCGCGAGACTGTGTTGAATCGGATATTATTTACGTTGTCGCCGCTACTCAGGTCACTGAGGACACCCCCCGTTGACAAGCCACCCGCGGTGCGTCCCCTTGGCGAATTTGCGGACATCATGCCTGACGAGCTCCCTGATGAGCTGCCACCTCCACGGGACATTCAACATGCTATTGATTTAGTCCTGGGGGCTTCCCTCCCGAACCTACCCCATTACCGTATGCACCCAGATGAGCACGCTGAGCTCAAGCAGCAGGTCGATGAGCTTCTCCGGAAGCAGTTCATTCGCGAGAGTATGAGTCTGTGTGCGGTCCCTGCCCTTCTTACCCCTAAGAAGGATGGTAGTTGGCGTATGTGGATCGATAGCCGCGCCATTAATAAAATCACGGTCAAGTATCGTTTCCCAATTCCACGACTCGATGACCTTCTGGATACTATGTCTGGTGCCCAGATCTTTTCCAAGATCGACCTCCGTAGTAGGTACCATCAGATACGAGTTCGTGAGGGGGACGAATGGAAGACAGCATTCAAGAGCAAGGACGGTCTGTACGAGTGGCTAGTCACGTCATTTGGGCTATCTAATGCCCCTAGCACGTTTATGCGAGTTATGACGCAAGTGTTGCGGCCCTACATCGGCAAGTTTCCGGTAGTATACTTTGATGACACACTTGTATATAGCCAGACTCAGGTTGTTCAACTCGATCATTTGAGACTTCTCTTTGGCACTCTCTGCCACGAGAAACTGTATGTGAATCTGAAGAAGTGCTCGTTCCTTTCCGAGCCTGTTCACTTTCTGGGATTTATTATATCGTCTACTGGAGTATCCGTAGATCCCGAGAAGGTCAAATCCATTCGGGATTGGCCTATGCCCGCAAATATTCACGAGGCTCGTAGCTTTCACGGGCTTGCCACCTTCTATAGGAGGTTTGTCCAGGGGTTCAGTACGATCATGCCCTGCTTCACGAGCTGTCTCAAGAAGGGCGAGCTTCAGTGGACCCCCGCAGCCACTCGAGCCTTCGAAGAAATTAAGGAGAGATTGACGACGGCCCCTGTCATACGATTGCTGGATTTTATTCGCGCCTTTGAGGTCGCATGCGATGCGTCAGGGGTTGGTATAGGTGGCGTATTGAATCGGGAGGGGCACCCAGTTTCTTACTTTAGTGAGAAGCTGAACGAAGCTAAGCACGTATTATGATCGAGAGTTTTATGTCATAGTCCAATCTCTGCGTTACTGGAGGCACTCTCTCCTTCCCCGGGAGTTTGTATTATATTCCGACCACCAGGCGCTACGTTACCTCGACTCGCAACGTAAGCTGGGACACCGGCACGTGAAGTGGGTCGAATATCTGCAGGACTTTCATTATGTTCTCAAGCAACGCGCTGGTGTTGAGAACAAGCAGGTTGATGTGTTGAGTAGCCGCGTATCCTTGTTGCAGACGATGACTGCGAGCGTAGAGGGACTAGAGAGAATGATGTTGGACTATTTGACATGCCCTGATTTTGGCAAGATTTACACCGCCCTATCCCGAGACCAACCCAACCCTGTTGAGGGATATCAGATCTATGAGGGGTATCTGTACCGGGGCTCCCGCCTGTGCATTCCACAGACATCTTACCGTGATTATCTGATTTGGGAGTTGCACACGGGCGGAGCCGCGGGCCACTTCGAGCGAGATAAATCCATAGTCATTATCGAGGACCGCCTCTACTGGCCCGGCCTTAAGAAGGACATAGCTCACGTTGTTCGTCACTGTCGTATTTGCCCAACGACAAAGGGCACTAAGCAAAACAAGGGTCTATACACGCCTTTATCTGTCCCACACCACCCTTGGGAGGACATTAGCATGGATTTTGTTCTCGGACTTCCCCGCACCTTACGGAAACACGACTCCATCTTCGTGGTGGTCGATCGGTTTTTGAAGATGACGCACTTCATTGTCTGCCGCAAAACGTCAGATGCGACTCACGGTGCATCTATATTCATGAGGGATGTCTTTCTACTGCATGGCCTGCCCAAGTCGATCGTGTCAGACCGCGATGTGAGATTTATGAGCTATTTCTGGAAGACCCTGTGGCATAAGACGGGCACTATTCTTAGGTTCTCCTCGGCATATCACCCACAGACGGACGGACAGATCGAGGTAGTGAATCGGAGTTTAGGGAAACGTTTACGCTGTATGGTAGGAGAGCATGTAGCTAGTTGGGACTTAGATCTCCTTGTTGCAGAGTTTGCATACAATAGTTCAGTCAATAGGTCTACCGGGTTGAGTCTATTTCATGTAGTATCAGGATATGAACCTAGGAAGCCTATAGACCTCGTCCCGAGTCCTTTAGAGTCGCGCCCTTGAGTCTGCTGAGTTATTTGCACAGCATTTGCATGAGTTGCATGAGTCGGTTCGCCGACGAATAATAACAAGCAAGGAAAATTATAAAGCTCATGCAGATAAGCGAAGACAAGAACAAATATTTACTGAAGGCGAAAAGGTAATGGTACGAATCAGCCAAGAGAGGCTCCCTTCGGGACCTGCCAAGAAGTTAAGCATTGGGCGAATGGGTCTGTACTCTGTTATTAGTCGTATTAGGACAAATGCCTACCGACTTGATATCCCGACTAGTATGGAAATTCACCTGATGTTTAATGTTGAGAATCTGACTCCATACCACGAGCCTCATGAGTATGTGGACCCGAGCAATGGAGATACCCAGCCACCCCCACCCTCACTGTCGTTATCGTACCACCCTCATACGTCCCCACCGTCTGATGGCCACCACAGTCAACCCCCTGTTGACATCCACCTACCTGGGAATCCGTCTTTTTTGGTTTCACCGCAGGCACCACTGATCGCATCGGGACCCACCCTTCGAGAGATGAGAGATGAGTGCATCACAAAGATCGGATCCCATCAGTTTGTTCCCACCACGGACGGACCACGATGTCGCTACTTGGTACACTGGCAGGGCCGCGGACGACACTTGGATACTACCGGCAGAGCATGATCGACTCGCCCCTGGACTTCGACCTCAGTACGATCATCTCCATTCATCGGAGATGAAGGCTTTTCAGTCAGGGGGATTTGATGGGAATCCATCGAATCATGCACCTGGAGGGGTTCGCCGCAAGGCGGGACCCACGTTCATTTATTCGCGCAGGAAGACTTGATCGGATCACCGATCGGACTCCGCAGTTGCGTCTGGGACGTCGCCGCGAGTCAAAAAATTATATTAGTTTACTTTTTTCAGTTTATTATTGATGTATTTTAAGGGTCTAACTCACTGGTCAATCATAGTCATTGATGGGAAAGCTCTAGCTTTTCTTCTCTTATAAATAGGAAGATAAGAAAGCTAGAGGGCTGAATTGAACCATTGCAGGTTTTGGAGACATTGAATCCCGGAATCCCATAATACATCCCCGGTGTCGACGTCGTGGAACCCTAGGTGACGACTCCTAGGCCTCCAAACTCCTCCCCAAGGTAATCTCTACCCCCACCTTCGTTTTCCACCCCTCATATTCCATTCCCACCCCGGAATCCCCCAAAACTCCCCCTACAGCCACCGTCCTGCAGCCACCCAGCAAACCCTCCCCCGACCCCCCCCCCCCTTCCCTGTACCGGCGCCAGACCCCCCCCCCCCGTTTCTCTCGGATACCACCGCCTCCCCCTTCTTCAGCCAAAGGCCGCCAGCCATCATTCATCCCCCCAGCCCACCGTTGACCCCCATACCAAAACCGGCCACTCCCAAGGTTCCATTTTCCCTAGTCGGCCACTCCTCCTTTCCCCTTCGTGGAACCACTCCAAATAACCCTAATTCTCTAGATCTATTCAGATCTGAGAATTTCGCTCCCGATCCGTTTTCTCCACCGCTCAAA
>CM077158.1:34256314-34375503 GCA_039583875.1 Platanthera guangdongensis | reverse complement strand
GGTACTGCGGCGGTGTCGGTAATGCCTTTACCACTACGGCCATGTGCAAAAGGACGAGATCGAGCGGCTGGTCCGTGAGTGTTGATGGGGGGCCTCATCGGCCCCAGTGTGAGCCCCGTGTCCAGGAGCGGTCTCAAATAATGGAGTTCAAATAATGGAGGATGCGCTCAACTGCTTGAAGGTGAGATATTTGTGGATCAGGCATGTATCGACTGATAACTCCAACAACAAAGGATATATCAGGTTTTGTAACTGGAAGATAAATCAGCTCTTTCCTACAAAGACGACGATAATACTCAGGGGTTTAGGAGAAGAAGATCGGAGTCGGAAGCATGAGCGCAAAGTTTGTGATGGGAATCCTGTTGGGTACTTTGGTTTAAATGTACCTGATTTGAAGAAGCCTCACTCAACTCATGATATACATCATAATGTATTTGATGTATTTTGAGTTACTTGTGCAGGTTAAGTATTTGCAGGACTGAAGCAAAAAGTTTCTAAGTTCATGTGTCGACACCCAGAGGGAAAAGTGTCGACACTTAAGAAAACTTGTGTCGACACCCAGGCAAGCAGTGTCGACACTTGGAGTCATTGTGTCGACAACCAGGATGCTGAGTCGACACCAGACAGAAAGTGTCGACACAAGGAGCTGTGTTCGACACTCAGTAAGAAAATTACAGAAAGCTGTGTCGACACTTAACAGCAGTGTCGACACCTAGAAGAAACTGTGTCTACACCAGAAAGTGTCGACACTTGGAGGTTGTGTCGACACTCAGCAAAAGTCGGCAGAGACTAAGTACAAGTGTCGACACCCAGAACAATGTGTCGACACACAACAGAAGAGTCAGCACTTGAAGTAAGTGTCGACACCCAGAACAATGTATCGACATTCAACAGAAGAGTCAACACTTGAAGAAAGTGTCGACACATGGAGCTGTGTCGACACTTAACAAAGAAAGCAAGATCAACAAAATATTCTAAGTACAAGTGTCGACACTAAGGGAATGTTGTCGACACTCAGCTGAAGTCTCAACAGAAGAATCAAGTGTCGACACAAGGAGCTGTGTCGACACTCAGCAAGTATCAAACACTAAAGACATGTGTCGACACCAAGAAGCAGTGTCGACACTTATCAGATTCAACACATGAAGATGTGTCGACACAAAGGAGATGTGTCGACACTTAGAAGAATTCAGCAAGGACAAGTACTTGTGTCGACACTCAATTTCAGTGTCGACCCATGAAGAAGAAACTGTGTCGAGACATAGAAATTGCAACACAAGAAGTTGTGTCGACAACTTGTAGACTTGTGTCGACACTTACACAACTTGTGTCGACACTTGGTCTATAAGTGTCGACACTTACACAACTTGTGTCGACACTTGGTCTATAAGTGTCGACACTTAAAGACAGAAAGTCTCGACACTTTCAGACAGTTAGAGAACTTTCAAGAACTGACTGGATGACTTGACAGCTGCCGTTCAGCCGGTCTTACAGCACCTGTCAGAGATGTCAGAATTCAGTTATGGACCGGACCAGCCGGGTTATCATGAAGAAGGCCTATAAATAGGCTCATACAGTCTCAGATACAGAGTTCAGTTGTTGGACAGATTGAAAGTTGTTCAAATTTATTGTCAAGTATCTAACAAAGAAGATCTAGCTATTCCTTGAAGATTAAAGTGCAGATCTAAGAAGTTGGAGAGAGAGGGCTTCATCCAAGAAATCAGCCTTTGGAACTAGGCTGAGAAGAAGGGTTCAGATTTATTCTGAATTCTTAGGGCAGAGATCAAGGATCAACTGCAGAAGGAGTCAATCTCATGAGTTCTACTTTCAAGAAGCTTTGAAGAAAGCTAAGTCAGATTGATTCCAGCTGAGTTCTTCCAAGAACTCATCAAGAAACTCACAACTCCCCTTTGTTGTCTTTGGGTTGTGAGTTAACAATTTTGTTATATACATTTTATCTTGTAGGATCCTTTGGATTTGAGTTTTGTAAGCCTGAAATTATAAAGGCTGAGTGTAGGACTTTGGAGACCTGAGTGTAGGAGATTGAATCTCTGAGTGTAGGCCTTTGTGTGGCTGAGTGTAGGCCTTGGTGGCTGAGTGTAGGCCTTTGTGGCTGAGTGTAGGCTTTGTGGAAAAGCTGAGTTGTAGGGCCTTGAGCCTGAGGTGTAGGAACCAGTTTGGGTTCTGAGATAGTGGAGAAGTTTGGCCGAATCTAGTACACTGCTAATAGGCGAAGGGGGAAAGTGGATGTACCCAAATCTGGGGGAACCACTATAAAACTGTGTCTTTTGTGTGCTGTGATTTGCTGTGAATGTTGTGTGATTGCTGTGCAAAAGTAGATTAGATTCTGTGATTAAAAATGATTGTGCCATTAAAGTTTAAAAAGTATTTGGTCACCTATTCACCCCCCTCTAGGTGTTTAGGTACTAAATCTTTCAAGTGGTATCAAAGCCAGGTTCCTAAAAAAGGACTAACAGTCTGAGGAGATCCTGATTGGCAGATTCAGTCTAAGTCAAATTACAGATTCAAGAAAATCAAGAACCATGGGTTTCTCTGAGAATCACAAGAATTGGATCCATGAAATTACCTATATGTAGGGAAAGAGATATTTGGGATTTGGAAGGAAAGGAAGGCTGTTTATGAAGCCTCAGACCCTAGGATCTATATCACAGTAAAGGAGGGGTCATATGTGCCCATGAAGATATCAGTTCTAGATGCAAATCAGAGAACTCCAAAGGATTTCTCTGAATGACAAAGGATGAGATTGTCCTAGCCACCATGGACAGAAGGGCACAAAACATTATAGTGAGTGTCATAGATGATGCAATTTTCAGAATCTAATACACTGTAAGACAGCCAAAGAGATGTGGGATACTCTTATTGTGTATATGGAGGGTTCTGAAGAAGTAGGCAAGACAGAAAATCCTTGCTAAATCAAGAGTATGAAAGTTTTAGACAAGGAAAGGTGATAGCATAACTGAGTGCTAAAAAAGTTCTACAGAATTGTGAATGAACTTATGTCTTATGGAAGAGAGTTCAATAATTATGAACTAAATGACAAGTTCCTAAGGTCTCTAACTAAAGATTGGGACACCAAGATCTGTGTCATTAGAGAAATGGCTAATTAGGAGAAATTCCCTCCACCTACACTGTTTGGCAAATTGTTGTCTTATGAAATGCAGTTGACAGTGAGGAAAGAGGAGGAGAAATCAACAAAAATGACATAAGGAAAGAACAGTAGCTTTCAAGACAGAAGTTCCCAGAAAGTACAGAGGTAAGTCACCAACTCCACCTCCAAAGGTTGCTGAATCAGAGTCAGATGAGTCAGTCAGCACAAAATCTAGAAGCAGTGAAAGTGATGAAAACTTTGCTGCCTTCACTAGACATTTTCAGAAATTCTTGAAGAAGAAACAGTGGAGAACAAGGTCTTCTACTTCACAAGGAAAAGAAGACTTCTATCAGAACAAAAAGTCTTCAAAGAAAGACAGGAAGAGGACTAAATCTAGCAAGGAAACTGTTTCAAAAATAGTGTGTTATTGCTGCAATAGACAAGGTCATGTTGTTGCAGATTGTCCTGAAAAGAGAAAGGAGTCTAGTGACAAGAAGAAGACTCATTTTAAAGGCAAGAAAGAAAAGTCTTTTGTTGTCAAGAAGGAGAAGACTCTATCAGATATCTCTTCTTCAGAAACTGAGTCTGATGCTGAGGCATACATAGGGCTGTTTGCTAAAGAAGAAGAAGAAGAATTCATGCAGACTATGGAGTCTATATATGAACAAGAAGACAGTCAATGTCAAGGGCTAATGGCTTTGACAGAGAGTGACAAAATCCTGGAGCAGCCAGGACTCAGTAAGGTACAAAGTTCAACTTTAAGTTCAGTTTCTTGTGCCTGTACAGAATCAGATTCATCATCATCTAGTGATGAAAGTGTATCTGAGTCTGAGGATGATATTCATCAGCTGATAGATGAATATAAAGTACTGTTGCAAGCTTACAAGAAGAGCAAGTCCCTAGCCAAAAGTCAGGCAAAGAAAATTGCTGATCTCAAAGCTGCTGCAACAGATTCTGAGAAGTTATTTGATCAAAAGCTTAATGAGATAGCCAGACTGAAGCACATTACAGTGATTCAGATGGGGACTATCACCTTTAAGAATGATCAAATCAAGAGTCTGGAGATTAATCTTCAGAAGGAGAGAGAGTTTGTTGCTAGGTTTTCTAAACCTAAGTCAGTCCTACCTTAATTGATGAATTTGTTCATCACAAAGGCAAGGCTGGATTGGGTTTCACTAGACCTGCAAGGACTGAGCAGTCCAAGTCCAAGTCCAAGGGCAAAGCCCCAACATTCAACAAGTCTGCTGTAGATAAAACAGCAAAGACAGTACCTAAGCAAAGGTACAATAAGTTTGAATGTTGGTGCTGTGGCAAGGTTGGCCATTTTGCAATGGATTGTTGGCACAATGCTAGTGCCAAAGTGAGTTACAAACTACCTGTTGGAAAGCCAGTAGGTAGCTTTGTCAGGTTGCAAACTAACAAGTACCAAGGACCCAAGAATACTTTGGGTTCTAAGGTTCATTAATCTGTTTTGCAGGTGAGTCCAAGTGGTCATGCCCCAATATGGTACTTGGACAGTGGATGTTCCAGACATATGACTGGAACTAGAGGATTACTAAGGGACTACATTCCAATTAAAGATAGTCCAAAAGTCACCTTTGGTGGTTCTGAAAAAGGAATCATCAAAGGATTTGGTAACATTTCTAGTAACTTGGTTACCATTACTCAAGTGGCTTATGTTAAAGGGTTGAAACACAACCTAATAAGTATAAGTCAATTAAGTAATGTAGGGTATGACATCTCATTTGTTAAAAATGGTTGTCATATCAAGAGGTCAACTGATCAAGAGATCATTTTGACTGGTTATAGGAAAAGGAATGTCTATTGCTTAGACATTATGGTTGAGAACAATGGTTCTCCAGTATGTCTTGTAGCTGATGAGACAGTCTCTCATTGTGTCAAATGGCACAAGAGGCTTGCCCATCTTAACTACAAGACTATTAGCAAACTCTTTAGCAAAGAGTTAGTGAGGAATGGTCCTCAAGTTAAGTGTGTTAAAGATGATATTTGTTCAGCTTGTCAAAAGGGCAAGCAGACTAAATCCACCTTTAGAAGCATAGAAAACAAAGATGCTGTGAGGTGTTTATACCTCTTGCATATGGATCTCTTTGGTCCAATGTCAGTTCACAGCTTAGGTAGGAAGGTCTATACCTTTGTAATTGTAGATGACTACTCAAGGTTTTCCTGGGTGTTCTTCTTAAGACAGAAATCTGAAACACCTAGTGTCTTCTATAGTTTTGTCAAGCAAATTCAGAATGAACTAAACAGTACAGTGGTCAAGATTAGAAGTGACCATGGTACTGAATTTCAGTCTGATAGCATGACAAAACTATGTGAAGAATTTGGGATATTTCAAGAATTCTCTTCACCTAGAACACCTCAGCAAAATGGCATTGCTGAGAGAAAGAATAGGACCTTGATCGAGGCTGGTAGGACCCTATTAAGTGATACATCACTGCCAGAATATTTCTGGGCTGAAGCAGTTAACACGGCATGTCATGTTATAAATAGGGCTACCATCACTAAAGGCCTCAACAAGACCCACTATGAGGTTGTGAAAGGCAGGAAACCAAACCTATCCTACTTCAGGATCTTTGGTTGCAAATGATTCATTCTTAACAATGGAAAGTCTTACTTGACTAAGTTTGATGTCAAGTCCCAAGAGGGAATTTTTGTTGGGTACAGCAATAACAGTAAGGCTTATAGAGTCTACAACTTGTTTACACAAGTTGTAGAAGAATCTGTACATGTAGTTTTTGATAAGACTAAACTTATTAACAATGAGTTGTCTAGTAGTGTATGCAGCCCCACAGGTTTAACAAAGAAGATGGACAAGCTTACTATAGAAGAAATACCTGCTGCAAGACAGCAAGTAGAAGACAGTGGTTGTTGTCCATGGGGAGAACTACATGTACCAATTGCAGAAGAAGTACAAGGAGTACAGCATGATGGAGATGCTGAAGAGGTTCAACCAGAAGTTAGGATGCCTCCAGCCAATAGGCATCTTAGAGATCATCCAGTAGAGCAGATTATTGGAGATCCAAGACAAGGGGTACAAACAAGGAGCAGAAACCTGAATGCAGCAATCTACTCCAGTTTTCTATCTCAAGTTGAACCTAAGAAGTTTGAAGAAGTCATACTAGATCCACAGTGGACTGAAGCAATGCAAGAAGAGCTTAATCAGTTCAAGAGGTGCAAGGTCTGGGAACTTGTTCCTAAACCTAAAGACCACAATATAATAGGAACTAAGTGGATCTACAGGAATAAGATGGATGAACAAGGGGTCATCATTAAGAATAAAGCAAGATTGGTTGCTAAAAGATATAGGCAAGAAGAAGGTATTGACTTTGATCAAACCTTTGCTTCAGTAGCCAGACTGGAAGCCATAAGGATGTTCTTGGCCTATGCAACCTTTCAAGGATTCAAGGTTTACCAAATGGATGTCAAGTCAGCATTTCTGAATGGTAATCTTAAAGAAGAAGTCTATGTGGAACAGCCTTCAGGTTTTGTTGATTCAACTCTATCTCATCATGTCTATAGACTTAGGAAAGCTTTATATGGGTTAAAGCAAGCCCTAGGGCTTGGTATGAAACCCTATCTAGTTTCCTCATTGAGAACAAGTTCTCAAGGGGGAAAATAGATAAGACTCTATTTCTTAGGGAATCTAGAGGCAAAGTTATACTAGTCCAAATATATGTAGATGACATTATATTGGGTCTACTGAAAGTAGCCTTTGTAAAAAGTTTGCAAAACTCATGCAAGGTCAATTTGAGATGAGTAGTATGGGAGAGCTGAAGTTTTTCTTGGGTCTCCAAGTTAAACATACTGAGAGTGGTTTATCCATATGTCAGTCCAAGTTCACCCTAGAACTCATAAGGAAGTATGGTATGGATTCATCCAGTACCATGAAGACTCCTATGGGGTCAAGTATGTCTCTTAGCAAGGATGATGCAGGGAAGCCTGTAGATGAAACCTTGTATAGAGGGATAGTTGGCTCCCTATTATACTTGACTGCTAGTAGACCAGATATCATGTATGCTACATGTGTCTGTGCAAGGTATCAAGTCTGCCCTAAAAAGTCTCATTTGACAGCAGTCAAAAGGATATTGAGATATCTAAAGGGCACTCCCTATCTAGGCCTCTGGTACCCTAGGAATGGGGATTTTGAACTAACAGGTTATTCAGATGCAGACTTTGCAGGACGCAAAGAAGATAGAAAAAGCACTACTGGAACCTGTCAATTCCTAGGTGGGAGACTAATTTCATGGAGTAGCAAAAAGCAAACCAGTGTGGCTATCTCCACTGCAGAATCAGAGTATGTGGCTGCTGGAAGTTGTTGTGCTCAACTTCTGTGGATACAACATCAGCTTGAGGACTATGGATTTCAGGTAAGTAGAACTTCACTCTTCTGTGATTCTACTAGTGCTATTTCAATAACTAATAATCTTGTATCTCATAGTAGAACAAAACATATTGAAATTAAATATCATTTTCTTAGGGAGCATGTAGAAAGAGAAGATATTTTATTAGAATATGTTAAAACTGATAATCAAGTAGCTGATATGTATAATAAGCCCTAGAAGAAGCTAAGTTCAATAGATTTAAAATTGAACTAGAAAATGATAAACTTAGAGTAAGTTTACAGAATTGGAAATGGCTAAGTAAAAAGGTGTCGACACATAGAGATTTCTGTGTCGACACAGGTAGAAGGTGTCGACACTTCAGGAAAAAGGTGTCGACACATCTAGGAAGTTGGTGTCGACACTTCAGAATATTAGTGTCGACACATGTCAAGTAGGTGTCGACACATCCAAAGTGGTGTCGACACTTAAGTTTTTACTCAGAATTTTCTAAGTAAAGTCTCGACTAAGTGTCGAGTTGAGTGGTGTCGACACATACACAAGTGTCGACACATAAAATCTGTTGACTAAACTTGTGTCGACACATATGTGTCGAGACATTATAAGTCAGTGTCGACACTTATTGTCAGTGTCGACACATTTTAAGTTAGCTGTCCCGCCTGTTCATCTTCAAAATTAGAAAGGTATAAATAGGGTTTTGTCTTAGTTTGTCGACACGCTTTCAAAGTTTCGAGACCAAACTTCTGTGTCGACACCTCTCTTCTCTCAAGACAAATTCTACAAACCCTAATGGCGCCTAAGCTAGAGGAGAATGTCAACGAAGGATACGAGTTGGTGCGCGGTGCTTTTGATGATGCAGATCAAGAAATCCAGACAGTCGTAACCCTAGTAGCAGATTCAGGGTTAGAATATCTAGTGTCTGAACCTACTAAAATCTGGAAGAAAGAGGTACTAGAATTTCTCAGTAGAGCTAAGATAGACGAATCTGGATACAAAATCAAATCCAGAGTTCATGAAGCAAAGGTTAAGGTATCCCCTAAGAGCTTGAGGAAGATTCTACAGCTACCAAGAACTCAAGAGGAAGATGAGGTTACTACTTCAAAAACCAGGGAAGCTCTAACCTGGTGTGAACTCGATTCTACAATGAAGATTGGTTCAGTTTTCAATAGAAAAGGCATGAACAATCAAGGCAAATTCATGTCTGAGATAGTTGGCAAGGTAATTTTAAGCAAGTCAGGAGGGCATGACAGAGTGCCTGCCTCTATGTTTAATATTATGACCAGGATTATCTTCACTCTAAGAACTGATTGGTCTGTTATAGTATTTGAGAAAATCAAGGAAAACTTGAAGAAGCCCAACCTGGGCAGAATTTTAAGTCTATACCTTGCTGGAAGTATTCCAGAGGTAATGAGTACTGCTGCTGGAAGCAAAATAAATCACATGAGAAAAATGGACATGAGATTGTTCTCTAGATGGGACAGGGTGTTGACTAAGGAGATATCAACCCCTGAGAAGATAGTTTCTGAGAAGGAGATTCCACCAAAGAAGAAGAGGAAGACTGCTCCAGTGGCACAAGAGTCCACTAGCAGCTCTGAAAGTGAAGAGCATGTTATCTTCTCATCTGATGAGAATGTAGAAGAGCCTGCTGTGAAATCTCCTGCTCCTCAAGATGATGCTGAGATCCAGGGGGAGCTACCTCAAGCAAGCCCCATCCACAAGGATCAAAGCCAGGGGGAGCTTCCAGTTGTAGATGAACCCACTACACTGGAAAGTGAACAAGCAACCACCATCATACTAGAGGTAATCACTGAACTCAATACTTTAGATTTTCCTATGGAAGATACTGATTTGTCTGATGTTCATCAGCAAACTCAGCTGGATAGTCAAGTTCCAGATGCTGTTATAGAAAATACATCTGTTGTACTAGAAGTTGTTCCTGATCCAGTGGTTGAAGAACCTAGAATTACTCCAGCTCAATCTTCACAAGAATATACCATGGAAGATTTATTTTTAAATCTGGATCAACAAGATTTTGAAAAAGAAACTACTGCTGCTGAAGGAGATAATGCTGATGCTGGGGGGGAGCAAGAGCAAATTTTGGAAGAGCCTGTAAGGCAAGAAACTGAGAAGGCACCTGATGTGCAAACTGAGAAGCCTCCTAGCCCTAAGGAGAGGGTGGATATAGCGAGCACATCTGCCTCTGATGATGAGGAGATTGCTAGGGCACAGAAGAAGAAGTTTCAAGTCTTCAGAAGAAGGAGCCAGAGTTACAAGAAGGCTTTGCAGACTGTTGCTCCACAGTCTATTGTTCAGCAAGCACCATCAGTTGATTATAGTGCACTGATGGTTGTTATGCAGATTAAACTTGATGAGCAAAGGCAGGCCATAGAGAAATATGTGGATGAAGGGCAGAAGTCTCTCCAATTTGATCTTGCCCAGGACATCAAATCAATAAGATTTGAGATGAATCTTAACAAGAAAGAGATGACAGACTGTTTTCACAAGGGTGGAAATGCAGTGGTGTACTTGGCTACACGCCAAGAAAAGATAAAAGCACAAGTAGATGACATAGCATTGAAGCAAGGGTATGTTCTTGAAAATCAGATAAGGATGAATGACAATTTGACTGCTTCCCATAATGTTATTGTCACTGAAATGAAAAACATAGCTGCTGGACCTTCTACATCCTCTACTACTACTATTAAAGCTGAATTTGACAAAGCATTTCAAGAAAAACTCACTGCTATTAAGACTGCCATCCAAAATTCACAAAAGCTAATCACTGACAAACTCCAAAGGTTAAAACCTTTCTTTAAGGATGGAGTCAATTACTTGGATAATCAGGTGAGATTTCAAAAGGATGATGTGAGAGATCATATAGAAAGAGAAGTCATAAAGGGGGAGAGAGTGTTAGTCAAGGCCAGCTCTGATCATGCCAAATGGATATCAAATTCTATCAGAGCTACACTGGGTTATCCTCCTCTTTGTGATGATGATAATGTTGCTGAATCTGGTATTCAACCTGCATATCTAGGAGGGGAGCAAGCTGAAGTGGCTCAAGTCATATACCCTCCTCCAGATTTTGACATGATTCATGCTGATGTACAGACCATGTACAGCCCACCTGGGGGCAAGGACAATGTTATTATTGAAAAGGTTGTTCAGCCTATTTTTGAAGCCATGTAAGAGACAATGTAGAAAGAAGAAGAGACAAGATTGTCTAAGAAGAGTTTTAGGGAACAAGTTGAACAGAGACCAGACTTTGAGCAGTGGAGCCCTACCTCTAGAAACATTATATTAACTGCCTGGAAAGCTGCCAAGGATAACATTCAAGACAGGAACAAATGGTTTTCTGAAACTGAATGGAGAAAACATGAAACCAGACAGGAGGCAATAGTTCAATATAGAAGGAAGGCAAAGATGGGAAAGCTACCTCCTACTGCCCAGGAGCCTAGCAAGTACTTTCCAAAGCCATATCATTACTTTGAAAGACAAAAGATCAAAGCAGAAGAGCTTAAGAAGAAAGACTTGAAAGGCAAGAAGTCTGCTGATGCTGAAGTTGTTGATGCTCCTGTCCAAGCTAAAGTTCATGCTGGCAAAGGAATAGTGATTAAGGAGCCAGAACTGAAATAGATTTAGAATTTTCTTGAAGTTTACTTTGTAATCTTTTTGATGTAAAATTTTTTGTGAACTTCTGAAAATGTATAAGACATATATTAGAACAATATGTTATATGATTAATCTATTTCATGTTTTTTCTGTGATAATGTCTATGTCTATTTCATATTTGTTCTGTGATGATGTATATGAATACATGTGTGATTGATACATGTTTATGTTTACCCTGCTGTATATAATCCTGCTTAACATCATTTTGTAATTTTAATTATGAATGGTGTATATCATTGACTAAGGGTTATGACTTCTCCAAATAGGGGGAGATTGTTGGGTACTTTGGTTTAAATGTACCTGATTTGAAGAAGCCTCACCCAACTCAATGATATACATCATAATGTATTTGATGTATTTTGAGTTACTTGTGCAGGTTAAGTATTTGCAGGACTGAAGCAAAAAGTTTCTAAGTTCATGTGTCGACACCCAGAGGGAAAGTGTCGACACTTAAGAAGACTTGTGTCGACACCCAGGCAAGCAGTGTCGACACTTGGAGTCATTGTGTCGACACCAGGGATGCTGAGTCGACACCAGACAGAAAGTGTCGACACAAGGAGCTGTGTCGACACTCAGTGAAGAAAAGTACAGAAAAGCTGTGTCGACACTTAACAGCAGTGTCGACACCTAGAAGAACTGTGTCTACACCAGAAAGTGTCGACACTTGGAGCTGTGTCGACACTCAGCAAAAGTCGGCAGAGACTAAGTACAAGTGTCGACACCCAGAACAATGTGTCGACACACAACAGAAGAGTCAGCACTTGAAGTAAGTGTCGACACCCAGAACAATGTGTCGACATTCAACAGAAGAGTCAACACTTGAAGAAAGTGTCGACACATGGAGCTGTGTCGACACATGGAGCTGTGTCGACACTTAACAAAGAACAGCAAGATCAACAAAATATTCTAAGTACAAGTGTCGACACTAAGGGAATGTGTCGACACTCAGCTGAAGTCTCAACAGAAGAATCAAGTGTCGACACAAGGAGCTGTGTCGACACTCAGCAAGTATCAACACTAAAGACATGTGTCGACACCAAGAAGCAGTGTCGACACTTATCAGATTCAACACATGAAGATGTGTCGACACAAAGGAGATGTGTCGACACTTAGAAGAATTCAGCAAGGACAAGTACTTGTGTCGACACTCAATTTCAGTGTCGACACATGAAGAATAAGCTGTGTCGAGACATAGAAATTGCAACACAAGGAGTTGTGTCGACACCTTGTAGACTTGTGTCGACACTTACACAACTTGTGTCGACACTTGGTCTATAAGTGTCGACACTTAAAGACAGAAAGTCTCGACACTTTCAGACAGTTAGAGAACTTTCAAGAACTGACTGGATGACTTGACAGCTGCCGTTCCAGCCGGTCTACAGCACCCGTCAGAGATGTCAGAATTCAGTTATGGACCGGACCAGCCGGTTATCATGAAGAAGGCCTATAAATAGGCTCATACAGTCTACAGAGTTCAGTTGTTGGACAGATTGAAAGTTGTTCAAATTATTGTTCAAGTATCTAACAAAGAAGATCTAGCTATTCCTTGAAGATTAAAGTGCAGATCTAAGAAGTTGGAGAGAGAAGGCTCCATCCAAGAAATCAGCCTTTGGAACTAGGCTGAGAAGAAGGGTTCAGATTTATTCTGAATTCTTAGTGGCAGAGATCAAGGATCAACTGCAGAAGGAGTCAATCTCATTGAGTTCTACTTTCAAGAAACTTTGAAGAAAGCTAAGTCAGATTGATTCCAGCTGAGTTCTTCCAAGAACTCATCAAGAAACTCACAACTCCCCTTTCTTGTCTTTGGGTTGCTGAGTTAACAATTGTTATATACATTTTATCTTGTAGGATCCTTTGGATCTGAGTTTTGTAAGCCTGAAATTATAAAGGCTGAGTGTATGGCTTTGGGAGCCTGAGTGTAGGAAATTGGAATCTCTGAGTGTAGGCCTTTTTGTGGCTGAGTGTAGGCCTTGGTGGCTGAGTGTAGGCCTTTGTGGCTGAGTGTAGGCTTTGTGGAAAAGCTGAGTTGTAGGGCCTTGAGCCTGAGGTGTAGGAACAGTTTGGGTTCTGAGATAGTGGAGAAGAAGTTTGGCCGAATCTAGTACACTGCTAGATAGGCGAAGGGGGAAAGTGGATGTACCCAAATCTTGGGGAACCACTATAAAACTGTGTGTCTTCTGTGTGCTGTGATTTGCTGTGAATGTTGTATGATTGCTGTGCAAAAGTAGATTAGATTCTGTGATAAAAACTGATTGCTGTCATTAAAGTTTAAAAAGTATTTGGTCACCTATTCACCCCCCCTATAGGTGTTTAGGTACTAAATCTTTCAAATCCATCGAATCATGCACCTGGAGGGGTTCGCCTCGAGTCAAAAAACTATATTACTTTATTTTTCAGTTATTATTGATGTATTTTAAGGGCCGAACCCACCGGCCAATCATAGTTGTTGATGAGGAAGCCATAGTTTTTCTTCTCTTATAAATAGGAGGCTAGAGGGCTGAATTGAACCATTGTAGATTTTGGAGACATTGAATCTCAGAATCCCGCGATCCCTCCCCAGTGTCGACGTCATGGAACCCTAGGTGACGACTCATATGCCTCCAAACTCCTCAAGGTAATCCATACCACCATCTTCGTTTTCCACCCCTCATATTTCATTCCCCACCACCGGAATCCCACAAAACTCCCCCTACAACCACTGGCCTGCATCCCCCCAGCAAACCCTCCTCCGAACCCCCCCCCCCTTCCTTGTACCACCGCCTGACCCCCCCCCCCCCCCCTCTCCCGGATACCGCCGCCTCCCCCTTCTTCAGTCAAGGTTGTCGACCACCTTTTCATCTCCCAGCCCACTGTCGACCTCCAAACCAAAACCAGCCACCCCCAAGGGTCCATATGTCATCGGCCCCAGTGTGAGCCTCTTCTCCAGCCCGGTCCTCCTGGTCCGGAAGAAGCACGCTAGCTGGCGATTTTGCGTGGACTAACTGATCAACAAACTCACCATTCCAGACAGGTACCCGAACCCAGTTATTCAGCAGCTTCTGGATGAGCTCCACGACGCCATATTCTTCACCAAGCTGGACTTCCAAGCGGGCTATCACCAGATCCGGGTAAGGCAAGAGGACATAGCCAAGACCGCCTTCTTGACGCACGACAGTCACTACGAGTTCTTGGTCATGCCCTTCGGCCTGACCAACGCACCGGCCACCTTCCAGGAGACGATGAACATTTTTAGGGTGGTACTTCGTCGACACGTTCTCGGTTTTTATGACATTTTGGTATGCAGTCCTTCATGACAGGATCACCATCAGTGCGTCTTCACTCTAACTGTCATCCGGCGCCATCACCTCAAGCTCTATCCGAAGAAGTGTTCCTTTGGGGCGTAGGAAGTGAGCTACCTCGGCCACACCATCTCGACTCGGGGGGTAGCCATGGAGGAGGAGAATATTGCGTCGGCCCTTCAATGGCCAACTACTACATCCCTGCGGGTCGTCCGTGGATTCCCCAGCTTGACGGTAAACTGTCGTCGTTTCATTCAAGGGTGCGGGGATCTAGCTCGGCCACTGACGCAGCTCCTAAGGAAGTCGGAGGAGGGCCCTTTTCAGTGGACCGCGCGGCCGCCGCCGCCTTTGTTGCCCTTTAGTAGGCCCTAATCCGTGGGTCGGTGCTAGCCATGCCAGATTTCTTTCTGTCGTTCCTAGTGAAGTGTGACGCATCAGGCTCCGGGATGGGAGTCGTACTCATGCAGGATGGACGGCCAATAGCCTATTTCAACCGCGCTTTCTCCGGCACTGTCTGCATCCGCTCCGCATATGAGAATGAGCTTATAGGCCTCGTCCTTGATATTCGGCATTGGCGTCCATATTTGTTGGGCCGCCCCTTTGTGATCCGCACCGACCACCACAGTCTCTGCTACCTCCTCCAGCAAAAGATCGCAACTCCCGCCCAGCCGATGTAGTGACCAAACTCCATGGCTATGATTTCACCATCGAGTTCCGCCATGGGAGGGCAAACTGAGCGGCTGATGCCCTCTCTATCAACAGAGTCAGTCGTCATAGCTCACAGCTATCTCTCGACCGGTGTGGGAAGACGCGACGACCATCCAACACAGGGTTGAGGTCGAACCTGTTTTATCGAGGATTCGGATGTCACTCATCGCCACCATACTCTCTTGTAGGGGACCGTCTGTTCTTTAAGGGCCGCCTTGCTCGCGCCCTCTTCATCGAGCATTCACCGTCTCCTCGCCGAGTTTCATACGTTGCCCTTCGGAGGGCATGTCGGTGCCTTCCGTATCTACCGCCGTTTAGAGGCCTCTTTCTACTGGCCCCACATATTCTGTCAGGTCAAGGCATTCGTGGCCGCCTGTTTGGTCTGCCAGAAGGCCAAGTACGAGGCAGCGTTTCCAGCCGGCCTCCTTCAGCCACTTCCCATGTTGAACCGCGTTTGGGAGGACGTGGTCATGGACTTGATTACTCGGCTAACGCGCTCCTAGGGATTCGATTGTATCTTGGTTGTGATGGACATACTTTTTAAATACGGCCATTTCATTTCCCTGTGTCACCCCTACATCGACGTCAGTTTTCTCGGTCGTGCGATCGTGATCTATTTTCTTGAGCACCTTCTGCACTACACTTTTTCGACTACAGGGTGCTCGCCTCCGCATGAGCATTGTTTATCACCCACAGACGGATGGCCAGTTCGAGGTTCTCAATCGCTGTTTGGAGACGTGCCTCCGATGTTTTGTGGGGGAGCAGCCCCGCGGATGGGCCAAGTGGCTCTGTTGGGTCGAGTACTCCTACAATGTCGCCTACCACCAGGAAGTAGGCAACACACTGTTTGAGGTTGTCTATGGTTGGCCACCGCCCTCCATTCCCTGTCATCTGTCGGGAGAGTGTCAGGTTGAGAGTTTGGTCACCGCAATGCAGGACTGTGACACCATCCTGGACCACTTGAAGCATCACCTCTTACGGTCCCAACAGAAGTTGTCATCCTTTGTGAACAAGAAGCGGTGAAACCTCTCCTTTCAGATGGGGGAGAAGGTGTTCATCAAATTGCACTCATACCGCCAACTGTCTATGGCCCGTGCGAAGCCAGTCACACGGTTCTTTGGCCCATTTGAGATACTAGCTCGTATCGGGCGGTCGCCTACCTCCTTTGCCTCCCCGCCGAGAGCAACATACACCCGCTCTTCCACGTTTTTCAGCTACGTCGTGTGGCGGGCAGCCACGCCACCACAGATCACATTTCGATCGACGTTGATCTCGCCGCCGAAGCACCGTATTACCTGGCCAAGATACTCGATCGTCGTTGCCTTCTGCCAGGAGACCCCACTTCGGAGAAAATTTTGGTTGCCTGGGATAATCACGCAGACTCCAATGTTACATGGCTTCCTCAGGATGACTTCCGCCGTCATTTTGTTGACAATTGCCTTGAGGACAAGGCACATTTTCCAAACGGTGGTATTGTTTCGGGCGTGCACGATGACGAGACATCATGGCGGGTCTACAGGCAGAGGAAGATGACGACGGGTCTGTCTGGAGGAGAGAGTGAAGACGCGACACCGGCATGATTATTTTATTTTGATTCACATTTTGTTATTTCATCTTATGTATGTGTCTGCTTTTATTTTTATTTGTTTTCACTATCCGCACCCCGCGCCTATAATGGGTGGTGTTGTACTCCTTTTTTACTATACTTGGATGAATGAAATTTAGGGTTGCTCCCTAAGGTTTTCTTCTCAACCCTAATCACCTTTTCTTCTTTACCACCTCCGGCCCTTCCCCTCGCCGGGTTTCTATCCGGGATCGTATCAAAAGACATGATGTACTTAGGCATTAGTGAGATTATGTCTAAAGATAGGGCACAATGGCGACAAAGGAACCCTATAGCCGACCCCACTATAGTGGGATAAAGGCTTGAGTATTGTTTGTTGTTGTTGTATGTTCACTCTTTCCTGTATACGCGAGTGGAGAATCTTTATCATTATCTTTGGAGACTTCTAGGATTGCCTCTCATTTCAAGAGGGGTTTCGAGAGAACTAGCACTCAGAAGCTAGACGAAGATATACCTCACGAGTGTATTCTCGCATTTTCTTTTAATGAAATGTGGATTTGATAGTATGATCTATCAAGAGATGCATGAAAATCAAGAACAGAAACAAACAAAAATCGTCATACATACTCGATACCATGCAGGTAAAAAATCATCAAAGTGTTCTTCCACGGAACTAAGTGACTGAATGATTCAGGTGATAACATGAAAATTACACAAGATAAACTTAATTAATAAACATATGCATATGGAATAGAAAATCAGGATACTATAGACGTGCTGTAATTTACCTGATTTTGGAAGTAAACCAGAAAAGCCCGAATTGTTTCCCCATAAGGACGTGAAACGCCGTTCCATAAGAAATGCTCACCTTGGACAATTTGCAACCTAGAAATTCTCATAGATTACAACGTAGTACATTACTTTAACAATTCTTATTAGAATTGAGTTCAAAATAAATATAATAAACTATTATTACAGAACATTTGCCGGATTATGAATGAAAAAGCTAGTCATTCATCAAGGATGACTGAATTGATAGAATAAGAACTTCAACCTCTTTTAGACCCGGAAAAACGCGGTAAAAGTGCATTTTTTCCTATCGGCTCGGAGAAATCGGAGTAACAATTATAAGTACTCCTCATAAATAACAAAAACATGTCATTATATGTTACCTGATAATGTAGTCTATGGCGAATAAAACATCATAGAAGTGGGTGAGATGGTAGTCAAGAAACTGGTGAAGATGGAGGAACCATTAAAGCTGGAGGAAGTGGTGAAGCTGGAGAAACTGGTGGAGACGAAGGAACCATTGAAGCTGGAGGAACCGGTGAAGCTGGTGGAGCTGGAGAAACATGTGGAACTAGTGAGTTGGAAGCCTGGAAGATGCACTCACAAAAGGTATAGGACAAGGCCTATCAGTGCGAGATAACATGGGCAATATAGGTAAAAATAGTTGATCTTTAAGGAATTAGCCGAGGTCGCAATCTTTTGGGATGCAAGGGAATAACACACATAGCTCTTTTTATGTCCTAGAATACCCCGCAAAGATGCACTTGATGGCATGTGTCCATAGGAGGACTCATGTGATGAACGTAACATGTGCAAACAAAGGCATGAAGAGAAACAGAAATGGGATGGGAGTTGGTAAAAAGAATGAAAAAAGAGATGAAGTCAAAAATGGAGAATGGAACGCGATTGAAAAGGCAGCGGGCGGTGATACCAACAAAATGTCAGTATGCAGCAGAAACATTCATTTGGAACATGAGAGAATGTACAGCCTCGGGAAGATGTCGGTTCTTTCTTTCCGCAACATGATTTTGTTTTGGTGTATAGGAGCAGGAAGTCTAATGAACAATACTCAAAGAGGTACACATCTCCTAAAGCTCATGACTTAAGTATTCTCGAACAATGTTAGTTCTAATCACCCTAACAGTAGTTCAAAAAATATGGTGAGTTTCAGCAATGAAAGAGCGAAAGATACTACAAACTTCACACCGATAGTGAAGAAGATATAAAAAATCATTTTAGAATGAGCATATATAAAGAGGATGAAATAACGAAATCCAAATAAATCAGGAGTATTTTAAGCATCTCAGACATTAGAATGAACTAAAGAAAACTCGAGCGCTATTACTTGCCATAAATGCAAGACTCGCAATTAGAATGTTGAAAATTGACAAGCGCCAACGAAAGATAGGAAGGGTGCATATCCAAGGCGATGATCTCAATCTATAGTAGTATTACAAGTGAGAATAGATAAATATCAAGAATATAAAGCCCATTAACCAACAATCCCCTACCAATGATGCTCTGAATCTAAAGATAATGTACAGCGAAGAGGAAGATGAAAAATTACTGAACAATTATGATCATGAGTAAGATGACTAATTAAAAGTCAATTGAAGAAAAAGTCAAGAACATGAAGAGCAAAGCAGACCTGGTATAGTATTGCAAAATATAATGCTCCTGATCGAGTGACTGGGATGATGGCTCAATTTGCAATAGTAACATATTTTGGAATTGTAGAATTTGTGTAATGTAAAGGTTATTGAGGCATCATAGGAACGGTTGCACCAAAATTTACTATCGGAGAGGCACATTGAGAGAGGCAAGATATACCTATGCGGAGTAGAAACATTCATCATTCCATAAAAATGATTGTGGGAGTTATGTGCATATTGGATTTTGGATACACCATCTCGGGGTCCTGATTCAAATAGATGGCCCCAGGAAAATAACTGCAGAAACGTTCAACCTCAATGATGGGGGGAATAATCAACCTCAGCGATGGAGGAACTTGATCACAAGTATATTAAGGTAAGGCGGATCTGAAAAAGCATAGAGAACAAGGCAGGTGCATAGGCACGTTGGACAAACGTAACAAAAAAGTTGCAAAGTGCACTGCGAGCACAGAAGACGGGAGACTACGAAGTTGGACACTACAGCAGAGGAAGCTTAACCCTACTGAGGAGATGGATGTTCCAGCTAGGTTCAAGACTGCAGTCGAGAAGAGTAAATCGATAAGGATGTAAGAAGAAGCAGGAGACGGCAGATTCTGCGGCACTAGCAGGAACAAGTAGAATATTTGAATACTACTGAAGAAATGTGGGTTACAAGGAGTTTGTGGCAACGATAAAGAGAGCTTGATGGTCCTCGACGGTTGAAGAAGAAACCTTCGTCTAAGACAGTGGAAGGAACTTTTGACTGGATCCTTTGACGGTGGATGTTATAGTCTTCGACGGAGCCTCTGTGGGAGGAGGGAGAAGTCCTTGATGCAATCAAGAGAGCCTTCGACAGCAAACAAAGAAGTCCTCGACACAACCACTTAGTTACCAGGGGCATGAATAGCCTTATGTATAAAAGAATAGCCCTCGTAGACGATGTGAGACAAAAATATATATGAATTAAAAATAAAAAAGGAAACTACTAATACTTTATACAGCATATATAATTATATAAAGAAAGAAAGAGAGAGACTAACATATCTTTAAAAAAAATTAGTGTCATATGAAAACAATAAGCTCTATAATTTGGTGCATGCATGTGTTAATGTGTAATTCACAAAACATAATTATACTGAAGTACCACTCTACTTTAGCTTCTGATGCGTCAAGAGGCAATCTGTGTCCAAGTAATCTCTTAACAGCAATAGCCTCAGAAGTGCTCTCATCAGACAATCTCAGACATCTTGATCTTATATCCCCAACAGCTGGCCCACCTGGAAGAAACAAATAGTTTATAAACTTGAAGGAAGAAAACTACTAACTCAAACACAAAACAATCAAAAACCCCTTAAATCCATTATAAGATAGTCTTTACCAACAACGCGTACAATTTCTGCAGTACTCCCACCATCATCTGAAACAGGAAGAACGTGTGCAACTCGAGTTGTAACTTTCTTCAGCTCTTCTGCCACGCCATTAAACGCAGTTCCTCCTAAAGGATGCTCGGATGAAGATAGGATGCTGAAGGTTTTAGTAAATTTGCAGAAATAAAAATATAATAAACTTGATGCTTCATTAATACAAAATTATGCATAACTAATGCAGCATCAAGAACTCAAACTCATACGGATAAAATGCATTTGTCAATGGCCAAGACGTAATAGCAAAATATCCCCAACTATGCACAAATGACAGCATGCATCGTGATTTGAAGAGAGGTTTATCTAATGTATCAGAAGTTGAGGTTTCTCAGTTCGTTGGCACGTGATCTATGGCAGTGTCATGTTTCATAAATGATCTTCAGAACTTTCATTAATTTCAAGAAAATGCACCTAATATGGCTCCAGCAGCCAATTAAGGTCAAAACGATGTAATTAAAATAGAATCCTCAATGGCAGAGTTCTACAGTCACGTCATGGTGGCTTAGTTATTAAAGGCGCAAGGCGCATCAAGGCGTAAAGAGGTTCTGCAGCCTAGGCGTAGGCGCGCTCCTGACGAAGGCAAGGCACAACCACATTCATTTTCAATAATCAGCATCAAACATCATTTCATCTTCTCGACCAAATTTTTCATCTATTCTACTAATTAATCATTCATTACTATTGTTTATATCTCTTAAAAATTTGAATTAATGTGATCACTTGCATCATATTAAGTTTCAACGCAAAATTATTTTTCACAAATACCAAATCAATAAAAAATTATTAAGTTCTTTATTTTTTTTCCTCATCTTTGAAAAAAATTCACAACAAAAATCTCACGCAGGTGCGTCTTTTATGTTCTAAAGGCGCAAATAAGGCGCACGAAGGCGCAAATCTCTGAACCTGGCGAGCCTTGAGTCTTAGGCGTGCCTTTAACAACATAGTATGCTGGAGACATTTAAAGCTACAGAAGAGAAACTCAACAATTCTTCAAACTTGAGAATCAATGTCAAAATAATATGAAGACGGCCACCACACCCCTTAATAGACTATGTAGCTCTAGGAGCATTATCTTAGTTTATATGTACCCACTCCCGCCTATATAAGGGAGTAAGGGAGGTTCATTTAGCTCTTTAAGATCTTGTTTAGTTTTACGCTCTGATAGGTGAGAGAGACTCTTAAAGGGAACCGTCCCTCAAGAGTTCGGGTCGAGCTTGTCTCGCCATATTGTATCTTTATTTTGCATTCAAACAAACATTTTTTGTTAATTATAGCATGCATTAATCAATTGGTCTGACCTACCGCTCATTTAGGGTTTCCCCCGCAACCCTAATTGGATCAACTTCCACATTCCAACCTATATTGTTTAATGCTCACCTAAGGCTCAAGACTCATCATGCTCAGAGATTTGCGTCTTCGTATACCTTTTTGTGCCTTTGGATCATGAAAGACGTGTTTGGGTAAAACTTTTGTTGTAAAAAAATTTCAAAATAAAGAAAAAAAATAATGTCATAAATCAATAATTTTTGCAGGATTTAGTGTTTGTGAAACATAATCAAGTGTTGAGACTTAGATATGATGCAAGTTACCACATTGATTCCATTTTTAAAGAGATAAATGGTAGTTGTGGAAAAATACGAAAAATGAAAGAAATAAAATAATAATTTTATTAATTTCTTGCACATACATTTACATATAAGTATTTGTACACTTATATAAGAAGAGAGGGGAGCAATAATCTTATTTTAAGATGTGGGACTAATTCCTATAGAACTAGTGGGCTCTAGCTGGGCCTTATTATGGGTCTTTATACATATTTTATTTAATAGTACCCCACAAGGTGGAGCATACAGATCATAAGCATCAAGCTTAGACAAGAACTGGTAATATAGCGGACGTGGTAAGGCCTCGGTGAGAATGTCAGCAACTTGCCCAGCAGCAAGGACATGTTTCAATTCCAGTTTCTTCAGTTGAACCTTCTACCGAATGAAGTGACAATCGACTTCGATGTGTTTGGTACGTTCATGAAATACGGGATTTTTGGAAATATGTATAGCAGCTTGACTGTCGCAAAAGAGAGTGGTTGGTGAGGAGAGTTTAACACACAGGTCACTTAGGAGGTTGTTCAACCATGTAGCCCAGACACAACAGAGGTCATTGAACGATACTCAGCTTCGGTAAATGAGCGAGCAACGATATACAGCTTCTTACTGCGTCGGGTGATGAGGTGTCAACCGAAATATGTACAATATCCACTTGTGAAATGACGATTATCCAAATAGCCAACGTAGTCAGTATCAGAATAGGTGATAAGAGATAAAGTAGAAGAAGTCTTGTATACGAGCCCTTGTCCAGGAGCGGTCTTCAAATAATGGAGTTCAAATAATGGAGGATGCGCTCAACTGCTTGAAGGTGAGATATTTGTGGAGCATGCATGTATCGACTGATAACTCCAACAACAAAGGATATATCAGGTTTTGTAACTGTAAGATAAATCAGCTTTCCTACAAGACGACGATAATACTCAGGGTTTAGGAGAAGAAGATCGGAGTCGGAAGCATGAGCGCAAAGTTTGTGATGGGAATCCATCGAATCATGCACCTGGAGGGGTTCGCCTCGAGTCAAAAAACTATATTACTTTATTTTTCAGTTTATTATTGATGTATTTTAAGGGCCGAACCCACCGGCCAATCATAGTTGTTGATGAGGAAGCCATAGCTTTTCTTCTCTTATAAATAGGAGGCTAGAGGGCTGAATTGAATCATTGTAGATTTTGGAGACATTGAATCTCAGAATCCCGCGATCCCTCCCCAGTGCCGACGTCATGGAACCCTAGGTGACGACTCATACGCCTCCAAACTCCTCAAGGTAATCCATACCCCCATCTTCGTTTTCCACCCCTCATATTTCATTCCCCACCACCGGAATCCCACAAAACTCCCCCTACAACCACTGGCCTGCAGCCACCCAGCAAACCCTCCTCCGAACCCCCCCCCCCTTCCTTGTACCACCGCCTGACCCCCCCCCCCCCTTCTCCCGGATACCGCCGCCTCCCCCTTCTTCAGTCAAGGTTGTCGGCCACCTTTTCATCTCCCCAGCCCACTGTCGACCTCCAAACCAAAACCGGCCACCCCCAAGGGTCCATATGCCCTAGCCGGCCACTCCTCATTTCCCCTTCGTGGAACCACCTCCAAACAACCATAATTCTCTAGATTCATTCAGATTTGAGAGTTTCGCTCTGGATCCATTTTTTCCACCGCTCATACTTTCCATTTTTGGCCCGGATCCGACCCTAAATAGCGGATCTACCCCTCCCCGACCCGGATCTACTTGTACGCGGCCGGATCTATCCATTCCCCACCCGATCTCATCCTTTACCGCCAAGGACAGCCACTGGCTCTATCTTTGATCGTTGATCAACACATCTGGCCCTCTAAATCTTCAATGTCTCGGTTCAGCCCGCTACTTTGTGAGCTTTTGTAGTATTGTACTATTTGATTCAAGATTTTTCATTTGGTGATTTATCATATCTTATTATGATTCATGTTTGTGGACTTTGTTTTGGTGCTCTAATAATTTGCACGAGCAAACATCCGCCGCGCGCTTCGCTTTGGCCCTCCGAGCGGAGTAAGCCATTATAATTTGCCCAAAATTAAATATTTATTTTTATTTAAATATCTGCGTGGTGCTGAAATTACTTTGCTTTAACTTATTCGTCAAAAAATTGTTCATTTCATTGCATGTAGATTTGGGTTAACGTGTCACCCTTGCACTATCACCTAGCGTCGAAGATTTTGTGCACCCGTAGCCTACCCCTACATTATTTTGGTATCAAAGATCAAGGTTAGGTCATTTGCATGCTCCGTAGTGGTAGGACATTTAGAGAAAGCATGGTAGAGCCTCAAGTCACCGACGACCGCCCGACGAGCTCGAATTTGGGCGCCGCTTTTGCTGAATTCCAACGCCTTGTCCTGGACCGTTTTGACGCATTAGGTGCCCAGTTTAACGATGTGCGTCATGAACTTGTCGAGGTGAACCTTCGCTTAGAGCACTTAGAGAATGTCTGGGACACCCCAACACAGCGTGACGAGTCCCTTGAGCACGACCCTGATGCTCCTCCACGTCAGGGCCAACGTCCGAGGGATGGTCCGCCCCCAGCAGACCGCCACCATCATGATATTCCTCAGCGAGCCGCAATCCCGCTGGTAAGGCGAAATCCTGATTTTGCGATAGATCATAGGCAAGTTCCGGCGCGGGATAGACTTACCCATCAGCGTGATGAGTACCGTATGCCACGTCAATCTCAGCCTGGCCCTACAGATCGTGTGCCACCACACGGTTGTCGTGACCATCACCAAGATGAATATTATCCCCCGGGTCGGAGAGAGCGTGGTCCCCCACTCGCTCGATACGACTACGCCTATAATGATTACCCTGAGGATTGTCCTGACCCACGGAGAGGAGGCCACCACTATGACATCACTCGTCGCATCAGACTCGACGCCCCTTCGTTCGATGGTCGCCTAGATCTAAAAGCCTTCAGCGATTAGCTATTGGACATGGACCACTACTTCGAGTGGTATGACATGAGTGACGAGCGTTGTGGTCGCTTTGCAAAAATGAAGCTGATTGGACAGGCTAAGGTATTCTAGATTAGCGTCGAGAGAGTGTTGCAGCGTGATGGGTATTACCCCATCGTCAGATGGGATGAGATGAAGCAAAGGTTGAGCGAGAAATACCTCTCCGCCTCCTACCGAGACTAGTTATTTGAGCAGTTACAGAACTTACAGCAGGGGTCCCTTACTGTCGCTGAGTACATGGCTCGCTTTGACGAGCTAGTAGTTAGGAATGACGTCTCGGGGGAGCCTATCGCCACCGCCTCCTAATTCAAGGCGGGCTTTCGTTCTGAGATTCAGCGAGAGTTGATTCTGCATCGCCTAGAGACTGTCGACCAGATATTTCAGCTCGCCCTTGAGCAAGAGCAGTACCTCCGATCTTCTAGCACGAGGCAATTCACTTCTCGGACTGAGTTCTCGACTTTTAGGAAACCCGCTCCGCCCCAGACCACCACGGATGCACCCTCACGTATCCCAACGGATGCGAAGGGCAAAACCATGGCCACTGATGGCCCGCGGTCTGGGGGTATTCTGTGCTATCGTTGTTCTGGCAGGGGACACGTGGCGGCATAGTGCCCTACGCGGAGCCTGCTAGTTGAGGGCGAGGAGCAGGATTTAGAGGAAGAAGAGGAGGGTACGGAAGAAGTCAAGGCCACTGTCGAGGAAGGCTGGGAGAGTGACGTCGAGAGATCTTTAGAGGTGGGAGTGATTAGACGCCTCCTACACACCCCTCGTGTAGATGAGGATTGGCAACGCACCAGCATCTTTTACACGTACTTCCCTAGTGCAGGTGGTCCCTGCAAGTTGGCTATCGACAGTGGGAGTTGTGTGAACACTGTGGCCCAGAAGGGGCTTGACCGTATGCAGGTGAAGGCAGAGCCTCACCCCCACCCATATCGTGTCGTCTGGGTAGACAAGACGGCGATTCAGGACACCCAGCGTTGTCTGGTCCCGATTACTATTGCATCCTTTCAGGATAAGGTCTGGTGCGATGTTATTCTCATGGACATCGCTCATGTATTGTTTGGCCTCCCCTGGCTATTTGATCGTGATGTCACGTGCTTCGGCCGCTCGAACACGTGTGTCTTTTATGACAAGGGGCGGAAGATTACGTTGACACCCACCCAGCCCCGAGATAAATCCAAGGGTGTGGTAGAGCCATCTGTGAGTACGAGCGCCTCGAGGCCACTGCATATTCTGAGGCGAGGTGAGTTTTTGCGAGACTGTGTTGAATCGGATATTATTTACGTTGTCGTCGCTACTCAGGTCACTGAGGTCACCCCCGTTGACCACCCACCCGCGGTGTGTCACCTTCTTGGCGAATTTGCGGACATCTTGCCTGACGAGCTCCCTGACGAGCTACCACCTCCACGGCACATTCAGCATGCTATTGATTTAGTTCTTGGGGCTTCCCTCCCGAACCTACCCCATTACCGTATGCACCCAGATGAGCACGCTGAGCTCAAGCGGCAGGTCAATGAGCTTCTCCGGAAGCAGTTCATTCGCGATAGTATGAGCCTGTGTGCGGTCCCCACCCTTCTTACCCCTAAGAAGGACGGTAGTTGGCGTATGTGGATCGATAGCCACGTCATTAATAAAATCACGGTCAAGTATCGTTTCCCAATTCCACGACTCGATGACCTTCTGGATACTATGTCTGGTGCCCAGATATTTTCCAAGATCGACCTCCGTAGTAGGTACCATCAGATACGAGTTCGTGAGGGGGACGAATGGAAGACAGCATTCAAGACCAAGGACGGTCTGTACGAGTGGCTAGTCATGTCATTTGGGCTATCTAATGCCCTTAGCACGTTTATGCGAGTTATGACGCAGGTGTTGCGGCCCTACATCAGCAAGTTTATGGTAGTATACTTTGATGACACACTGGTCTATAGCCAGACTCAGGTTGCTCACCTCGATCATTTGAGACTTCTCTTTGACACTCTCCGCCAAGAGAAACTGTATGTGAATCTGAAGAAATGCTTGTTCCTTTCCGAGCCTGTTCACTTTCTGGGATTTATTATATCGTCTACTGGAGTATTCGTAGATCCCGAGAAGGTAAAATCCATTCGGGATTGGCCTATGCCCGCAAATATTCACGAGGCTCGTAGCTTTCACGGACTTTCCACCTTCTGTAGGAGGTTTGTCCAGGGGTTCAGTACGATCATGTCCTGCTTCACGAGCTGTCTCAAGAAGGGCGAGTTTCAGTGGACTCCGACAGCCACTCGAGCCTTCGAAGAAATTAAGGAGAGATTGACGACGGCCCCTGTCCTACGATTGTCGGATTTTATTCGCGCCTTTGAGGTCGCATGCGATGCGTCAGGGGTTGGTATAGGTGGCGTATTGAGTCGGGAGGGGCACCTTGTTTCTTACTTTAGTGAGAAGCTGAACGAAGCTAAGCAAGTATTATGATCAAGAGTTTTATGTCATAGTCCAATCTCTGCGTTACTGGAGACACTCTCTCCTTCCCCGGGAGTTTGTATTATACCGACCACCAGGCGCTACGTTACCTCGACTCGCAACGTAAGCTGGGACACTGGCACGTGAAGTGGGTCAAATATCTGCAGGACTTTCATTATGTTCTCAAGCAACGCGCTGGTGTTGAGAACAAGCAGGTTGATGTATTGAGTAGTCGTGTATCCTTGTTGCAGACGATGACTGCGAGCGTAGCGGGACTAGAGAGATTGATGTTGGACTATCTGACATGCACTGATTTTGGCGCGATTTACACCGCCCTATCTTGAGACCAACCCGACCCTGTTGAGGGATATCAGATCTATGAGGGGTATCTGTACCGGGGCTCCCGCCTGTGCATTCCACAGACATCTTACCGTGATTATCTGATTTGGGAGTTGCATGCGAGCGGAGCCGCGGGCTACTTCGGGCGAGATAAATCCATAGTCATTATCGAGGACCGCCTCTACTGGCCCGGCCTTAAGAAGGACATAGCTCACGTTGTTTGTCACTGTCGTATTTGCCAGACGGCAAAGGGCACTAAGCAAAACAAGGGTCTATACACGCCTTTATCTGTCCCACACCGCCCTTGGGAGGACATTAGCATGGATTTTGTTCTCGGACTTCCCTGCACCTTACGGAAACACGACTTCATCTTCGTGGTGGTCGATCGGTTTTCGAAGATGACGCACTTCATTGTCTGCCGCAAAACGGCAGATGCGACTCACTGTGCATCTATATTCATGAGGGATGTCTTTCGACTGCATGGTCTGCCCAAGTCGATCGTGTCTGACAGCGATGTGAGATTTATGAGCTATTTCTGGAAGACCCTGTGCCATAAGACGGACACTATTCTTACGTTCTCCTCGGCATATCACCCACAGACGGACGGACAGATCGAGGTAGTGAATCGGAGTTTAGGGAATCTTTTGCGCTGTCTGGTAGGAGAGCATGTAGGTAGTTGGGACTTAGATCTCCCTGTTGCAGAGTTTGCCTAAAATAGTTCAGTCAATAGGTCTACCGGGTTGAGTCCATTTCATATATTATCAGGATATGAACCTAGGAAGCCTATAGACCTCGTCCTGAGTCCTTTAGAGTCGCGCCCTAGTGAGTCTGCTGAGTCATTTGCACAGCATTTGCATGAGTTGCATGAGTCGGTTCTCCAACGAATAATAACAAGCAATGAAAATTATAAAGCTCATGCAGATAAGCGAAGACAAGAACAAATATTTATTGAAGGCGAAAAGGTAATGGTACGAATTAGCCAAGAGAGGCTCCATTCGGGACCTGCCAAGAAGTTAAGCGTTGGGCGAATGGGTTTGTACTCTGTTATTAGTCGTATTAGGACAAATGTCTATCAACTTGATATCCCGACTAGTATGGAAATTCACCTGGTGTTTAATGTTGAGAATCTGACTCCATACCACGAGCCTCATGAGTTATGTGGACCCGAGCAGTGGAGATACCCAGCTACCCCCACCCTCACTGTCGTTATCGTACCACCCTCATACATCCCCACCGTCTGATGGCCACCACAGTCAACCCCCTGTTGACATCCACCTACCTGAGAATCCGTCTTCTTTGGTTTCACCGCAGGCACCACTGATCACATCGGGACCCACCCTTCGAGAGATGAGAGATGAGTGCATCACAAAGATCGGATCCCATCAGTTTGTTCCCACCACGGACGGACCACGATGTCGATACTTGGTACACTGGCAGGGCCGCGGACGACACTTGGATACTACCGGCAGAGCATGATCGACTCGCCCCTAGACTTCGACCTCAGTACGATCATCTCCATTCATCGGAGATGAAGGCTTTTCAGTCGGGGGGATTTGATGGGAATCCATTGAATCATGCACCTGGAGGGGTTCGCCGCAAGGCGGGACCCACGTTCATTTATTCGCGGAGGAAGACTTGATCGGATTGCCGATCGGACTCCGCAGTTGCGTTTGGAATGTCGCCGCGAGTCAAAAAATTATATCAGTTTACTTTTTTCAGTTTATTATTGATGTATTTTAAGGGTCGAACTCACTGGTCAATCATAGTCGTTGATGGGAAAGCTCTAGCTTTTCTTCTCTTATAAATAGGAAGCTAGAGGGCTGAATTGAACCACTGCAAGTTTTGGAGACATTGAATCCCGGAATCCCATAATCCCTCCCCGGTGCCGACGTCGTGGAACCCTAGGTGACGACTCCTAGGCCTCCAAACTCCTCCCCAAGGTAATCTCTACCCCCACCTTCGTTTTCCACCCCTCATATTCCATTCTCCACCACCGGAATCCCCCAAAACTCCCCCTACAGCCACCGGCCTGCAGCCACCCAGCAAACCCTCCCCCGACCCCCCCCCCCCCCCCTTCCCTGTACCGGCGCCAGACCCCCCCCCCCCCCAGTTTCTCTCGGATACTGCCGCCTCCCCCTTCTTCAGCCAAAGGCCGTCGGCCACCATTCATCCCCCCCAGCCCACCGCTGACCCCCATACCAAAACCGGCCACCCCCAAGGGTCCATTTTACCTAGTCGGCCACTCCTTCTTTCCCCTTCGTGGAACCACCTCCAAATAACCTTAATTCTCTAGATCTATTCAGATCTGAGAGTTTCGCTCACGATCCGTTTTCTCCACCGCTCAAACTTTCCATTTTTGGCCCGGATCCTTAGTTATTAAAGGCGCAAGGCGCACCAAGACGCAAAGGGGTCTTGGAGCCTAAGCGCAAAGCTCAAGGCGCAGGCGCGCTCCTAACGAAGGAAAGGAGCAACCACATCCATTTTAAATAATCAGCATCAAACATCATTTCAGCTTCTTGATCAAAATTTTTCATCTAGTCTACTAATTAATCATTCATTATTATCGTTTATATCTCTTAAAAAATAGAATCAATGTGGTCACTTATATCATATTTAAGTCTCAACACACAATTATCTTTCACAAACACTAAATCAATAAAAAATTATTGAGTTCTTACATTTTTTTCTTAATTTTTGAAGAAATAAATTTACGGCAAAAATTTCACTCAGACGCACATTTTATATTCTAAAGGCGCAATCTTTGAGCCTGGTGAGCCTTAGGCGCGTCTTTAATAACATAGCCCGGATCCGACCCTAAATAGCGGATCTACCCCTCCCCGGCCCGGATCTACTTGTACGCGGCCGGATCTACACATCCGGCCCTCTGAATCTTCAGTGCTTCGGTTCAGTCCTCTACTTTGTGAGCTTTTGTAGTATTGTACTATTTGATTCAGCATTTTTCATTTGGTAATTTATCTTATCATGTTGTAAATCCTGTTTATGGACTTTGTTTTGGTACTTTAATAATTTGCAGGAGAAAACATTCGTCGCGCGCTTCGCTTTGACCCTCCGAGCGGAGAAAGCCATTATAATTTGCCCAAAATTAAATATTTGTTTTTATTTAAATATCTGCGTGGTGCTGAAATTACTTTGCTTTAACTTATTTGTCAAAACATTGCTCATTTCATTACATATAGATTTTTGTCACCCTTACACTATCACCTAGCGTCGTAGATTTTGTGCACCCGTAGCCTACTCCTACATCAGTTTGTATTTGACATCCATTGGTGTATCAGTAGGTTTGCATCCATAGTAGGCAGTACTTTCGTTGAGATATGGCAAGGCTGTCAGGACGTCATGCTTCCTCGAGCCCAAGGAAGTACCAAAGATTTTCTAGATATTTGGTTTAAAAGATAGAGGCCAGATGTTGTTTGATAAAGTGTATTCCTTTGAGATCATCTCCCGTAATCAAAATATCATCGACATACACCAAGAGAATCGCTGTTCTTGACAGACGATAACGAGTGAATAAAGAGAAGTCGGCTGAGTTTTGAGTGAATCCAACATCACAAACTACCTGATTAAACTTGTCAAACCATGCTCGAGTAGATTGTTTGAGACCATAAAGAGATTTCTTAAGATGATATACAAGGGACTCTCCTGTGATCTCAAACCCAAGAGGTTGTTGCATGTAGACGGTCTCCTGCAAATTGTCAATGAGAAAAGAATTTTTAACATCCAATTGATGGAATTGTTAGTGTCGATGAACAGAGAGGGAAATTAGGACACAAACAATATTTAGTTTTGCAACGTGCGAGAAATTCTTGTTATAATCGAGGTCATTGTAGAGTAAAGCCAAGAGTCATAAGACAAGTCTTCAGACGTTAAACTGTCCCATCCGAGCCATGTTTGATGGTAAAGACCCACTTACAACCCACACAAGTCTAGTCAAGAGGAAGAGGGACAAGATCTTAAGTATAATTTGCCCAAAGAGCGGGCATTTCGTCATTCATGGCTGCCCACCACCCCAGATATTGAAGAGTCTCCTGCAGAGAGTTAAGGATAGAAATAAAGGATAAAGGAGTCGTAAATTTGTGGAGTAGTAAAGAGAGATGATCTAATGACACAAAATTGGCCAGGGGTGAGCAGTAAAGACTGGTGCCGGATCTTCAGTCCGCAAGGTATCATTAGTAGGGTGTAACTATTGTAGAGCATCGGATCGAGGAGAGCGAATAGTATACATACGGAGAAGAGGTGTTTTCTGGTTAAGAAGTAACAGGAACAGTGGGGCGCTAAAGAGTAGGAGACGTTGGAGGAGTGGTTTGTAAAAAACGAAAAGGCTGGTCCGAGGAATGTTACATCAGCAGATATAACAACCTTTTGATCGCTAGGAGAGTTGCTAACATAGCCTTTTTTGAGCTTGAGGGTAACTAGCGAACATGTATTTGGTAGCACGAGGAGCAAGCTTATCGGTGGACGGGCCAAGATTATGAACATAGCAGATGCAACCGAAGATACGAGGCATGGCTGAAAAGGGAGGTGTAGAGGGAAAAAGAAGGCTAAAGGGAGTTGCAAAGTTGAGTATAGATGAGGGCATGTGGTTGATGAGGTAGCAAGTAGTAGATACCGCAAAATGTCAATAAAGCTTGGAAACCTTCATTTGAAACATAAGAGAACGAGCTACCTCAAGGAGGTGATGATTTTTGCGTTCAGCTACTCCATTTTCTGGTTGTTATGCATACAAGAGGTTTGATGAATAATGTCAAACTCAGTACATAGATTATTAAACGCATGACTCGTGTATTCACGCACATTGTCGGTTTGAAGTTTTAAGCGTGATGGAAAATTGGGTATGGGTCTCAGTGATAAAAGCACGAAACACTAGGTAGTTCAAAGCAGTCATGAAGTAAATATAACCAGGACATGTAAGAGTAATCATCAATAAAGGTAAGAAAGTAACGATAACCAAAAACACTTTTTGTTTTATAAGGTCTCCAAATATCACAATGAACTAAAACAAAAGAATCATTGCTCTGAGTATAATGAGGATAAAAAGAAAACGATATTGCTTGTCAAAGATACATGACTCTCAAGTGAAGTCTTTGAGGGGTAGAGCTAGAAGAGCTTTCCTTAGAATTGGGAGAGGAGCATGACCTAGACATTGATGCCACTTAATAGTGCTAACAAAGGAGAGAATTGAGGGAGGAATGTCAAGAGGGTAGAGCCCATTTGACAGGGTAAATGATAGTTTGCACCAGTCAATCTTGCACAACAAAAGAGATAGATGAAAAAGTTGCGTAGCAATCAAAGCCTTGAGTTAGACAATTAATTGAGAGAAGATTGAAGCCCGAAACATAAATAACCGAACAAAGAGAAATATAGGAACTAAGGAGGCACGTCGACCGATCCAAAAATCGGGGTGGCGTCTTCATTGACCACAGTGATGTACTTGAGGTGCTCAGAGTTCAAGTATTGAGGACATTTCTTGGGAGTAATATGGTACGTTGCTCCGGAATTCATAATTCAAGTTGGACTATAGGAGAGACAAAAGATACCTTCATTGGAGATAGACGCAACAGAGTTGAGCGAACGGCTGATCATCCCTTGAAATGGCTTGAGCTGAGTGCGCAAGGCATCAATGTTTGTTTGAGTGTTGTTCTGAGCATTGACGGCAATAGAAGCATGTGGGTGCAGTGGCACACCGTGCTTACAATAACATGTGACCTCGAGATGATCATCCCTGCCACAGTAGGTACACTTGAGGCGAGCACGAACCTACCCCAAAAAGAGATGCGACCTCTACGAGCAAATGGAGTGGAGAGAGATGTAGAAGATTGTTGGAGCAAAGCCGACGAGAGAGTCTCGGGAGCATCGGGGGGGAGACCATTAAAAGCATGGAGCACATAACCGAAAGAGAAGAAATGGTGGAGGAGGATAGGATCTGAGTCCGGACGCTGTGAAGATGAGAAGGAACAAGGGTCATCATCATAGTGATGCCAACTGCGCCTTTCTGAGTGTGTTGGGCAGCGAGATCTACTGTTGGTGGCTGATGCTAAATTCAGGCATCGACTGGAGTTTTAAATCGCGCAATAAAAAAGGTTCGTCAGCAACCCCCCGACTGAGAGATTAAGGATCAGTGATAATGTCAAACAGGTGTTGCAAGTTGTCCATACCAGAATAAATGGAGTGAAATTCCTCCCACATGGCTTTGGCTGTCTCATGATACACGGTCATACAATATGGTTCACTATCCATCAAGTTTAAAATCCAAGAATGGACACAACCGTCATCACAGAGCCATTCCTCAATGGGCTCAGTAGGAGTAGCCTTGGTCAGATGATAGAGGTATTTTGTCTGAAGAACACTGCGAACGAAATGCACCCACTCAACAAAGTTCTTCTTCCCACTAAGAGAGATAGTGGTGATCAGAAAGTCATCACAAACTTTAGGTAGAGGAGCCGCGGCACGGGCCGGATGAGACGGGGCATCATTCAAGGTCATGGAAGTAGGCAAGGAGCACGGCAAAAACCAGCAGGAAGGTCTGAGGGTGCGATCACGCCGAGGACCAGAGCAGAAGCCACCAAAAGCAAGCAGCAGCAGTTAAGAAGAGGGCGGTCTCTCGGGATCTTGCGGACAAGAAGAGGCTAGTGAACTGGAAGTAGCTAGCGGACAGGGGGCAGCTCGGCGGAGAAAAAGCGGCTCGGCGGTCAGAGGGAGAACGCAGGATTCTTGCGGACAAGAGGCTGTTTGGCAGACAGACAGAGTTTGCGGCAAGGCAACTAGCGGGAACTCGCGGACAGGAGCAGCAAGAAGAGCAGAGGGACGAGCTCGACAACGGATAGGTGTTCGAAAGAACGAGTCGAGCAGAAGCCCTGCAATCTAAGAGATCGGGAGAGTTGAGCGAGCCAGCGGGCTGAGTCGTGACCAAAAGAGAGCGCAATCTCAATGAGCGGCAACCAGAGGGAGCTCGGCGACAGAGAGATATCAGGAGTGCTCATAGCAAACAGAACAGTAAGAAAGGAGCGGTCGCGGTAAACTCCGGACGGGTGGGACCCAATTGGTAGCGGGGAGAAAGTATAAAATTCAAAGAGAATGAGGGGTTTGTTGTGGAGATTTTGAACCAGAGAAGAGGCGAACAGAAATATCCAGACCACGCACACCCCGTGATTAGGCTTGGAGATAGGAGAGAGAGAAAAATTTTAAGATCTGTTTGGCTCTAATACCATGTGAATAAATACGAAAAATGAGAGAAATAAAATAATAATTTTATTAATTTTTCACACATACTTTTACATACAAGTATTTGTACACTTATATAGGAAGAGAGAGGAGAACAATAATCTCATTCTAAGATGTGAAACTAATTCCTATAGAAGTAGTGGGCTTTAGTTGGGCCTTGTTGTGGGCCTTGATACATATTTTATTCAACATTATTAATAAATGATTAATGAGCAAAATAGGTGAAAAATCTGATCAAGACGATAAACAATGTTGATTATTTAAAATGGAAGGGGTTGTGACTTGCCCTCGTCAGGTACGCACCTGCGTCTTAAGCCTTGCGCCTAGGCTCCAAAACACTTTTGTGACTTGCCTTGAGCCTTTAATAACAAAGGTTCCAGCCAACACCCAACCGATTTCATCATCTTCCACCGACTTCGTCCCTGCTAGCTAACGTGACCAAGCCCTACCGCTCGAGCTCTCGCACGACTCGCCGCACACACTGCCATCTGCACCCATCAACCCCTATTCCCGCGACGCTCCTCACGCACGCTTGACTTCGACCTGATGATTTCTCTGTGCATTCTCGTTGTCGCTCTCGGCTCGCTACCACTCCATGTGTCCAACCCTTCTCTCCTTCGGCCTGCACTTCCTCTCAAGCTATTGCACAGTTTTTCCCCTCACTCTGTCGCGCCCGAGCCTCATCAACTTTCGGCCGACACTTGTGCACTTCCTCGGCAACCATCCGTCGGCAGACACAGTCCACAACAACCCCAATGCAACCGCCATTCCACCACGTTTAGCCCCATAGCTTGTTGTCTTCCTTCGGCCCCTCCGTTTCATGCTCCAGACACATTCAATGGCCCACCACGCTGACGAGGATGCCTCTACCTCCGCCTCTGCCTCCGCAGATTCTCGTCCCTTGGATCAACTCGAAGCTCGGCTTGAGGATCTCACTCTTCTCCTTCGATATGTCACAACATGGGCAGTAAACCGCCTACTGCCCCCTCCGCCGCCACCACCGCAACCATCTTGACACGTCCCTGACTACATGAAGTTTCTCCACCCCGCTACAGACATCCACCCGGCCTATATCCGCTAGACTGAGATACATGTGTTTGACAGCGCAACCCCCTCGATTGGATCGCTCGAGTCGAACAGTTCTTTAACCTTCTGTTCACCTCTGCCAAACAAAAGGTTCCACTAACCACTATTTAAATGGAGGGTTCGGCGCTCCATTGGGTGCATCCAACGATCCACAATGGAGGAGGAACTCCACCACTATGACACCCACCAGGCAAGTAATCCAACGATTGCCTCAGCTTCGTGCGCCAGTCTGATATTGTGGCCACCTACATCGACAAGTTCATCGTGATAGTCACCCACGTACCCAGCCTATCCCCCGACCATTACCCGGTGTACTTTCTTTGGGTTTGCAACCCCACCTCTAGGCACGCCTTCGGGTCCACAATCTGACTACTCTTTCTCGCTTCATGGAGCAAGTTGTTGCCTCGGCGAGGAACTCTACACAGCCCAGTCGTCCCCCTCATCCCGACCATCCCACCAACCGATGTCACTACTGCTTCCACCGCCGAAATCTTTGTCGCCTCTTCCCCGCCGCCTTATCCCCGTCTGGATCACCTACCCACATCTGGGCCCCAGTTACTAGGGTCGCCTCTGTCGCCTCCAGTTCTGTCAGACCCACCTCCGTCGGCACCTCGATGACCCCAGTGCTTATAGTTGAAATCAAGTCGTGTTATGTAATGTTTTATGTTTTTTGTTCTTTACCCGCTTAAGGGTATTTTGGGACTTTGTATGGTTTTTCTCCCTTCCTCTATATATATGAGTCAAGGGAGCTCTTAATACTATTTTGGTTTTTTATCCTCTACTTGGTATCAGAGGATTTAACCTAATCCCGACTCACGTGCTTCGCTTCCGTCGTTCGCCTCTTCCTGTCGCCGCTCGCCCGCCTCGCCCTGTTCCTCCCTCTCTCAGTTGGTTTGGCGTCGCCTGAGAAATGAATCGCGGCCCTCTCGCCGGCGGTGGTGCGCGTTGAAGGAGACTGCCGCCTCTCGCCATGATTCGCGCCATGTTACCGTCGTTTTTCCTTTTTCTCTTTGCGAACTTTGCAATCGGCGTCGATCTCTCTGCTGCATCGGTGCCGTAGATATTTGTTGGCGTCGATCTCTCCGCTGCTTCTACATCTCCCCGCTGCTGGCGTCGATCTTTGCTGCATCGGTGCGTTGATCTCTCTGCTGCTGCTGCGTCGATCTCTCTGTAGCTGGATCTACATCTGCTGCTCTGCTTCTACATCTACATCTGCTGCTCTGCTTCTACATCTTCCCGCTGCTTCCAGATCGGGCGTCCATCGGACTTGCCACTGGTTTCTTTCTCTTATTTCGTTGTCGGTGTCGTATGTCATTTTTTCTTCGCCAGCAGCGTCTCAAGATTCAGCCCCTGATGTCTCTTATGGTTGGAGTCAATTCCAGTGCCGCTGCCTCTAATTTCTATGTTTTTCAGATCTGCAAAGTGATGTTCCAGTGCCAAATTTGTTGTCTCCATTGTTAGGGTTGATTTTTTTTATCTTGTCAGTTTTTTTTCTCATGGACGATTCTTTGGCGGTCGTTGAATCTTCATTTCCTTGTGTTGTGACACCCCGGATGGGTGATCCTCAACGGTCTTCGGGTCACGCTGGCTCCCTGAAGGTCACCATGGTGCCCTTAGATAGGAAGAATTACCTTGAGTGGTCTCGGGCAGCACAACATGTCATCCGCAGTCATCAACTATTTGGATATATTGATGGGACCATTGTGGCGCCTCCTCCGGGTGATCCTTCTTTGAAGAGGTGGGAATCCGAAAATTCTCTGCCCGTATCCTGCCTCCTACATTTCATGTCCCCAAAGGTGTACCGCAGCTACATGTTGATGGATTCTGCCTATGAGATTTGGACTCGGGCACGTGAGACGTATTCCCAGATTAGTAACTCCACTCAGATTTATGAGCTGACGTGTCGGATGCTGGAGTTACGTCAGGGAACCATGATAGTGTCGTCTTACTTCTCTGAGTTCGAGCGTATCTCTCAAGAACTGGATTATTTTGAGCAATTTACTCATGTTTGTACTTCCGATGCAGTGTTGTTACAGAAAAAGGACGAACGATTTTGTCTTCATGTGTTTCTGATGTACTTGAACATGGACATGGATTTGGTTCGCACAAATATTCTACACCGATCCCCTCTTTCATCTCTTCGGGAGACCTTTAGCATGGTCATTGGTGATGAAGACCGTCGGAGATCTCTGAGCACGGCTGCTCTGCCTCACTCTGATCGCTCTGCCCTTACTAGTGTTGGCCGAGATGGCTACAACCCTACCAACACGATTCCTACTTGTGATTATTGTGGTCGTCGGGGCCACATTAGGGACGTGTGCTTCAAGCTTCATCCTCACCTTGCTCCACATGGATCCGGCCATGGTCGTGGACGTGGTCGCGGCCCGGGACGAGGTCGTGGTCGTGGTCCTTATGATGTTGCTTACTCCACTGAGGTTCACGACGACACACATGGTCCTCCACCAGGACATTTTACTACCTCGGAATTGGATGCTCTCTGTCGCCTCCTGCACTCTCAGTCTGCCACTCCTCAGAGCAGTACCTCTACTTCCTTTGTTACCATTGTTGTACCCAGCGCCCATGCTGCTCTACTCCCTCGTCTGAGTGGATCATTGACTCGGGAGATACCGATCACATGACTGGCTCCACCTCAGGTTTCACTTCTTACTCTCCCTTGTCTGGTAAGGATAAAGTTATCTCTGCAAATGGTACTTTGTCCCCCATTGCGAGCAAGGGCAATATTCTTTGCTCCTCGTCTCTTTCTACTTCTTCTGTTTTGCATGTCCCTTCATTTACACGCAGTCTTCTTTCAATTACCAATCTCACTCGGTCACTTAATTGTTCGGTAACCTTTTTTTCCTGATTCTTGTGTTTTTCAGGAACTGGGTACGAAGCGAATCATTGGCAGTGGTAGGAATCGTGGTGGCCTGTTCTATCTGGATACTACCTCATCGACTCTTGCACTCTCTTCTGCCGCTATTACTGATATTGATGCTCAAAGCTGGCACTTGCGTCTCGATCATCCGTCTTTAGTCTATCTTCAAAAACAACTTCCTACTTTATCTCCTTTTGTGAAAGCTTTAAAATGTGATGTTTGTAAAAAATCTAAACATGTTAGACATTCTTCGTCGCATTTATCTTCCCCTAGCACTACCCCTTTTGCTCTCATACATTCTGATGTTTGGGGTCCTTCCCCTGTTGTATCTTTAACTGGTTATCGTTGGTTTGTTACCTTTATCGATTGTTTTTCTCGTACTACTTGGGTGTATCTCTTAAAGAAAAAAATGAGGTGTTTCTTGTTTTTCAAACCTTTCATAAAATGGTGCAAACTCAGTTCAATGGTAACATCCGTGTTCTCCGTAGTGATAATGGGGGGGAATACGATAATTGTGTAGCATTTGTCTCCTACCTCGTTAATCATGGCATCATTCATCAAACCACTTGTGTTTACACTTTCACCCAAAATGGGGTTGTTGAACGGAAAAACAAGCATCTCCTTGATGTTGTCCGGTGTCTTCTCACTACCATGCATCTCCCTAAATCATATTGGGGTGACGTCATCCCAACCGCTACTCATCTTATCAATCGTCTTCCTTCACGGGCTCTTAACTATACTACTCCTCTCGCCCGTCTTTCCTCTACTTCTGAGGTTTATACCTCTCATCTTCCACCACGCATCTTTGGGTGCATATGTTTTGTTCACATTCATCTGCCTCATCGTGACAAGCTTGATCCTCGGGCTCTCCGGTGTGTTTTTCTTGGCTACTCTACCACTACAAAAGAATATCGGTGTTACCACCCCCCTTCCAGACGTTTTTTCTGTACCTTGGACGTGACCTTCCGGGAGGAAGAATCTTACTACTTGGACTCGACTCACTCCACTCGTCAGGGGAGAATGATGTCATCGAGTCAGTGTCTCTCCCTCTGATCACTTCTACACCAATCATCCCTTCCACTATAGCTTTTGCACCTACAACACCACCTTATGTACCTACACCTACCTCACCTACACCTACCTCATCCACATTTACGTCGCCTTCTCCCATATATCACCATCTGTCCCTCATCTCGCAGTTTCCTCGTATATATCATCGCCGCAAAACAGGTAAACAGTCCTCCCTTGTTCTATCGCTGTTATTGTCATCTTCGAACTCAGATTTTGATGTTGATCTGCATGTTCTCATTGCGGTGCTAAGAGGTAAGGTTGTGTGTACTGAACACCCTATCTCTAATCATGTTACTTATGATCATCTCTCTCAGCCTCATCATGGTTTTATATCTTCCCTGTCCGTCATTACTATCCCAAAGAAGTGGGAGGAGGCAGTTTGCATTCCGGCATAGACTCAAGCAATGCAGGAGGAAATGTCCGCCTTGGATAAGAATCACACATGGGATGTCTCTTCTCTTCCTCCCGACAAGAAATTCATCGGTTCTAGGTGGGTCTTCTCCGTTAAGCAAAATCAGGATGGTAAAGTTGAGCAATATAAAGCTCGTTTGGTGGCTCGTGGTTATGCCCAGACTCAGGGGGTCGACTACCAGGAGACCTCTGCCCCGGTAGCAAAGATGGACTCTGTTCGTGTGATCCTGTCTTGTACGACGTGTTTGGACTGGGATCTCCATCAGCTGGATGTCAAAAATGTGTTTCTGCACGGTGATCTAGAAGAAGAGGTGTACATGACCTTTCCCCCAGGTTTTGTGAAAAATGGACAAGAAGGACTGGTCTACCGACTAAGGAAGTCGTTGTACGGGCTCAAGCAGTCACTCAGGGCTTGGTTTGGCAAATTCCACAAAGTCACGATCAAGTTTGACTACAAACAGGGTCATTCCGATCATACTTTGTCAGGAAGAATGAGGGAAAAGTTGTTGTCCTTATTGTTTACGTTGATGACATTGTGATCACCGAAGATGACTTAGAGGAGATCTCAAAGCTGAAGACTCTTCTGTCAGCAGAGTTTGAAGTTAAAGATTTGGGAAGGCTTCGCTACTTCCTAGGTATTGAAGTGACTCGTTCTGATCGAGGTATCTTCGTCTCGCAGCGCAAGTATGTTTTAGATTTGTTAACAGAGACTGGGATGTTGGGTTCTGTTCCTGCAAACACCCCCATGGAGGAGAATCATAGTATTGATGAAGATAGCGATGGGGATCGCACAGATGCTTCAAGCTATCAGAGATTGGTTGGAAAGCTTTTATACCTCTCACACACTCGTCCCGACATCACATATGTTGTTGGGATCTTGAGTAGGTATACGCATGCCCCAAGGATCAGACATCAGGATGTTGCATATCGCGTTCTACGGTACTTAAAGAAGGCTCCGGATCGGGGGCTGATGTTCTCAAAGAACAACCATTTAAAGATAGATGTATTTACTGACGCGGAATGGGCCGGAAGCCGTGATGATAGGAAATCTACAATGGGGTATTGCACTTTCGTTGGTGAAAATTTGGTCACGTGGTGTAGCAAGAAGCAGAATGTGGTGGCCAGATCTAGTGTCGAAGCTGAGTACCGGTCTATGTCTCAAGGCCTCTGTGAAGGTCTATGGTTTCGCACTTTATTGCAAGACCTGGACCTCCACGAGGATGCTCCTATTTCCCTGTTCTATGACAACAAAGTTGCTATCAGTATAGCTCACAACTCGGTCCAGCAAGATAGAACTAAGCATGTCGAGGTTGATCGTCATTTCATCAAAGATCATCTTGAAAAAGGAAACTTAGTTACACCTTTCGTTCATTCCAGAGATCAGTTGGCCAACGTCTTCACCAAGAGCTTAGGGTGTGATGTCGTTATTGATGATATCTAAATACCCGGAATGACAGAGATTTAACATTCGACTTGAGGGGGAGAGTTGAAATCAAGTCGTGTTATGTAATGTTTTATGTTTTATGGTCTTTACCCGCGTAAGGGTATTTTGAGACTTTGTATGGTTTTTCTCCCTTCCTCTATATATATGAGTCAAGGGAGCTCTTAATACTATTTTGGTTTTTTATCCTCTACTCTTATCTCACCAGCAACACCTCGAGCTTCACCACAAGGGTCTTTGTTTTCACTGCCAGCAACCATACTCGTCCACCCACATCTTCCCTCTCAAATGTCTGTGTACTGCTCGGATCTGAAGACGACGGTCCTGACTGGTGACTTGAATCATCTGACACTCGTTGATGACCCATATGGACCTCGACCTTGAGGACAAGGTCAATTTTTCGGGAGAGGAGTGTTTATGCGAAGACGGTTGTCACGTGCCCCTTAATAGTCTATGTAGCCATAGCAGCATTATCGTATTTTATGTATAGTCACTCCCGTCTATATTAGAGAGTGGGTGAGTCATTTAGCTATATCTAAGATCTTGTTTAATTTTAGGCTCTCATTGGTGAGAGAGACTTTTAGAGAGAACAAGCCCCCAAGACAAAAAGATAGAAATTTGGGCTAAGTATGCGTATATAGGTGCAAATGTCAAATATTACAAATAACTTATGATGTACAAGTACAACAAATTGAATGTTGGTAATCTAAAAGGAATTATTTGGTAAAATAAAATGTAAGTGTTGTAACTTGTAAGAAAAAAACATCCATGAAGCAAGCCATGGTAGCAATAGTTTCAAGATTTTGAGAAAGAGAGTCACCTTGAACGGAGGTCAAAGGTAAGGCTTATGGTATAGAGGAGAATTAACATTGAGGTGGTTAAGAAAGTAACCAAAATAGATCTATTAGGACAAGTTAATTACACTAAAATTATCTTTCATGATAACCTAACTTACATATTTGTTGTAGGGTTCATTACATATGAATATATATATCATATATAAACTCATGTAATGATACCCGCACACACTCGCCGGAGGAGTCACGCATCATCAAAACTATCGAAGCGCGCATATGGAAACCTCCTTAATTAATTCATGTAATTAATTGGTATTAATTAATTTATTATTAATTAATTACTATTGATTAAATTTTATTTTTTGGTTAATGTTATGTGAGCTCCCCCCCCCTCCCTATATAAGGAGGCGGAATGGGAGTGTTTGGATTGTCTTTGGTTTTAGGTTTTGGCTCTCATTTGAGAGAGGGGGTCATAGGAGAAACCAGCCTCCTTGATCTTGGTCGGAGTTCGCTCCGGATTGTATCCGTATTTTCGTTTAATGCAATCATGTCTCGTCCTTCGTTCGTAGATGTATCAATGGTCTGATCTGCCGCCCTCGTCCGCTCGTTCCAAGCCGTCGGGGATCAAGCCACGATGAACACCCCCCTCAACTCCATCTCCATTTGTGCCAAGCTCGATCGGCATACCGAGATGCTCGACAACATTCTCGACATGGCGCATCGCCTCCACGATAAGCTTGATCGCCTCGTCGAACACGATCGGCTTCCTCCGGCCGCCGCCGCACCACCAGCGGCCGTTTCCGGCCCGCCGCCGTTTCCAGCACCAGCCGCTTTCGGCCCGCTGCAGTCGTCTCCAGCAGCAACCGTTGCCGCAGCAGTAGCCCGAACCCCTCCAACAACAACCATTGTCGGCCAGCAACCGTCTCCAACAGTGGCGGTAGCGGCCGCACCTCCAGCACCGTTTCCAGCAGCAGCAAGGACATCCTGCACCCTCCGCTTCTTCGGCCGCCCGCTTCAGTCTGCGTCACTCCCGGCGGCCGCCGGATCCAACCCGCCACCATCCTCAACCTCCTGCTCCAGCCCGTCAGATCATGGCCGCGGAATTGCTACCCCCCCCCCCAGCTAAGGTCGTGCCTCCAAGCAGCGCGCGCATCGCCCGGCCTGACGCCCTAATACTCGTCATTGAACCGTTGTTTCCTTTTCCCGCTGGCCACGCCCTAATCAGCGCCCCCCCCCCCCCCCACCCCCACCCCCACCCTTCTCCTTTTTTTAATTACAACAGGCCCTACCACCGGCTCAATCACACCCACATTTTCCCTTTCCTTTTTCCCTCTCCTCTATGGTCACGTCTCTTCCGTTCTTAAAGATCCCGACAAAAAATTTCGAGCTCGGCCTTGAGGACAAGGACGATTTTCAAGACCGGCATATTGTTACCCGCACGCACTTGCCGGAGTAGCCGCGCCTCATCAAAACTATCGAAGCGCACATATGGAAACCTCATAAATTAATTCATGTAATTATTTGGTATTAATTAATTAATATTAATTAAATCTAATTTTATGTTTAATGTTATGTGAGCCCCCCCTCCCTACATAAGGAGGCGGTATGGGAGTGTTTGGATTATCTCTGGTTTTAGGTTTTGGCTCTCATTTGAGAGGGGTCATAGGAGGAACCAGCCTCCTTAATCTTGGCCAGAGTTCTCCATGAATTGTATCTGTATTTCTGTTTAATGCAATAATGTCTCGTCCTTCGTTCGTGTATAACATGCACAATATTAAATTATAGTCTTTCATTCTCTCCCGCTCTCAGTCGCTAACATGGTATCAAAGCCATTTTCTTAATCTTGTCGCCTCCCAATTCCCCCAGGCATCTCATGTGATCTTTGATATCTCATGGGAACGTCACCCTTCAGATTGCCTTTGCAGATAACACATTCCTTGTTATAGGGAACACGACGCCCTCCAGATCCCCCCCCCCCCTCTGGGTCTTGTTCTTCTCTGTTTACCACGGATAGATGTAGGCTCTCAACAATGCATGCTTGCTTCTTCCAAAGCTCTTGAAAACCCAGTAGACTCCTCGTCTCGTTGTTGAAGCCAGGAAAAGTCTCAACCTCAGAATTCGGACCAATGTCGCCTAAGGTTACCGGTTCATGGGTAAGATCAAACGGCAGGAAGGTCCCACCACGTACCCGGATGCTCTAAAGGAGCAGTCCCTTCTTAACCAAAAATGGTCAAACTAGGTGCGCGGGAGACTAGTTGATGACTAAGTCGCAAGGACGCGACCTGGCCTCTAAGGAAAAGGAATCCAAAGACTCGGCTAGTATCTTGAAAGGAGAGCACGCGAGTATCCTGCAGAGGATTTTTCATCCTCCACCTCGTACCCGTGGGGTCCTATTTATAGGGAAATCCAAGGAGGGGGGTCATATTTATACCCCACCCCCTGGCGATTAGGCGACTTACAAGGGGAACTCGCACTGGTTGGGCGAGTATCTGGCCTAGTCGCCTATCTGGCGAGTATGCGAGAGGAGCTCGCCATACTCGCCCAGGCCTTCCGCGGTCTTGCGCGCTGACTCCGACTTCTATCTTGACTTGTTGACTTTGACTTCTGCTGACCTGGTTGTGGTAGGACCCATCCTCGACGAATACGGATTGTACAGTTGAGTCATGCATTCTTGTCTAATCAAAGACCTAACATGTTTGAACGTTGATGTTCTTTCGTGTTCTAGTTTTTGTGATCCCTCTCTCATCATCTGCCCTCTTCAGCATTGTAGCCATTAAACTTCTCTCAACATCATGCGTCGTCCATTTAGATGGCCTATGTTGTGTGGTTTTTCAATAAATATGTACATATTTTACCAAATTCATCCTATTTTGAAATGTTGGCACTTCCACGATCTGCCCCATCTAATCTCCTTGGTGGTCGGATCCAAATAGGGTTTGCTTCTATTAGATGGGGGGGATGATCTACCCCAGCTGCCCAGATCTAATCTTAGCGGTTGTAGCTCATCCCACCAAGCCCCTTTATTGAACTACTTGCATCTGCAATTGTAACTCATTCTGCCAAGTACTGAGGAGTGGATCCCAAGTCCTAATCCTTTTGGTTAAATTCTTTGTGTGTGCTCCTAATTGTTGGAGTTCCTGATTTCTCTGTTTTGTGACACTGGTTTGGCCTTGTAGTGTAATTGTCACCTACTGTTTCATACTGTAATTGTTGAGTTCACAGGTTATCACCATGAGTGGCAGCTCAACCTAAAGAGGTAATATCTTCCAGTTCCACTCCTCTAACATCCTTATCGGTTACTCCGAGCTATTCTTTATTATTTTTACTCTGCTAATAATCACGACTTTTAAATATCCTGCCCTACCTACTAAAATCTCTGCTTCGTGGCTCGTGCCGATACATACTACAAATGATTCTACAATGGCTGTCACTTACACTAGGCAACTTCTTCTTAAATGAATCTCCATAATACTTACCACGTTCCCAATATGTCCTTAAACCAAGGTCTCCCTGTATTTTATCCCCTTTTGATTGTCATGTACAAGTTCCGCATATGAAACAAACTCTTGGGATATGCAGCAAAGTGGTCACCTATTTGGGATATGTTGCCACCACATCTATCCCATCTCTTTATCAGTGGCATCTCTGCATAGGTAATGTAACACCTCAAAACTTCACACCTTAACTTCTAGAAGTCTATTAAACTAATAACTTTGAGTCTTTTAATACTGGCATTGTCAACTTGAAAAACTACCAGATTTGTCATTTACTAATAATCCATCTATCTCAGATAATCCTTTTGGAACTGTTCATTATGATATTTAGGAATCATCCAATACTTCATTTGTAAATGATATTCAATAATGTCATATTTTACTGATAATTTCTTATGCTTTAGCATAATTTATTTCTTGAAAAATATATCTATTGCCAAAAAATTACATAATTTTAGCTACTATGATCAAACTCAATTTCCCACACGTCAAGGTTTTGCATCTGATAATGCTATGGAATATAAAGAATCGTTTTTTCTCAAGTTTCTCAAGCAATAGAGAATTGTTATTCAAAATTTTCAATTCTTATACTTGGCAATAAACTGGCAGAGCTGAGCAAAAACACCGCCAAAATTCTTAACTCTATAAATGCAGTCCTTTTTTTGGTTCATGCCCATAAAAATTTTGCAGGAAATGGACAATTCTTATTCTACCAACCGTGCTCAAAAAGTGATTCTCCACAATGTCTTCACTGTGTGTCTTCCAGGTAAACCCCTTAATTGCTCTACTCCCAAATCTTGTGGGTGAATTTGTTTTATTTTACTCCAACCCCATGAACATACCAAATTGGAACCTCATGTCTCTGCCTATTGTGTTTTAGGTTATGCAACAGAACATAAAGGTTATCATTGGTGGGATTATAGCCCCAATTAATTATGTATATATACTTATATAGATATATTACCTTTGAGAAGATATTTTTGTTCTCAACTATTTCAAAATTGCATCAGACTTTCTGAAGCAGGATAAGGCTTTAGAGTCCAAGGCTGACCTAATTAAGAATAAATGCAGCAGACCGCAGACATAATCAGTGACTGAGATTACGATATATCCTAATACTGGTGTGATGCAACTATACAACTCACAAAAACCCAAAGTCAGATCGCAATAAATAAATTTGCTTTAAACTTAAACAGAAATGACAAAAGATCAGAACGATCTCAATTTAGGGTTACAGATAATAATTGCAAACAATGAGAAATTAACTACATAATGAATAAATAATACACGGCCAATCAAATAAATAGTCAAATGCAGTAAAGTAAAATATCACTGAAATAGTACCGGAATTTTCGTGCAACACGGGAATACGAGCCTACTAAAAATCCACTGAATACTAAGGGTGAGAAGGAAATTGGAGATAGGATTGAAGTAGAGGCCATCTATAGTAGTGGAAGATAAATTGATTGTTGTCTATAGGTGAATAAATTGATTGTTGGCTACGAAAGAGAACGGTGGTTAGTGCAGGATTGGAATTTATGGTGGAGCTGGAGCAGGGGCAATGGCTGGTAATGGGATTGGGGGAACTTGTAATGAAGTTGGGAAGGGAAATAGTTGTTAGTGGGACCGTCACGAGCGAAGGTCTGTGATTGGAAGAAACCATAGGATGCCGTTCAAGGGGATGTGCAGGGGACTGAAGGGATACAACCTCCAGAGTAGTGGCAGTTGGAAGTGGATGGAGCTAAGGCTATGGCAGGATTGGAGGCTGAAACACCTCTGGCGGGGGAAGAAGCAAGCTTCGTCACCTACGCCTACCATGACTGGGTGGCTCTATGGTAGAAGCCCAAACTCTCAATCCCCAATGCCTTGGTGATCAATAAGTACAAATAGAGGGGGAATAGGCTAAATGTATTTGATGGCCCGACAAGCCTAATCTAGGTATTTATCCTAATTCTCAAAACATAAAATATGAAAAAAGAACACTCTGAATGTGACGGTGGGCTCCGATGGTCCAAATGACGATTCAATAACAGGTTGCAAAGAGAATATACCCATAAGGGTCTTGGATAGAGGTGCTCTGCACGATACGGCCAATCCACACCAATTTCACTTCCTCATTCCCACTATTTATGCATGCATCAATGAAGTCATTTCCTAGTTATGATGCAGTTGCTTCTCAAGAACTCATTGCTCCTCTAGAACTCGTTGTTCCGCATACCTCCATGTCATCCCTTAGAGCAACTGCTCCAACGAATGATTATGTGTTTGATCCCTCTCATCATTCAACATGGATAAGAGAAATCTGGCATTACCTTGTTGACTTCCAATGCTTCTTTGTTATACTTCTCCGGTGTGAACCCTACACTTAAAAAGAGGCTAGTACTAACTCTTTTTGGCAACAAGCCATGGAGGAGGAACTTCAAGTTTATAGAATGCTCACACTTAGGATTTGGTAGATCTAACCTTTGGAAAGACATCTATTAGGTGCAAATGGATTTATAAGATCAAAATTTGTTTGCATGGATGTGTGAAATTATACAAAGCTCATCTGATAGCCAAAGGATATTCTCAGGAGTATGGTATGACTATGAAGAGGTTTTTTATAACGATTCAACACCGCAATATCTTAAGTATTGTCCATTGTAATTTATCACAGCCCATACTGAGTTGAACCGCATGGTTTTGCCCTTTTCCATAGATGGCCTACAAGCACTTCCCTGGAGGTCACCCATCATGTACTACTCTCACCAGAGCACGTTTAACTATGGAGTTTCCAATACAACTTCATTACTTTCTTCAATAAGGCGCATCGGATATTTGAGGGTCTAAATTATTACTTAAGACCAGTAACTTTACCTATAATTGGAAGCCTGTCATCTTAGAATCCAGTCAGGAGCTGCTTCGTTTGGGTTACACAGCCCCCAAAGACGCTCCCCACTCCCATCGGGCTGTCCTCATCTAATTCGGAATGTTACAAGCCACTAGCTTCCACATGGTTCTTCCTCAAACTGCCCATCTTACTACAGGAGTCTGGAAATTATATCATTTGTAATGACTTAAGCCCCACAATATCAAAAATATTGTCCGTTTTAATTCATCTTAGTTCATATTGAGCTAAACCGCATGATTTTACTTTTTTCCATAGATGTCCTACAAGCACTTCCTAAGAGGCCACCCATCCCGGGACTGCCCCCATTGGAGTACGCTTAATTATGAAGTTTCCAACACAACTCCACTACTTTCTCTAAAAAGGCACCTCTAATATTTGAGGGTTCAAATTATTACTTAATCTCAGCTACTCTCTCTCTCTCTCTCTCTCTCTCTCCAATTTTGATATGAGGTTCGGTTCATTCTTGAACCGCCTTTTACCTAGAAGTATGCCATCCTAGAAGCATATCGGGAATTGCTTTGTCTGGGCTACAAGGCTCCCAAAAACACTTTCGGCACTCATCGGATTCAAAATGCTATACCTTTGCTCATGTAGCTCATCTAATAAATGTGCATAGCTTGTTAGTAAGTAGGTGTTAAATCAACTAGTTGTCAAAATGCATTTCTCAATATTGATTTGACAAAGAAGGTATATGTGTGTCAGTCACCCGATTACTCTTATCATGCTAACAATGTTTGCAAGTTTTAGGGATCCTTATATGATTTTAAACAAGCTTCTCGTGTCTGGTTTGATATATTCTATTATTTCATAACTTGGTTTCATTTTTAATCCGCATTATTCCGCTTTATTCATTCGGTATACTGGTTATGGTATTGTTATGTTTCTTCTTTAAGTTGATGATATGATCATAACATGTGTTGATATAGCATGTATATCAGAAGTACAATAGTATATCATCTCTTTGAAATGAAGAATCACATTTTTTAGGTCTTCACAATTTATGTCATTCTCTGCCAGAATTAGTCATCAAAACTAGATTCACTCTTTCGGAATCCAACATTTTAGCTTACTTCAATAGATGGCACCCCCTTGAAGATCCTACTTGTGGCTGACATCTTGTTAGAAGATTATTCTATCTCAATATAACTTGGTCACACATTACATATGTCGTCCACTTGGTTAGTTAATTCATGGCAGCTCTTCTCTCATCTCATTTTGTAGTAGTTTTTCGCTATGTCAAAGAGAATTTTCTATGGCCTCCACTTCTCAACAAATTATACTCGTGTACTATTTCATTATCTTTCTATTATGATATTGATTGCTTGAGGATTTAACTTATCGACAGTATACTATAGGTTATTGATACTTATTGTGTGATTCTCTTATTTGCTAACATAGTGTTAGAAAATAATGATGTAAAAGGCCCATAGTGGAGCTCATTATAGGCCTCTTCCTCTACTTGAAATAATCTCACATCATGAAATTGGGATTTCTCTCTCTCTCTTCTCTCCCTATATAAATGTATTCATACTTGTTTTTGTATATTGAAGAAGTATATACTAGGTTTCTACATGGTATCAGAGCTTCCGACCCCCCTTGGGCGGTCTCTGAATCTCTAACTGTTTTCCCTTGGGCAGTCTCCTTCCTTCCCGTGGGCTCGGCGAGCTACCCCTTTTTGCCGGATAGTTTTCTTCTGTCCACACAGTACTCGGCGAGTTCCTCCCATCCTGGTTCTCTTGTATTTTCCTGTGCTTTTATAACCTTTGTTGTCGGGACCCACCTCTCTCCCCTCCAGCGGTCTACCTTGTGTCCGCTGCGTTTTACCTTCTTGCCCTCTCGTGCTCCTTGAATCACGTGGATTGCCTCTTCTAACCACTACGGTCTTCCTCTCCCCGTTGCAGCCTCTTTTTCGATGCGGTCTCTTCCTGTTGATCACCACAGCTTGGTTCTGTCTAGCCACTAGCGACTTCCTTTATCGCCAAGCTTCTCTTGTTTGCCGCTACCGCGGGCTGTCGCGGACTCTTGCCGTTGAACGCTCTTTACTCGCCAAGCTTCTTCTGTTTGCCACTACTGCGAGCTGCCACTTTTCTGCTGTCCGCTGCGATCTTCGGCCTGTTTGCCCTTCTGCGATTTCCTTTATCTGTGGCGGTCTTCTCACTGCTTGCTGAGGTCTTGTTCTTGTTGTTGTGGTTTAGCCGTTGCTAGCTCAGTGTGGTCTCCTTGCTTAAGATCCCTTTCGGCCACTGCGAGTTGCGGCCTGCTTTGATTGCCCGCGCGGGGTTGCCTTCGCGGACTGTTGGTCTTCTTCTCTGTCTGCAGCCTGCTCTTGTTGCCCGCCTCTCCCCTTACCGAGCGGTCTTTACTCTGTATTTGTCGGGTGTCTCCCGCTTGCTCTCTTGTCGGTTTCTACCTTTGTTGTGTGCACTGCCGATCTCCTTATCCGTTGTTTTTTGTCTGTCGACTCCTTGTCGCATTGCTTAGCCTCCTACCCGTTTGTTGTGCCTTCCCGCCAGTTGTGCTTGTGGTTTGCTTCCCCTGCTGGTTAGCCGCCTTGGGTAACCGACAACCCTCTTGGTCATGGATACGTCTACTGTTACTTCCTCTCCTGTTGCGGGGGTAGCCCCTGTTCCTGAACTCTGTGACGAGTTACGCATCATTACCATTTCTCTGACAGGGAAGAATAACTTTGTTGAGTGGGTGCATTCTGTTCGTCGGGTTCTTCAGTCAAAAGAATTTCTGCATCATTTAACTCAGGATGTTCTCATTGCACCTGCTGATGATTGGCTTTGTAATGATGTGCGTGTTCAGACGTGGCTCCTCAACTCCCTTGATGGTGAACCTTACTGCATGGCTATGTATCACGAGTCAGCCAAGGCAATGTAGTTATGTAGATGAACTTCATTCTCTCTACTCAGGAAAGGACAACCTCCAACACCTGTATGACATCATCACCGATCTCCAGTCGCTTGACACTGGCGGTGCTACCGACTTAACCTCTTTTGTTGCTCAGTCCAAGACTCTAGTTGAAGCCTGGATTCACCATCAACCCCCGACTATGGATCTTGCTACCTAGCGCGCTCAGAAGGAAGCAGTTGGTATTGCTATGATGATGGCTCGTGTCCCGTCTCATCCTCAGAGTGTTCGGGCTCAGATCCTCTCATCTGCTACGAATCCCTCATTCTCTGATGTGTGCTCCGTACTGCTAAAGGTTTCACCACCTCCTGATACTATCAACCTTCCTTCACCAGCTCTTCTCCAGCACTCTTATGCGCTATTACTGCCTCTACCTTCCCTTTCCCGTGGAGGCGTGCTGGGTCCCGGGGGAGGGGTCGCGGCGGTCGGCCCCGGCCTAAGTGTTCTTTCTATGGCAAGGATGGCCACCTTGAGGCGACAAGCTATCGTAAACATGGTCTTCCTCCTCGTCCAACTGTTGTTGTCGCTACTCACAGCCCTTCTACCACACGTGTTGATCTTGATGAAGTTCGCCTCCAGCTCCAACAAATCCAAGGGCTGCTCCACAACTCACCTGTCTTTATTGTCTTTGTCTCTAATGAAGGTATCGCTTATCTCTCCATTAGTCCAAGCTGGATAGTGGATTCAGGTTCTACTCACCATATCACCTTCCTGAAAGCCACCCCAATATTTGAATTCTCCACATCCCAAGTTCATCACCATAGCCAATGGCAACACCGGTCCTGTCTCCGGCTCGACCGATATACCTCTCAATTTCTCTATTTCTCTTTGCTTGGCTCTCCATGCCTAGGGCCCTCCTTTCAATTTACTCTTTGTCAGTCGCCCCACTGCTGATTTGCATTGTTCTATCACATTTACTTATTCGTCTTTTTTGATGCAGGATCGCAGGATGCAGAGTATCAATGGTAAAGGACGACTGCAAAACGGGCTCTATCTTCTTGATATCTCCTCTACCGTTCTCTCCTCTGCCTCCTCGGTTGACTGGCATCGGCGTCTTGGACATGCTCCTCTTCCAGTTCTACAGAAGGTGCTTCTTGATGTTCCGCTTCCTGTTTTTACATGTGATTCATGTATTTTGGGGAAATAACATCGTTCCTCTTTTTCTTTTCATTATATCTGGAGTTGTGCTCCGTTTATGTTAATTCATTCTGATGTTCGGGGCCCGTATAAAATAGCAAATGTGTCTGGCTATCGTTATTTTATTAGATTTATTGATGATTACTCTCGAATGATCTGGTTGTACTTACTTTGTGATCCTTAGAGCATCCTCATGTATTCTGTGTTTTCGTTCTGGAGACTCGCACAAAATTTGCCGATAAAATCAAAACGCGGACGAATAATGCACGTGAATACACGAGTCATGAATTCGATAATCTTTGCTCTGAATTTGACATTATTCATCAGACTTCGTGTGCTTATACTGCTCAACAAAATGTTGTGGTTGAGTGCAAGAATTGACATCTTCTTGATGCTACTCGCCACCTCATGATTCGGATGCATCTTCCCAAGGCGTATTGGCATTTTGTTGCTTTGATTGCATGCTTTCTCATTAACCGTCTCCCCTCCTCCGTCTTCAATCATGCAACCACATTCAGTGTTCTCTTTCCTTCCACCCCACCACTTCCCCTCACCCCTCGTATATTTGATTGCACTTGCTATGTTCATCATCTTGGTCTCTCCATTGACAAAATCAATCCTCAGGCAGTCAAACAGATGTTTGTTGGTTATTCTCGTACTCACAAATGGTGCTACTTCTCCACTATCCGCAAAGTTACTGTTTCGACAGATATCATCTTTCTGGAGAATCAACCGTTTTTCCCTGCTTCATCACAACCACTTCCCCAATCATCATCATTACTACGGCATGTCGTCCTCGTTACATCCACCTTGTCACCACTGTCTCCTACCAACCCTCCTATTCTCCAACCACCTCCACTTCTTCGTGTCTACACTCGTCGACCTCCTCGTTCTGCCACCCCACTGCAGTCGGCTTCCACCTCTGGCACTGTGCGACCTGTTGATCCAACTCCTGCCTCCACAGCTCATCCAATGGCAAATTACGTATCCTTACATCGCCTGTCCCCGGCGTTTCAGAAATTTGTCACTACATTATTCTTTATCTATGTCCCTAACTTTGTGCAGGAGGCTCTTCAGTATTCGGGTTGGTCGGCGGCCATGGACGAAGAAATGACAGCCCTCTGGGCTAATCACACGTGGGATCTGGTTTCTCTTCCTCCATGACAGACTCATGTTGGTTGTAAATGGGTCTTTGTCATCAAGCATGCTGGTGATGAGACAATTGACCGTCTTAAAGCCCGTCTGGTGGCTTGTGGCTTTACTTAACAATAGGGTCTTGATTATGAGAAAACGTTCTTTCTTGTGGCCAAGCTCAATATGATCTGTGTGCTTCTCTCAGTAGTTGTGCATCGTCGCTAGCCCCTACATCAGCTAAATATAAAGAATGTTTTTTTAAATGGAAATCTGCAAGAGACTGTGTATATGCAACAGCCTCTCGGGTTTGAGACCACGGGGGAGTCCTGAGTTTGTCACCACAAGAAGTCGATTTATGGTCTCAAACAATCTCACATCTTGAAATTGGGATTTCTCACTCTCTTCTCTCCCTATATAAATGTATTCATACTTGTTTTTGTATATTGAAGAAGTATATACAAGATTTCTACACAAAGCAACAAGCAAATAGTCATCTCTCTCCAATGAAAAATCAGAATATCGTGCTCATGTTGACGTCATTGCGCTCATGTTGACGTCACTGCGAAACTACTTTGCTTTGTCACTATTAAAAAATATGGGCATCAATGATTCCTCCATAATTACTCTTTACTGTGTCATTCAGCTGATCATAATGAAGTTTTCCATAATTACAGTATACATGTTGAACAAGAATGTTATTTTATTCCATATCATGCCAACAATGGTGCTCTCAAATTAATTAAGCGCCCTTTAACTAACAGACAGAAAATATTTTCATGAAATCACATACACCCAGTCACTTTCAGAATACATATTCAAGCTATTGTTAGCATCAACATGTCTCACATAGTTGTGTGTGTGCGTGCGTGTGCTCGTGTTTGGATAGTTTATTTATTTGTTTTCAGGTTTACTGCATATAAATACTTTGTATAAACTCTCATTTAGCATGGGCAGTGCTGAATACAAGCATTTCATTCTCTTCCACTCTCAGCTGCTAAGACAATAAAAGAAACCGGTTGCAGATATAAATAATCCACTATTCTCTAATTGGATCATAAAAGCTAAGCCTCGGCGGAATTGCAGATGAGAATAGCAGCAGAATTGTAAATGAGAATAACGGCCGACCTGAGAAAACGAGTAAGGAGGGCTGCTGGCTAGGTTTAGGACTCGATGGACTGGAGGAGAACGAACGACGCGGAGAGCTGTTACAATGCGAGGAGGACATGGGGACGCGGGATCCGTGCAGGTATTGATTTGGATCGTCGGAGCAATTTGAGATGCCCCCGGCGGCGGCGGAGGAGTTCGCGCACAGAAATCGGTGAGAGAAAGAAGAGCGGAGGAAAGTGTTCCGCACCAGAGCGGCGGACGCCAAAAGACCATCCGCCATGAAGTACGATAAGCCACTAGATTATCAAGCTTGCGTGTCCATCGCATTCCGTCTCGCCCGCGCTTCGTACTGTCCAATGGTGCTGCGAGGCTGCAATGAACCAGGATGTGGGCGAAAATGGATGTTCTTTACCCTCAGCTAGTAGCACAGATTCATTTGCTAAATACCTTTTTTTACATTTCACAGTCTTTAATCTTTAATAACTGTAGGAAAAAAGCCTCAAAAGTCATTCTCCAGGACCCATTTCACAGTCTTTATCCTCCCCCGGACACAGACAGGAAAGTGCAGAGCGATCCGACTGATGTGAGCAGATGCACTTTACCGATCCGATGGATGTGAGCACGTGGAGATGCGTGCACATCTCAGCGCACACATCTCAAAGCAAGTTAAGATGTGCACGCATCTCCGCGCGAGCTAAGATGGACTCGCAGCCGTTGGATCGCCTGCAATTTACGGTGCAGTGCATTAGCTGCACTTTATCCTCCCCAGACCCATTCTTTCTCCGGTTAGCTTTCGGAGAAACCTGTGAAGGTTCCGTTTGAGGGGACTTATTTTTACCGATCAAGTGGTTACGATCGCATAAACCGGATCTTGCCGAAATCTGAATGGCTCCCATGACAATCACAAAGGAGGATTAAGAGTTTGCTTGTCGATCTCACCAGCAATCTCGTTTGCAATCTCATCAGCAACCTCATTTGCTACAGATATTACTGTAATTTGCAGTTGTTCAAATTTTTGATGCCGGTTATTTTTTCCCTAAAGTCTGTTAAAATACTGCAGAATCCTGAGTAAAAATAGTTTTTTTCCCGTGATCAGATTAAAATAGTTTTTTTCCTGCATAAAATAATACAGGTGCTATTAGAATCCTACATAATCTGCATCTCTAAAATAATTGCCTGCATAAATTTACGGGGCCCTATCTAACTTTGTTAAATATGGACTAAATTTTAACAGTTATTATAGCTTAGGGACTGAAATTTTAAAAATCAACTTTTAGGACTGAAATCTTAAATGAGGCAAATCCTAAACCCTAAAACAAGTATTTAGCCATTTGCTTTCTCACTTATGAGTGAGAGTGCACGCCCATGTGTGGCAAACGATATTATCCTCTTGCAGTCCCTCAAGCGCACGATTGCAGTCTCAAGTGTATCGTGAAAGAATATTAGGCAAAACCCATGGAATTCATTTCAAATTATTCCTAATTCTTGTGGACTTGGGCCGGATTTCAACATTTTTGCAGGCTAGCAGCAACAAAACATCAGGATTGCAGCAACAAAGCCTCCAAATCTCCCATGAACTCGCCACCGCTCATACATCCTCATCTTCCTATTTCTACAGCCCGAGTTTGCCGGAACCACCCAATCCCACAAGAGCTCGCCGTCACTGGTACGTCCTCTTGTCATCTGTCTCTGAAGGCACCATTCCTATCAGTCCAGACCAAATGAAGTCACATTACACAATCTGAATGCATTTACTTGATTTGGTATAGATTAAAAAGAAGTTAAACTTGTATTCTTCCTGACAAGGCTCCATGTTGGCACAGTGGCAATCATGAACATTGGAGTTAAATTATTATTCGTTAACACCCACCTAAAGAACTTCATCCACTTTTATGTTCAAACAAATGATATTTGTTAGATGATCTTTAATGAATGACGGTTTAACCCATTCGTTTATGACCGCCGCCGCCGTACAAAACAGAGCCCAAGACTCTTCAAGATGGAGGAAGAATAACGCTTCCTATGATTTTAGTTTCTGAAAAAAAAAAGTTTATATTCTGATTAGTTACTAGCTAAAGTGTTTTTATGACATTATCATTGATCAAAAAATTAATATTATGTCTGTAATCAACATCTTTAAGATGCATTTTATGGTTTTCCATATTTATAGTTCAAATATATCAGACAACTGCTAAAAGCAAACTGTTAGCAAGACAACAAAGAAAATATTGAGCATGCGTTTTGGTTTACTTTTGATAGATGTGATACTAACAATTACAAAAACTGTTTCGTTCACAGCAGCTTTTAATGCCATGAAAAATACCCACAATATGTTAATACATGCAATTTCTGTGAATGAATTCAATCATACAAATGAAAATGAACAGCAAAATTGTCCAACTCCAATTCCTGACACTGAAAATTAGCTTGCAGTCAAACAACATAATAGAAATCCAGCCCAATTTTCAATCATGCAGGTCCAATTTCTCAATTCCAAAACTCACGATTCGAAAAGACCCCCCAATAGAACCTAGGGGTCCAAAAACCATAATGGAGCCTATTTGTTTCCCAACCCAGCTTCATAATGTGTGAGATGAGACTTGAGAGTTTCACCCACCTTCCTGGTAACTTACAGCTCCTTTGTGCTTGAAAGACCGGAAAAAAATAAATCCAATTGATAGATTTGTTATAAGAGATGGATCATAATATGGTCTGAAATTAAAAACAACTATTAAAGACACAGGCTGCCGGAATTAATAATGGAATATATTCATTTTATTCAGCTTAAGAAAAATTATTTAGCATGCTTAGAATGTAAGGGTAGCATATCCTTGAAGCTGCTGAGAAGATATCTGCATCTTTGTGATTAATCTGTCCAGTATAAGGTCCTCTCAAGCTATTTCAAACTTCAAGACTGTTGTATTTGGAAGGACAGACAACAATGCTCTTCTTAATACAGCACAAATCTCATCAACATCTCTGAGCTCTAATATAATTCCATTGCCACGGGCAGGAACACATTTTCCAAACATATTTTATAGAATTTTGAACCTCTGTCATTCTCTGCGAGAGGAAGAGAGAGCAGCAGATGAACTGCACTTCAGTGGCGTTCTCTTTAAAATCTAAACATGAAGCATAGATGCACACCTGAACTACTAGCATTTCTCTTCCTTTTAGCTTTTTAATGTCTGAAGTAGCTCTGCAAGTGAAACACTTCTCTGTATCTTCTGTGCCTTGATAAGCTCCAGGTCCAGCTTCTCCACAGATGGCTGAGAACTTAGGCTCCGTTTGGGATCTCAAGCGGTCGACAGCATGCTAATTAAGTCCCGGTTCAGGAATCACCAAACGGAGCCTTAATCTTCGACTGCTAACAGGAATCACCATCTTCTTTTTGCAGCACCGAATCTTCAAGCACGAATACGATGAATTAAAGAAGTTGAAGGCATGAAAAATGTGTGAAAAAGTGTGAAATATGGCCAAAGCACTTTATTCAGCCTAACTTGTTGATTTCTTTTTGAAAAACATCTGATTAAGCAAGACATATGGAGTCATTGGCACAGCTGAAGATTTTTTGCGAAAATATAAGGAAATAAGGTAAAAAAAAAAGAAGCAGCAGTCAAGTGGCATCAAAAGGATTTGTACAACTGAAGTCTATGAAGATTGTACAGGAAGACAAATTTGGAGAAAAAAATTTATTCTCATCATTATATATTACATCAAGACAACTATAATTACATGTATAAATAGGCGAGATGAGCGGAGACAAAATCGTCATCCAAAATGTGGGACTAATGCCTGTGTAGTAATGGGTGTGGTTCCAGGCCTTTTGTATAGATTATTTTAACAATCACCCGCAAACTTGAGCATACAAATCATATGAATCAAGTTTGTACAAGAATTGGTGATAAAGTGGGCATGGTAAGGTTTTGGTAAGAATATCAGCAATCTGTCCGGACGCAAGGGCATGTCTCAAGTCTACTTTCTTCATCTGCACTTTCTCCCGGATAAAATGACGGTCGACCTCAATGTGTTTGGTGCGTTCGTGAAACACGGGATTATTTGCAATGTGGATAGTTGTCTGACTATCACAAAAGAGAGTGGCTGGAAAGGAGAGTTTCACACCCAAATTGCTAAGAAGATTTTCCAACAACGCAAGTTCAGAAACAACTGAGGTCATTGAACGATACTTTGTTTTGCAGATGATCGTGCAACTACTAATGCAGCTTGCTTCTCCAGGTGACAAGGTGTCCTCAAAGTACGTGCAGTAACCACTGGTGGATCGACGGTCGTCCAGGGAGTCATCATAGTCGGCATTCGAGTAGGCAATAAGAGATAAGGACAAAGAGGTCTTATACACAAGCCCTTGACCATGAGCACTCTTTAGATAACGGGGGATATGTGTAGCTTCCTGTAGATGTGAAGTCCGTGGAGCATGTATGAAACGGTTGACAATCACAGCAGCAAAGAATATATCAGATCATGTAACTGTAAGATAAATTAGCTTACCCACAAGACGACGGTAGTATTCTGGATTTGGAAGTATTAGGTCAGAGTTGGAGTTGTGTGCATAGTCTGGTTGGGGTCCATAGGTGTTTTTGCATGCTTGCATTCAGAGTAGCCAGCATCATCAAATAGAACAAGACAATACTTTCGTTGGGACAGAACAAGACCATCAGAGCGACGAGCAATCTCGATACCGAGAAAACATCCGAGGTTGCCCAAATCTTTGGTCTGAAAAATGGATGTCAAGTGTTTCCTGATCATTTGTATTTCATTGAGATCATTGCCTGTGATGAGAATATCATCAGCATACAGCAAAAGTATCATTGTGTATGTCGTGCAGTGACGAGTAAAAAGAGAGTAGTCCGCCGAGCTTTGAGTATTCAATATCACGAACGACACGACTAAATTTGTCAAACCAAGCTTGAGTAGATTGTTTGAGATCATAAAACGACTTCTTGGGGTGACAGACAATATTCTCCCCCGTGGTCTCAAACCCGAGAGGTTGCTTCATGTAAACAATGTCAATAAGGTCCTCATTCAAGAAAGCATTTTTATGTCCAGCTAATGCAATGGCCAGTGACGATGAACAGCCAGAGAAACAAAAAGACAGAGAGCATTCAACTTTGCAATGGGCGAGAATGTCTCCTCAAAGTCGAGGTTGTGTTGTGTGAAACCACAAGACGAGCTTTCAGTCGTTTCTACGACCCCATTCGGTCCATAACGGTGAAAACCCACTTACAACCCACACAAGTTTAACAAGGTGGTAGTGGACAAGGACACGTGTTTGATTAGCCCAGATGCCTGTCATTTCTTCATCCATAACAGCCCGCCACCAAGGATGTTGAAGAGCTTCTTGCAAGAAAGTAGGGGTGGCAATAGTGGACAAACATGTCGAAAATTTGTGAAGCGTCAAAGACAAGCGATGAAACAATGCATAATTAGATAGAGGATGAGAAGTAAAGTATGGTATCGGATTAGCAGGCTGCGGGGCATCATTTGTAGAGGGTAACTGTCGTTGGGTATCCGAACGAGGGGAACGTCGTTTGTACACATGAATAATAAGCGGGTGTGGAGAGATTTTAATTGGTCTAGGTAGAAAATGTGGTGATATAGAATGGACAGGAACGGGAGGACATGGTAGTGGTGAAGTTGTTGGAGGTACCATACGTGTGGAGTGAAACGACTGGTCTTCGAGGAATATTACATCTGCAGATGTAACAATTTTATGATCAGAGGGAGAATAACATACATAACTCTTCTGAGTGCGGGAATATCCTACGAAGATACATTTGGTAGCTCAGGGAGCAAACTTGTCTGTAGGAGGACCAATACGATGAACAGAGCACGCACAATCAAAAATGCAAAGAGTCAAGGGAAATAGAGGTGCGGGAGGGAATAGAAGGCTGAAGGGGGTCACAAAGCTTAGAATAGAGGAGAGCATGTGATTGATGAGATAACACGCCATAGAGACTGCAAAATGGCAGTATACCGTTGGCACCATCATCTGAAACATAAGAGTGTGCAGCCACAAGGAAGTGAAGGTTCTTTCGCTCGGCAAGCCCATTTTGTTGGGATATGTAGGCACAAGAAGTTTGGTGGATAATATCATGCTCAGCACAAATATTTTGAAACGCATGACTAGTATATTTGCGCGCATTATTTGTTCGTAGAATTTTGATAGATGTAGAAAACTGAGCAAGTGTCTCAGCGATGAAGGCGTGGAATACACTAAGTAGTTTAGAACGATCGTGAAGTAAATATAACCAGGTCATGCGATAATAATCAACAATAAATATGATAAATAGCGATAACCAGAAACAATAAGTGTTTGATATGGTTCCCAAATATCAGAGTGAACTAAACTAAAAGGTGCAGAGCTCCAAGTACAACGAGTTGTAAAACTAGAATAATGTTGTTTGTTATAGATGCAGGACTCGCACGTGAAGTGAAGTCAGGGAGGGAGAGATCGGGAAGAGCTTTTCGAAGAATCGGGAGAGGTGATGTCCAAGTCGTCGATGTCAATCAACAGAGGTAATAGAGGTTAGAGCAGTGGTGAAAACATCCAGAGTGTAGAGCTCATTTGACATTCGCTATCTACCAATGATATCCTAGGTCTATCGATGTTGCACAACAAAGGAAGAAAATGAAAATGTTGCAGAGCAGTCGAGATCTTGTATTAGACGACTAACATATAGATGATTAAAATGAGATCCTGGAACATGATGAATCAAGCGCAGAGAGAGAGAGAGAGAAGTGACGGGCAAGTCTCAAGAACCAAAAATAGGGGTGGTCTCCACATTAGCCACTGTAATGAACTTAGGGTATGCGGAGTTCAAATATTGAAGCGATTTTTGTGGAGTAATATGATTTGTGGCACCGGAGTCCGCTATCCAAGTTGTACTATTGGAAAAATAAGAGATACCTTAATTTGAAATAGATGTCACAGAGCCAGGAGAGTGACTGATCAACCCTTGAAGATGTTAAAGTTGGGTACGCGAGCTGTCAATGTTAGCATGGGCGGTGGAGGGAGCACCGGTTGCAATGGAGGCATGTTGTTGCAGAGGTTGCGGAGGTACACCATGTTTGCGAAAGCAAGTAGACTCCAAATGACCACCCTGGCCACAATAGGTACACACGCGAGTGTCAATACCCTTGGAGCGATTCCAACCGTTGTGTCCCCGTTCACGAGAGTCGGTGCGACCACCACGAGCAGACGACGACGTGGGACGGTATTCAAAAGAGTGTTGGAGAAGGGCCGGAGAGACAGAAGCTGGAGCATCAGTGGGTAGTGTCACCTTCAACATCATGGAGCACACATCGGAGAGGGAAGGAACTATGGACGACAAGAGAATGGTGGCATAGACACTCTGGAGATATGGGGGTACACGGGTTATCACCAAACTACAAGGAGTAAAGTTCATCCCACATTACCATACGATATAGCTCGGCGTCCATCGAATTCAAAATCCAGAACTTAACGCGACCATCATCACAGATCCACTACTCGTTGGGCTCAGCAGGCGGTGTCTGAGAGATGATGAAGCAGCCCCTTTGTTTGTAGAACAAGGAGCATCAAGTTCACCCTCTAGACAAATTTTTGTCTTGCCATTAAGAGAGATAATAGTGATCTGCAGTTCATCATGTACATCAAGAACAGGGGCCAGGGCAAGAGCCGAAAGGGAGGAAGAGGAAGAATTGGCAGGCGTGCTCATGACCTATGTAGCACGGGGATGAAACGGGATATGATACAAAACGGATACGGAAACGTTTTAAATTTTTTTAAGTATTAATCACTATAAAAATAAGACAACTAACAAACTAAGTGTATATATCTTGAATTGTAACGAAAAAATTTAAATAAGACTACAACATACACCATACATATGATAAGTTCTAAATAATGTGTTATACATTGATTTACCATGTTTGGAGATAGTACGCAAGGCAATTATAATGTGTTATGCAATGCAATTGACCTATTTTGAACTGAAATCAAACAAATAGTAGATGCATTGGTTGACCACGTGGAGATATTTTGTACGGGTATAACATGATAAAGTTGCATTTGATGAATTGAAACTTATGTATCATGCTTTGGCATGCCAGAATACTTATCTAAAGTTTTAGATCATCAAAATATAACTTGGGTCGCTTTAAACAAACATACACTATAAGTTAAGCTTTATGGAAGCCTGACATAACCTAAAGCAAATGCCAAAAATAACAACTACACAAATATACCATGAAGTTACACTAATAGACAGTTTCTATATGAATAAATCTTGGGTATCTTTCTAAAAAAGCGAGATATTGGAAATGACAATGATCAAAACCCGAAATAAGAGGAAGATGAAGAATAAGAAGAAGAAGAAGACGAAGAGGAAGAAGAAGAAGAAGAGGAGGAGGAGGAGGAAGAAGAAGAGGGAGGGCGTAGGAGGAGAAAGAAGAAGAGGAAGAAGATGAGGAAGAGCTTACAAGTAGGGCGGGATCGATAGCAGGGAACGGGATCTGGAGCGGCGGCAACAAGGAGGGGAGAGCTTCGACGGGTGTGATGCCGGAGAGCTTCGACGCAGAGACCACGCCTCTCGGCGGCAGCGTGATGCGGGAGAACTTCGGGCGCACGATGAATCGTGTAAACCTAAAGTTAAGCCGTAAAATGAATAAGCAATGTGACTTTTACCGCACGAGAATCGCGTATCCTAGAGTTTCGGAAACGCGTTTCCGGACATTTCCGGTATCTGATACGTGTCTAAGCCGATACACAGAGCATTTTCAAATATCTATGTTTTGTAGCCCATGACTACTAAGGGAAGAAAAGATAGTCATAGAGGGAGTACAGTACGAGGCGGAAAAGTGACGGGTTGCGTCATGGGGTGCTATAAAGAGGTGTTGTGGCACGGGGGTGCGGATCGTGCAGCCTAGGGTGCAGATGCCATGTGCCGTGGCAGAAGGTCATTGCAGCAGGGCGGAGGCACGGGAGTGCGAAGAAGAAACGGGTGTGGCGCGTGCAAGAGAAAACAAACAAGCGTGCGGGGGGGCAGACAGGCGCACGCAAGAGAAAACAAGCGAGCGTGCGCAGGAGAAAGCAGGTGTGCGTGCGCGCGGGAAAAAGCAGGCCCGCAGGAGAAAGCAGGCGTGCATGCGCGCGGGGAAAGCAGGCGGGCGTGCCTAGGGTGCGGTAGAGGGGACATGCGGAACGCACGGGATCCGCAGCAACAAATGAACGTGTGGGACATGTGGGATCGACAATAGTGCGAGATCAAAGCGCGGAGACACACTGGACCAAATGGAACGGGATGAACAACAATGCAGTATGCACTGCGGCAATGAGGCTTGCGCATGGGAATTAGGATTACAAATTGCGGCAATTTTGATTGTGTGCGTAGTAGGAAGAAGAAAAAATGAATTTGAGCCAACAAAAGGAATCAAGGGAGAGTAGATGCTCAATCAAAAAAAAGAATTTGGTTTGTTGGATCGACCAGGCTCTAATACCATGTAAAAAAGACAAATTTGGAGAAAACTTTTATCCTCGTGAATATATATTACATCAAGACAACTATAATTACATGTATAAATAGGTGAGATGAGTGGAGACAAAATCGTCATTCAAGATTCAGGACTAGGACTAATGCCTCTGTAGTAATGGGCTTAGTTGCGGGCCTTTGTATGGGCCTTTGGTGTAGATTGCTTTAACAAAGGTAAATGAGTAATTTTACCTTAGCCAGTCTCTCAATGAGCTTCAGATCAGTAGCCAGGATTTTCTTATTTTTTTCTCTAACAAGTTTTGGTGAGCCAAAGCCTTTGTTCTGTCCTCTTCATTTATTCCCCTTCTCCGAGCAAGAATTTCTGCCCGCTCCCTTGCAACTATTTCTGCTTCTAATTTTGCAGTTTCCCTGGCCTTTAATTTCTCTTCTCGCTCTAGAAGATATTCAAAATTTAATTCAGTGTTAATTTTCGGGAAAGCATCCAGTCCAATTCTCTTTGGTCCTTGCCGCCTCTTTTTGCAGCATCTGCGACATATCCTGCCCATGACCAATAGAGCTTCTCCTGCAACCTTTTATGTTTCAAGGATTCTTGCCAAACCTTTCTCAAGGCTGAGCTTATTCTTGCCTTGCTCTGGTCACTGAATTATTTAATTTGAATTAGCCTATAGGTCATGTACCTCCCCTCTAACTGTACATAATTATAGGGACCTCCCCTCTAACTTTTTCTAATTATAGAGGCACCCCCTCAATCATTTAAATTTGCCAAAACATCCTCTCAAGTTTACATCGTTAACATATGTGCCCAAACAAAACCCGGAAAACCTTGTGGGGTCTTCCGGGTGTTTTTTCTTCTTTTTTTCTACATACAAATTTAAAATGAGAGATTTTTGATAATTTTGAACGATAGAGGTGAGGTCCTTGTACATATGCAAAGATGGAGAGGAGTTCTTCATAATTATTTCTTTGTTTATAATAGAGAAGATAAAATGTAATGGTTCTAATTCGTTGCATTATAATACCTATGAGAATGAGGCCATTCCGACATCTTTTTCCTAACATGAGACACAGAGGACAAAAATATGTGGAGATATATCAGGCATAAACAGGGTAAACTGCACGTAGATGAAAAAATGCAGCATAAAATTGGTTCTTACATGACATCACCTTTGGGTCACTTAAGCCCTCTGTAGTTCGCTTTTTGATAAGCATTCGAGTCTCTGAGTTTTGTCAGAATGGCAGTGTGAGACAAAATAGTAGTTCGAAGCAGAATAACAAAAACATATGGAGTTAACATAAAGATGGAGTAGCCATAGACCTTCACTGTGCTTTATCCCCTTGTTCCATGGAATTCTACATCTATTTGCCAGACCAATTTTCCGCCTTCTTTCTAGTTCTTTACTATTAGCAAAAGGAGAAAAACTACAATCTTCTCTGTGGATTCCCATCCATATCATGTAAAATATGGTCTTGGCTTCTCTCACTTGAGACATTCAACTTCTTCAGATGGTGAACAGAGACATCTTCCATCAAAGGAGAGTGGTTGATCTTGGGTGATGGCATGTGAACTTTAAGGTCCATTGAATGACCCAACTGCACTTTTGGGAAAGTAAAAGAGGTAGCAAATGCCAAAGATGAAGTCTCTATATATAATACTCCTAGTTTAGGCTGTGATTTCAGTTGAAACAGAGAATGGTACACAGCACAGGTGGCAGCAGGTCCTAGTGAAGTCTTTAACATTGGCTGAAAAATAGGCATGACACTGATATCGTAAATCAGTAAAAGCTGAAGTTAAAATTACAAACATTTATGTGGAGGCACAGAACAGTGTTAGTATACTAAATGCATCAAATTCAGGCTCCATTGGGAGACCGGTGGAGGTGGCTCTGGTGTAAAATGGAGCTCCAACTCTTCAATGAGAAATAAAGCCAAAATAAAGTTTTTTGCCTTTCCCACCGCACTGAATCTCTACATTGGAGGTTTACCAAGCACACCAATTTCTCCAAATCTTTATGGGAAATAGTTCTTTACTTCAGTAAAATCAAACATAAAATAAGAATAGACTTCGCACGATCAAATACGCAGCTAAGGACAAAATGGTTTAATTCCATTAGAAACAAGCCCATTTAGCATTCTTAAACTTTGTCATCTATGATGATGGTTGATGAAACTATCAATCATTATAGACCATGTATGTATACTAGTGTCGTAGGTACATATATATATGTCATAAACCGATTAGAGCAATAGGTCAGTATTTTAGTAAGCTATGTGAGTTGTATCCCTGCATAAGGGAAGTGGCGTGTATGTGTTTCTTTTCATCATGGAATCAACCCACAATTATATCTCAATATGAGCATATGTCTCATTGTTTAATATAAATTATATCCTGCTTTGTGCAATCTTTTTGATGTTCTAACAACCTGGCTCGAACAGTCGTCCCTTCGCTCTTACTGCCATAGGCCGTGAGGTCTACCAACCAGTTATTCTTCTCTCAACCATTTTTCCAACATCATGCCCAAGTGCCAAGTGCCACACGCGAACTGCGCTTCGGCTCAGAACGTTTCTTAGTATATCAGTTCTTTCAACCTTCAATGCACACGGTCTGCACATTCTTGCTCGCATCGAAAGCCATATGCTTTGTGACTGCTGCTAGCCATTGTGATTGTCGCAACGACCCAACATCGTTGAGAACCGAGCCCACAATTCTGCATGAAGTTGTCTAGCCACACTTGATTCCCCTCCTCCGCCAAACCTACAGCATCACCCAGGTATCACTGCCACACTGTTTTCCGGTCATTGCATCATCGTCTGACATGTATCCAAGCTTCTGTCATCAGTTCTGCAAGGCTATCTGCAGCCTAGAATCATCTCAGTTCATAACTCAAATTTAATTCCTTGAGGCGGTGATGGCCGATGGGATCATAGTTCACAGGCGGGCCAACCCATATCGGAGCCCGCTCATGTTTATTCTCGTAAAAGTTAGGATCATCATACGGTCGATCTAGGTCCGCAGTCGCGTTAAGGGTATCGACGGGATATTTTGTGTATTTTCCTTGTTTTTTTATTACATTGTTTATGTACCTTTTATGTTAGTTTTGTACCTCTAATCATAGTCGTGTGTTGTTTTCTATAGCTTATATATGTAGGATTTGAAGTTCAATTTCAGATTATTATACAATTTGGAAGAAGAATCACATATTTTGTGATCTTCTACGATGTTGAAGCTGTGTAACATAGAGGTCGAATCCTAGCCCCGCTCCTCTTGCAACCAAGTTCCATTCCCAATCCTTCATGTCGGACTCCCGAACGTTTTCTCAACAACGCATGTGTAATCAAGGCATGTGCCTGGGCGCTGAGGGGGCGGGCGCACCGGGCACACTCCATTGCGCCTCAGCAAATCTTAGGCAGGTGATGTGCCCGTAGGCGGTCCTAGGCGCACCTAGGCGCCCAATTCGCTGATTTTCCATGAATTAGGCATCTAATTCACTTTTTTCTCATTTTTGCGCCTCACGTGCCTCAGGCGCGCGTCTGCGCCTTGCGACTAGGCTCCAGAGTCGTTTTGTGCCTCGGTGTGCCTTGCGCCTTTAATAACATAGTTGCACACACAATTCTATACCCCAATCGCACCCCAATTGTGATTGATACAAAACCTCACTAAGCACATCTTTGTTCATTATAAATGAATGACTCTTGCTCGTGCAATGTCAAACCAAATCGAGTACTTCCACCACATCCACATGGTCATAACCCTCTCTTCACATATAAACAATGTGGACGTATCGCTGAAAAACATTCTCCGCAATATATATGAGGCCTAAACTAGTTTCTTGGCTCCGCCAGACGAACTCTATTACTTGGTAAATGTGAAGGGGGAACTCATCCTCTATTATGACATTCAACAATCAATTAACACGTTTAAACGCTTGTGTCGTCCACTAGGATCACTCGGTCAACACATACATTGACGAATTCGTGGAGTTGGCCGACGGTGTTCCTAGTCTTGCAATAACACATTATTTGGGCTACTTTATGTAGTCTTCAACCCTCATATACAAGCACTCAAGCATATTCATAGCCCACATCATGCAACAAGCTCATTTTATAAATGCACAATTCGCAACAATGAATGACCAAGATTTTCGTCGTTCCACTAATATGCATCTCCAATACCGTCAATTCTACACACCACCTAAAGATCGCTCTATGACCTCCCACCACCCTCCACTTGAAAACCTACAAGCACCTTGTCATCTTGTGTCCACTCATTTGTGCCCTCCCAACATGCATGCACTATAACTAGCAAGTAAGCTAGAAATATTAAACAACTTAAGTCTTTGATGGCATTGGGGAAAGAGTTTTTCCCAACCGCTGTCATCCCAAACAAAGCTAGAAAAAAGTAAGCTTAGCCACTAAATCCCCATTTGAGTAGTTGATTTTGCCTCAATGAAATACGACAAAACATCGATGTAGCGTCAAATTGTTTTGTTTCCCCATGATCATATGTTTAATGAAACAAACAAGTGAAAATCCGCAAAAATTTCATAACCATGGGCAGCACTGTTGAGAATTTATCCTATTTTGAATGAGTACATATCAACAATAAGACTGCACTTACAACAACTGAATATAAAGAACAAAATAGAAACAAGGGGATGTCAGATTTCAACCGAGATAGCATCCACAAAAAAAATGAAGTATGCAAGCTAACATATACTTTATGCTTACGGCTTACCACCTGATCTATAAATGAATCCTACGACTATTGAAATGAGTAAAGCCATGTAAATGAAAAAAAAAATACAAAAGTTACCCATGAAGAAGACCAAGTCTGAGTCGATGTGATTTGCTTCAAATTGGTTCCTCAAACAGCTCTGTGATCCTCCAAAAGCATTTCACTTCTGATGCAGTTGTTCAATGCCCTGCATCGACACGTGTACAGGCCACTCTGATCAGTCTACAACCCAATCAATAGTCATCTATGTCTGATGCAAAGATGTCTTGCATCATTAATTGTAGATATGATTCACTGCTCCCTCAAGTCAAACTCGCAATTGTCATGTTGTCATCAACTGGACAAGTCGCGCATCTTGATCACATAAACTTGCTACTAATGCAGCTCACAACGCAACAACTGTGTCTGCGACAACCATCACCCTAGCTGCGCCACCACAGTCAATAGTGTTGCCTCCACATGACCATCAGCTTACGATTACTTCCGCCTATGGTAAATTGTGCATCATTGCAAACCTGGCGCCACCACATCAAAATTTTGGCCTATGACTCATGCGGCCCTTGACACTGCTGCCTCTACAACAACCGCCACCTACAATTCCACATGTAACTCGTCAGTCTCACCTCCAAAACATAACTCCCCACAGTCGTTGACAACACTGCCCTGACTGAACGCTTGCAACAAATGCCACATATGGCTTCACATGCAACACCTCGTCGTCATGCATATTGACACCACATGCAACCTTACACCCACCACCAACCATTGTAGGCTCGTTTCCCAGCCCATGCGCATGCAATCTCACTGGTTTTCTGTCTCCATGCATCGGAGCTTTGCCTTCGGAGTCTGGACAGCTCAAAATCATGCGGTAAATCCCGATTGTAGCATTACTGGCTTGATCCAAGTACTACCCGAATGGCCGCATGACCTGCACCGGCCAGTGGCCACCAGCACCTTCCGCGTGAACAGCCATGCACCCCAGTGAGGGTCTTTGTGGCTTGCCATAAGTGATCCTAAGTTATGGATGTACCAACTCACGGGTTTGTAGCTCCTCTGGCTCAGTACTGCGTAGCTCCGTCCGCCACCACTTCCCAATGGAGACCAATGCCTAGTAGTGCTTGGTGGTACCCACTGGTGCCATTCCTGCTATGTGTCGCCCAATCGGAGGAGGGTCGTGTGGCTACCTAGGGAATTCACGGGTAAGTTGTCGTATGTTTAGGTTTAGAAATAAGATTAATAAATATATCAATCATGGGTCAATCTAAGCTATCGATCACTACAAAGCTCTGATCTCTCCAATCTACTACCTGATCGAGCCGAAACATTTTGATTGCTCAATCCATCATGCTTTTATCCTCTCAACACTCATCAACATAGGTTACTTAGCTAGTAGATATTCACTTTAAAACAAAAGTTGCATCATTTGTACTTGGCTCGGCAATTCGAACATACCAAGATAGGGTGTGAAAAGTATTGACATCTAAATTTGTACTTGGAAGATGTTGCAACAATTGTAATTATCATCCTGTACATAATAGGGCCTCATGACATGGTAAATCAATTAAAATCATGTGTTAAGAGATGAAATCCATAGGGCTTAGCTAGTGTGCCTCTAGTTCTCGGGAAATATCTTAGACTTTAAAAAAAGTAAAAAGTTCTTAAATAAGAGATGGCTGGGCCAATAATCTAATGTAAATACTGATAAGTGTTTGTTTTCAAGGGAATTGAGTTTAACTGGCGACTAATCATTCTTTTTGTGATTCGACTTTTAATAATTTGAGGTTTCTCATATCTCCAGAGGACTTTAGGTTCCATGCTCCAATGGGATACTAGGTACTCATTCCCGTTGGCTTGGAGACATATGTTGATCAGGATAACAGGCATGTTGGTTGGGAGACCTAAGTTGATCTCTTTGGATATTTACGTGTCTATATGGAGCAATCATATTTATTGTTTGACATGTTTCTAGGTCACCGAGGATGAACCACGAGAATCTTGCGCCCAATCATGCCACCAAAAGAGTTCAAGTATTTTGGCTTAGAGGCATATGGCAGTCACCTGAGATGAGTAAAGAGAATGTCACGCTCGCATGGACTACCATAAGAACGAGTTTGTTGGAATGTTGCATTAGAATTTGGCATCATGCCTCGGCCTGTCATCGAGATCCAACTTCCTCTGGCATTTGTTTTGATTGATCTCTAATAAGATTTGGATACTTCGTGAGATAGATATGGCCCCAACCTCCCCAAATGAAGAGAGGTTAGAGAGGATGCCCCCATTTTATGAGTTGGCAGAGGGGACACGTAATGAAGGATCAAAATAATCATGATTCATTGCATACAGCAACAACAAGAATGGGAAACAAGGTGCCAATTTTCAGCCGAGACCACGATAAGCCTGGGAAAAAGGATCAACATGCCAACGACACTATTACAGCAAGTAAATCACAGAAACATAATAACCAAACTATACCTTCAAATAAGGCAATAGCTCCATATCATGATGGACTCCCAAATGAAAATCATTGAATGGCGCATGGAAGAGATAGGCTGAGGAGGAAGCCACTATACCTCCAGAATTTCATGCAATCTTAAACAACAACACTCAAGCCTTTATCCCACAATAGTGGGGTCGGCTATATGGATCCTTTGTCGCCATTGTGTCCTATCTTTTGTCATAATCGCATTAATGCCTAAGTACATCATGTCTTCCCTTACAGTTTCATTCCAAGTCTTTTTTGGTCTACCCCTCCCTCATTTAACATGCCTAGTGACTAGACTCTCACAACGCCTAACAGGAGCCTCTAATGGTCTCCTTTGTACATGTCCAAACCATCTTAGACGAGCTTCACGCATCTTCTCTGCAATTGGTGCTACCCCTGTCTTATCCCTGATACTTTCATTCTTAATTTTATCCAATCTCGTGTGTCCACACATCCACCTAAGCATTCTCATCTCCGCAACTCCCATTTTTGCTCATGTACACAATTTTGACTTCCCAACACTCAGAACCATAGAGCATCGCGGATCTAATTGCAGTACGGTAAAATTTGCCCTTAAGTTTTAGTGGTACTTTACGATCACATAAGATCCCTGACGTGCCTCTCCACTTCAACCAACCCGCTTGAATTCTATGTGTCACGTCTTTATCAATACCGCCGTCTTTTTGAACTATCGATCCAAGATATTTAAAACACTCACTACGGGAAATATCTTGATCACCCAACTTAATAACGAAATCATATGTCCTTCTTGTACTGCTAAATTTAAGCTTCATATACTCAGGCTTTGCCCTGCTCAACCTAAAACCCTTCTTTTCTAAAGTATCTCGCCAAGATTCAAGTTTTGCGTTTACACTCTCACGCATCTCATCAACCAAAACAATATCATCCGCAAACAATAAACACCAAGGTATTGCTTGTTGGATATGTCTGGTGAGCTCATCTAAGATAAGGGTAAAGAGATAAGGGCTTAAAGCTGAACCTTGATCAACAGTGATAGGGAATTCCTGTGCTAATCCACCAGATGTCCTCACCCTTGTCACTGAATTTGTATACATATCTTTGATTGTGTCAATATATGATATATTTACATCTTTCTTTTCTAAGACTCTCCATAAGATCTCTCTTGAAACTCTATCATACGCCTTCTCAAAATCAATAAACAACATATGCAAATCTTGTTTTCTTTCTCGATAGTTGTCAATGAGTCTCCTCATAAGATCTCTCTTGGAACTCTATTCAATCTTAAACGAAATTTAAATTATAAAGTGATGAGGAAATGCAACTAAATCTCATCAATATTTAAACCAATGCTTAGCCATGAATAGGTCATGATTAATTCACTCCTCAGGTCCTCTTCCTCCTCCTCCTCTCCTAATATGAGCTATTCTCTTTTGAGTTGCCCTCTGCTAAACCTTTTTCCTCTCTGCACTTTCAGGAAATAAAATATTCACAACAAAATCACTCATCTTCGCTGTCAATAGCTATAATGTACTAGTAAATCAGTAAATGTAATAATAATCATACAAGAAAAAAACTGAATGTAGACATAAGGGTGGCACCGATCACATTTTTACGGATCGTGATTTCATGTACTGTGTCGGTGTGTGATGCAATTAGAGCCTGAATTGAGCCATGCAATGCACAATGATTTTATAGATATCCAAACGGAGCCAACGACCAATTCTTTCCGAGTAAAATGTGTGCAAAATACTAGTGCAATTTATTATTGTTTGCATTGGGTGTAACATATACTACCTGAAATAACATCTTTTGGCTCAACACAGGTTTAGGAAAAATTCATACTCAAAGAATTTCACATAAATCACAATCACAACTGAAAGTATTTAACTTTGGCACTTTATGACTTAGTTGCAATCTGCAAATAGAATAAAATCAAAAACTAATCATATACCTTGTTGAGAGGATAGCAGCCACCGCCTTAGTATAGAGCTTATAATCTCGGCAGTAGGAGAATCAAAATTGAAGAATATCACAATGATATAGGAGTAGGAAGGCCACAATGGTGAGCGAACTGCGGAGAAAGGAGTAACATAAGCTCAATCCGTGTCCAAGTAGTTGGTCACAAGAGATAAATCTAGAATAGCTGAATTCAAATTGAAGGCGCTACAACTTAAAATCAGGACTACAATAATTTGAGAATCAAAACTAGATGCTTCAAAGGGATATGAAATGTGGGAACCCTGCCATCATCCCTTGTGACGGACTGCAGGTAGATACCTGGTTCCGGGGAGAGGTCCGCTGGAAAGGGATGAACCTTGAAAGGCCGAGAGAAGACGGTACGACGGCGTTGTCAACGTCGTTTGTCGAGTGGTCGAGGACAGAGGCCCTCTGAATGTTGGATGCTAAGAGAGTAAGACTATAAGAAGACAAAGGAGCATTGGGGCCTGGGGCGGCCGCGGCGACGGCAGCTTCTTCTTACCCATTACACAGCGCTATAATTAGCGCGCTATTCGTCATCTGGCACCTAAAAATAGAATCCCGATTCTAGTTTTACATGAACATATCAAACAGTAGATCATCATGCTGCAGCAAATTCCGCAGTATGATTCATGATTTCAAACATGTAGATTGTTATTTGTTAGCAAAAATATATGGTTCGTATTTGTGTAATATGGATGTATTGAAAAGTGATCGTATTTTAGATCAATCATGCACAAAAATTCGTGATGGCGGAAATATACGGCAAATCGGAGATCGTGCACGTTCACCTAAGGTGCGTTACACGCACCAACATTTTTTCCAAATTAGGGGAGCAATTTTTTGGCACAAATAACGAACCACGATATACCAAGCAGAGTTAAGTTCAATCATAAGATTCTTGATCCGACAATGCAGATTATGCGAGAAAGTACGGGTCGATAAAATCCGGTCGTATTTGGAATTCAAAAATCTGCTCCTATTTTTTCGCATAAGCTGGACTGTCAGATCGTGAATCTTATAGTTGAGCTTAATCTCGCACGGTATATCACGATGTGTTACCCATACCAACAATTTTCTCTAATTGGGGGTTTGGCATATTGCACTGTAGGTTTCAAGCTTTGGCACTTTGCACCTCACACACTTTAGCATAGCACCATGCACCCTCTTCTCATTTCAGTAAAATATGATGAATTATTAAATCTTGCATTTTTAAGGAGGGGAATTTCAGTCGGGGAAAAAATTGTTTACGTGCTCTTCTTATTTCAGCGTGTTTTTATGGCAACTCCTCCCCAAGTTTTCCTTCTCACCGATCTGCAGGCTAAGGTTCCATTATTATTATTTTTTATTGAAACATACAAAACATAATCTGATTCAATCCATATACAAAAATCTGTCGCACCAAGGGCTTATACACAACTCGTTTTATGAGCTCGCTGACTACTTTCATATTAAATTTTAGCTAGTTTCATCATGGTATAAACTATTCTATGATCATCTAGCATCGTTAACTCAAATAAGTTAATGAGATTGAATACTTTATATTGGTCAAATACTTTATGGTTGTTTGCAACTTGGGCTCAATTTTGATGGGGGGATTGCCACATGGCCCTGGGAAAAAATATTATTTGTGGTCGTGAATGCCAAGACACTAATGCGACTTTTTGCTGCTTTGAAACACTGGCACACGGAGCTTTTCACGTTCTCTTATCACTCCCATGCCCAAATGATATTTTGTGGCTAAAATGCTGCAACATGCGAGACAATTGCTTTTTTTGGCTTTGCTACACGGATTGTTGAAACCGAGAAATCGGTCTCTATGGAGTTCGGGGTCCCTAGAAAGGGGTGACCTCACACTTACTGCACTCAGGGGGGAGTCACGGACCAAAAGCTCGGGAAACTAGGAACAGACCCTCGGCTCTAGTGCGAAGGTCACACCTAACACCCGGAAGACCTTGGAGATCTCCACCTCCCTAGCCAATGCTGAGCTAGGTGCCTTGGAGGATGAAGAGAGAGTGAAGACGTGATCTTCTCCAAGGCACCCCCTAAGGGCCTATTTATAGTTTTCTGGGAATGGTCTGCAAATAACCAACCTTCACTGCCCTGAAAATTACCGAAATGCCCCCGGATTGGTCTGCCAACAGTCAAATCTCACTGTTCTAAGCAGCTAATTGCAGTCCACCGGGGTAGTCCCTCAAGCCGGGCGAGCTGGCAATTTAGGCGAGACGTGGCCTGGCGAGTTGCGGCCTGCTTGGCGAGACGGCGATCTGGCGAGACGCGGCCTGGCGAGCTGCGGCCTGCTTGGCGAGACGGCGGTCTAGCGAGACGCGGCCTGGCGAGTTGCGGCCTGCTTGCGGGCTGGGGCGGCCTGCTTGCGGGCTGGGGCGGCCTGCTTGCGGGGTGGCGGTCTGGCGAGACGCGTCCTGGCGAGCTACGGCCAGCTTGGCGAGACGGCGGTCTGGCGAGTTGCGGCCCGCTTGGCGAGACGGCAGTCTGGCGAGCTGCGGCCTTCTTGGCGAGACGGTGGTCTGGCGAGTTGCGGCCTGCTTGCGGGTTGGGGCGGCCTGCTTGCGGGTTGGGGCGGCCTGCTGAACTGGGGCCCGGGCGACTATTCAAAGGGGCGGGGGGGGGGGGGGGAGACAAATATTTCCTTCCTCTACTAGTATATTATGCAGGTCCACAAAAAATTGGCCTCCAGGAGTGCAAAACACCCAAAAATCTTTAAAACGTGCACCAAGTCTTGCGCCTCGTTTGGGGGTCCTCTCTTCGCGAATACGGGGTTGTACACAATCTCCGCTCTTTTTGAGCGGGTTCCGCGCTCGGAAATAAACGTCAAACCCAACGTATTCGCTACGTAGCCTTCTTGGAGCCGAAAACTCTTGGCCTCCCAGGGGAGTCAATCTGTCAAGCCAGCTAATGGGAGCCTGGGTGACGAGACGGCCTTGGGGTAAAAAACATTTGGCCTCCCCGAGGAGTCAACCTGTCAAGCCAGCTAATGAGAGCCTGGATGACGAGACGGCCTCGGAGTAAAAAACACTTGGTCTCCCCGATGGGTCAACCTGTCAAGCCAGCTAATGGGAGCCTGGATGACGAGACGGCCTCGGGGTAAAAAACACTTGGCCTCCCCGAGGGGTCAACCTGTCAAGCCAGCTAATGGGAGCCTGGATGACGAGACGGCCTCGGGGTAAAAAACACTTGGCCTCCCCGAGGGGTCAACCTGTCAAGCCAGCTAATGGGAGCCTGGATGACGAGACGGCCTCGGGATAAAAAAACACTTGGCCACCCCGAGGGGTCAACCTGTCAAGCCAGCTAGTGGGAGCCTGACGGTGAAATTATCTTGATGTGAGACCTACTCCCCCCTCCGAGAGATCAACCTGCCCTGTCAGCTAGTGGGAGCCTGGCAGTGAAATCATCTCGAGGTGAGACCTACTTCCTCCTCCGAGAGATCAACCTGCCATGTCAGCTAGTGGGAGCCTGGCAGCGGAATCATCTCGAGGGGAGACCTACTCACCCCTCCGAGAGATCAACCTGCTCTGTCAGCTAGTGAGAGCCTGGCAGCAGAATCATCTCAAGGGGAGACCTACTCCCACCTCCGAGAGATCAACCTGCCCTGCCAGCTAGTGGGAGCCTGACAGCGGAATCATCTCGAGGCGAGACCTACTCTCCCCTCCGAGAGATCAACCTGCCCTTCCAGCTAGTGGAAGCCGGGCAGCGGAATCATCTCGAGGCGAGACCTACTCCCCCCTCCGAGAGATCATCCTGCCCTGTCAGCTAGTGGGAGCCTGGCAGCGGAATCATCTCGAGGCGAGACCTACTTCCCCTCTGAGAGATCAACCTGCCCTGCCAGCTAGTGGGAGCCTGGCAGCGGAATCATCTCGAGGCGAGACCTACTCCCCCCTCCGAGAGATCAACCTGCCCTGCCAGCTAGTGGGAGCCTGGCAGCGGAATCATCTCGAGGCGAGACCTACTCCCCCCTCTGAGAGATCAACCTGCCCTGCCAGCTGGTGGGAGCCTGGCAGCGGAATCATCTCGAGATGAGACCTACTCACCCCTCCGAGAGATCAACATGCTCTGTCAGCTAGTGCGAGCCTGGCAGCGGAATCATCTCGAGGCGAGACCTACTCCCCCCTCCGAAAGATCAACCTGCCCTGTCAGCTAGTGGGAGTCTGGCAGCGGAATCATCCCAAGATGAGGCCTACTCCCCCCTCCGAGAGATCAACCTGCCCTGCCAGCTAGTGGGAGCCTGGCAGCGGAATCATCTCGAGGCGAGACCTACTCCCCCCTCCGAGAGATCAACCTGCCCTGTCAGCTAGTGGGAGCCTGGCAGCGGAATCATCTCGAGGTGAGGTCTTTCATGGATCACAAATATTTTTCGGCGGTCCCTGTCTTCATTCATAGTTGATACAATGCAAGCAAAGTTCATTACAAGAGATGATTCACTTCTTTCCTACCTCCCTCTTCCCTCGTGAATCATCGGATCCCTCCCCGGGTGCCCACATCAACCCTATCCTCACATATCTCCCCTGCCGCCTCGAGTTGGACTTCTTCAATCCGCGCCGGATCTTGCGCTTGTTGAGGCTGATGAGGTTGTGGTGTCGGAGCTCTTGTCCTTCTTTCTCAGCTCCGGAAATTCGGGGCAAGTAGCTGTCATATGGCCTTCCTCCGGGTGGAACTCACAGTAGGGTAACTCTACTCTGACTCTTCTCCTTCCTGGGCGGTTCCTCCTCTCCCTTCGACCAATCTCCATAGCTTGTTGCGGTGGGGGTAGGAGTTGTCTAGGGGCTTGCCTTTAAAGTTGAACCCCCTTGGCCTCCATGAAAATCCCCTCACCTTGGATGTTACCTCTTCCTGGACCCTGAACGGGTCCTCCCTGTTGCCTCCAACCTGGCTCCGGACCTTCTTGAGGTCCCTGGAGCCCCTGAGCTCTCTGCTCCTTTCTCCTTCTCAACCTCTTGATGCCTCGAGCCACCTTGCTTCTTCGACTCTGCCTCTGCCAACCTTGCCAACTTCTTGACAAATGTCGGGTTTGCCGCCTCAGTTGTTATCTCCTCTGTCGCCCTTTCCATCAGCTCCTCGAAGGAAAGGGGGCCCTTCGGGTCAGGCTCATCTTGAAGAACACCTCGCGCAATCCCACCGTGAACGCCATCTGGAGGGCATACCCCGGCATCTCCTGGACCTCCAGGATCTCTTCTTGGAACCTGTCAACGTAATGGGCCAGCGACTCCTCGCCCCCCTGCCTTATCAGGAAGATTGACTCAGGACTCTTCTTCCTCTTCTTGGAGGTGGAGAAGCGAAGCTGAAAGCTCCGGCTCAAGTCCTCAAACTCATAAATTGATCTCGGTGGGAGTTGGTGGAACTAGTCCCTTGTCTTGTCCTTCAACGTGACCGCGAAGAGGCGACACTTGAAGGTATCCGTCATCGGCCTGATGGAGACGGCATCTTCAAACCACTGCAGGTGCTGGACGGGGTCACCTTTCCCGGTATAGTAAGTCATGTCAAGCTCTTTGAACACCTCCGGAACGGGAGCTGAGATGATCAGCTCGTTGAAGGGTGACCCCCTGAGGGGTGGTCTCGCCACCTCTACTCACGCGACCTGCTCGCCTGGAAGGCTGGCACTTGCCAAGCTGGAGAACAACTCCCGGTCGGTGAGGTCTCGCTCGATCCCATCCTCTCCTTCCCAGGCCTTCTTCCTGGTACACTTCCTTCTCCCCCTGCTGAGGTCACCTCGCCTAGACCCCTGGGAGTCGACTCGTCGAGAGGGGGGGAGCTAGCTCCAGAGAGGTTGGAGTGAAGCTGCCACCCTTAAGAGCAATACTTCGCAGCATCTCCATGATGTCTTGGATGGATGTCATGAACTCTTCTCTTACCACAAAGGGTCCTGGGTTGGGGAGCTCGCCGAGATCATCACTACCTCTGTGACCTCCAGCCATGACACTCTCCCGAGATCTTCTGTGCTGGTCACTCTCCACGCTCACCGCACCAAAAGTGTTGAAACCGAGAAATCGGTCTCTGTGGAGTTCGGGGTCCCTAGAAAGGGGTGACCTCACACTTACTGCACTCAGGGGGGTGTCACGGACCAAAGGCTCAGGAAAGTAGGAACAGACCCTCGGCTCTAGCGCGGAGGTCCCACCTCACACCCGGAAGACCTTGGAGATCTCCCCCTCCCTAGCCAATGCTAAGCTAGGTGCCTTGGAGGATGAAGAGAGAGTGAAGACGTGATCTTCTCCAAGGCACCACTAAGGGCCTATTTATAGTTTTCTGGGAATGATCTGCAAATAACCAACCTCCACTGCTCTGAAAATTACCGAAATGCCCCGGGATTGGCCTGCCAACAGCCAAATCCCACTGTTCTAAGCGGCTAATTGCAGTCCACCCGGGGTAGTCCCTCAAGTCGGGCGAACTGGCGTTAGGCGAGACGCGGCCGGGCGAGTTGCGGCCTACTTGGCGAGACGGCGGTCGGGCGAGACGCGGCGTGGCGAGCTGCGGCCTGCTTGGCGAGACGGCGGTCTGGCGAGACGAGGCCTGGCGAGTTGCGGCCTGCTTGGCGAGACGGCGGTCTGGCGAGACGGCGGTCTGGCGAGACGGCGGTCTGGCGAGACGCGGTCTGGCGAGTTGCGGCCTGCTTGCAGGCTGGGGCGGCCTGCTTGCGCGCTGGCGGTCTGGCGAGACGCGGCCTGGCGAGCTGCGGCCTGCTTGGCGAGACTGCGGTTTGGCGAGACGCGGCCTGGCGAGTTGCGGCTTGCTTGGCGAGACGGCGGTCTGGCGAGACGCGGCCTGGCGAGATGCGGCCTTCTTGGCGAGACGGCGGTCTGGCGAGACGCGACCGGGCGAGTTGCGGCCTGCTTGCGGGCTGGGGCGGCCTGCTTGCGGGCTGGGGCGGCCTGCTTGCGGGCTGGGGCGGCCTGCTGAACTAGGGCCTGGGCGACTCTTCAAAGGGGCCGGGGGGAGACAAATATTTCCTCCCCCTACTAGTATATTACGCAGGTCCACCCAAAATTGGCCTCCAGGAGTGCAAAACTCCCAAAAAGCTTAAAAACGTGCACCAAGTCTTGAGCCTCGTTTGGGGGCCCTCTATTCGCGAATACGGGGTTGTCCACGGATGTAGTGTAGATTTTTTACATTTAATTCATCAAAAAATCATATAACCTTTTCACTTTTAAATCTCATACAAACTTTGATAAATATCTTAATTTATGACTTTCTCATAATCATCATAATTAAAGCAATAACATTCATTTTCAACGTATAAAATGTAATCCAAATACGAGAAATACAAAGAATATTTATATCAATCATCTCTTCATCGTCATCTTCCTCACTTGCATAGAATGCAAGAAATAAATTAGGAAAGTTGTTTAAAAAAAGATACAGCTATACATAAAAGGAAATAGCTCATCCAACCTTGCAAATGAATAATCTGATGACACACTTGATGAGGATCCCAAAAAATAGTCCAGCCGAACCGAAGATTTTTTGTCGTGACCTCGACCGGCTAGGTGATACAATTCCAGCAGGCTCATTGCCGTGCAATTCTGTGTATGTTTGGTCTCCCAATCAGACGTCGGAACACCTGTGTGCCCATGCACACACGCCTCACCCCGTCATATACACAAGCACCGCACGAGTACACCGCGCACGGCACAGTGCGGCGCGCACTATCACGCGGCAATTGTCACGCATTCTGGGGCTCAAGGCACGGAGCACGTGCGCGCGCGACCGCAAGCCTCACCCCTCAACGTCGCGCGCCCAACGCCATTGTCGCCGCCCAACGCCGTTGTCGCCGCCCAGCACCGTTGTCGCCTCCAAACGTCGTCTTCACCACCTGACTGCAGTCGCCGCCTCCCGACTGCAGTCGCCGCCTCCCGACTGCAGTCGCCGCCTCCCGACTGCCGCTGTCGACAGCCGACCATCGTCGTCGCCACCCGACCGTCGTGGTCGCCTCTCGACCGCCATCGTCGCCTCCGCAATGCTCACCTCCGCAAAGCTCGCCTCCCGACCGCAATCGTCGCCGCCGCAATGATTTCCTCCCGACTGCCACCATCTCCTCCAGACCGCTGCAATCGCCTCCCGACCGCTGTCGTCGTCTCAAGACCGCCGTCGTCGCCTCCCGACCGTCGTCGTCGCCTCCCGACCGCCGACGTCGCCTCCCGATCGCCGCCGTCGCCTCCCGACCTCCGCCGTCGCCTCCCGACCGCCGCTGCCGCGTCCCGACCGCAGCCGCCGCCTTCCGACCGCAGCCGCCGCCTCCCGACCGCCGCCGCCGCCTCCCGACCGCTACTGCCGACCGCCGCCGCCGCCTCCCGACCGCTGCCACCTGACCGCCGCCGCCTCTTCCCGACCGTCGTCGCCTCCCGACAGTCGTCGTGCCTCCCAACCGCCGTCATCGCCTCCGGACCACCGTCGACGGCTTGTACCGAACACACTAGCGGCCAGAGAAGGAGCGACAAGAGAGGTCGGCTCAAACAGAGAAGGGGAGAGGTCGCAACGGTGAGGGAGAGAATGCGCGGGAAGACAAAGGGAGAAGACTAGGCCGCGAGTAGGAGAACCCGAGCGACAAGACTACGCAGCGGCTAGGAGAAGCCGCGAGAAGACTAGGCCGCGAGTAGGAGAACTCGAGCGACAAGACTACGCAGCGGCTAGGAGAAGCCGCGAGAAGACTAGGCCGCGAGTAGGAGAAATCGCAGCGGGCAGAGTTCGCAGCGGGTAGGAGAAAGAGAGGGTAGAGCTCGCAGCGGTTAGAGAAGAAGTCGCGCGGGTAGAAGGAAGTGGGAGAAGCCCCACTTGCCAGATATCCTCTAATCATGAGGCGTGAATTGTAAAATCCCTCATTATTGGGCGTGTGAATAGTAAATTTCACTCATCATGATGGTGCGGATAGTAAAATCTTCTATCATGGGGGTGCGGATACCCCTCCCCCACATCATAGGGTGCGGATATTTGCACCCCCTAATGGCGCAATTACCAAGACACCTCCCTCAGAAGCTATAAAAAGAATCACGGACCCTCATTTAGGCGGAGGATATTCTACAACAGAGAGAGCTTCTTCGAAGATTATACGAAGATCTCCTTCGGCCTTTGAAGCCGACTTGAAGATCTCTTTCACCCTTCGAAGACGACTCGAAGATCTCCTCCGGCCCTTGAAAACCGACTCAAAGATCACCTTCTCCCTTCGATGACGACTCGAAGATCTTCTCGGGCCCTTGAAGACCGCCTCGCTTTCGCCTTTCGAAGGCGACTTGGAGATCTCTTTCGGTTTCTTGCTCTAAGACCAAAATTCATGTTGATGCATTCATCATTACAGAGTACGTCAGAGTGCGCATCTCCGCGCACCATGTCCGACAACTTCGATGCTTTCAAATCTCAATGTAGCGAGTAATAGTCTGTCACCCTCGAGAAACTAAAATTTGTAACACTCTGAAGAATAGTGCATATTGGTCGCGCACCGATCCAGATCTGTGGTTTTTTCCCTTTCCTAGTTTTCCATGTCAAAAAACGTGTTATCAATTGTTGGTTCTTTTTGTGACTGTTTGCGTATTCAGTTCACTCTCGAGCTAAGAGAATTCATGTCGACGGGACCATGAATGCGTCGAGCGACCCGCAACAACACTAAATGCTTCTTGTGAAGAGGCAACATTCTTCTTTACCTACATAAGAAAAGAAAACTATAGGTATGTGTTACAGACCTACTTCTGTAACAGCGGTAACTCGCCGGAGTAGTGGTCGGAGGCAGAGATGATGGCGGTGGTGGAGAATACCGTGGAGCCTTAATCGCGGCTGCCTAAGCGAGGTTGCTCGTTAGAGGAGAGAGCCACCAATATCTCACAAAGGGGACAAGAACTAGACTTTTCATTCATTGATCCCTTCATTACATGACTCCATAGACTTATATAAGAGTCCCAATGACATGAGCGTAGATAACCCGAAAACATAAACATAAAGGACTAGACCTGAATAATAAACAAAACGACTCGACTAATACATTTGACTCGATATAATACTTGTCTCAATAATAATAATAAAACTAGGTACTTGACGTATAGGATCCCTAACATCCCATCCGTCCTCGAAATCGAGCTTGCCCGCGAGCTCGAACTTCGCGTCAATGACCGTGTCATCTGGTATCTTGATCTCTCCAAAATAACGTTTGGTAGTGTGTCGCGTCCACGGTACCTTTGGCGAGGAGCGGCGGTGTTGTTGGAACAATGGGTAGCGGCCAGAATGTGTTTGGTGGAGCTATTGGAGCGATCATGAGCAGTAACAGCACGGAGGCTGGAGTAACGACGGACGGCAACAAGAATGGATCCGTCGGAGTTGGCAGAAAAGGAGTCGGCCGACAAAGGGCCAGTAGAGAAGGCAGCGAGATGGCCAGAGGGACCGACATAGCAAGGGTCGGCGAAGCAAGAGCCGACAAGGGAAGCGATGGCACGACGACGGCTGGGGAAGAAGGCAATGATGGGTCCGCAGAGCAAGTGCCGGCAAAAGATGCGGCGAGTTGGGGACTGCATGGTCCTGTGACGGTGGTTGAATGGTGAACCAATGTTTACTTCTAGCAAGTATGTCTTCGTAGAGTTCCTGGATGGTGGCGCTGAGACGAGGTGTCTCGTGAGCGAGTTGAGTAGCCTCTGAATCATAAGGTGTGGTAGATGCCGATATCATTATGAGGATAAAAATAAAGTTAATTAATTACTAAAACAGTAATCAATTAAATTGTTGATAGGTTGTTGTTCTTGATGTGAATATGCAACAGAAATAGAAAGTCTAATAAAAAAGAGGCGGCGTGAAAATAGAAGAAAAACGATAATAAAAAAAGAGTGGCGTTGGGATGCATGGAGACTGAGGGCAATAAAAAAGGCGTAATAAAAGAAAGAGGTGGTGACGTGGCGTGAATGAGCTTGTAAGATTTGAATACAACAAAATACAGCTAACTTTGAAAGTTTTAATAAAATAAAATAAGAACTGTATGAAATTGAATGGAGGGAGGCGTGGGCTGCACATGAGCTGTAAATGAGACGTGGGTTACATGAGAGTGACGAGACTTTTTAAATAAAAAATAAAAAGTGTGGGAGAGATTGCAGGTGGGGTCCACGGAAAGTAAAAAAGAGATTGTGTGAGCTGTACAAGGGGCTCGAGGAAAAAGAATTCAAAGGCTTGAGGGGCTCTATAAAAGAGCAGGAATGATGGAGCTCCATCGATGGCGTTGAAGAATGCTACTGGGCTCAACTTCAGACAAGCAGACGAGCGCTTGTCGCAATGGTTGGGTTCGATGTTGGTGTGTTGTTGAAGCATGTCGGCTCGACGGAAGGCGAAGAGGACAGCGCCTATACGCGGTAAGGAGACCGGTCGGCCTGAACTTTTATAGAGGCGAGAGTGCGTCGGGGATTTCTGGCAGGGGAATGAAGACGGTAGGCTCTGATTGACTACACGGAATGGAGCGGATGAAGTTTGATATGTTGGGTTTCTTGTGGTGTCGACCCAGCAGGGAGAGGGCTTCGTCGGCCTGAGGGCAGGGGGTCGATGGGGGCAGAACAGGGCTAGGCCGGAGGATGGAGAAGCAACGGTTGATGGTGGTGGAGCTGGATGTCGTGGCTGGAAACGATGGCTCAGGGTTGCTGGAACGAGAGAATCAAGCGATGGTGTGTGGAAGTGGACTGGTTGCCTCTAATACCAAGTTGTTACAGGCCTACTTCCGTAACAGCGGTAACTCGTCGGAGTAGTGGCCGGAGGCGGAGATGATGGCGGTGGTAGAGGATACCGTGGAGTCTTAATCGCGGCTGCCTAAGCGAGGTTGCTCGTTAGAGGAGAGAGCCACCAAGATCTCACAAGGGGGGACAAGAACTAGACTTTTAATTCATTGATCCCTTCATTACACGACTGCAAAGACTTATATAAGAGTCCCAATGGCAAGAGCGTAAATAACCCGAAAACATAAACATAAAGGACTAGACCCGAATAATAAACGAAACAACTCGACTAATACATTTGACTCAATATAATATTGGTCTCAATAATAATAATAAAATTAGGTATTTGACGTATAGGATCCCTAACAGTATGTTAATCTTTCAACATTAAATGAAATTAAAGCTAGTAATAGAAGCATCACTAACCGATAGTCGTGGGAAAAAAGCTTGGGCCCGGAAAGCCCACACGGGCCCCGCACGGAAAGCCCACCCGGGCCCGGACCGGCAAAAGACCGGCTAGGCCCGGCCCGGGCTTGGGGCCCTTACCGGGCCCTCATTTTGGCTGGTTGTCCGGCCCGGTGCCCGGGACGGGCCGGGCAAAGCCCAGGAGCCGGGCTAGACTAAGCCCGGCACCGAGCTAAGCGAAAGACTGGCGGAATTTTAATCCCGCCAGGCGCCAGGCGGGATTAATCCCGCCTGATCAGGCAGGATTAATCTCAATCCCGCCTGATCAGGCGGGAGATCAGGCGGGATTAAAATCCCGCCTGATCCAATCCCGCCTGATCAGATCAAGCGGGATTAATCCCGCCTATGATTAGGCGGGCGGCGGGATAAAATCCCGCCAATTTAAGCGGGATTTTATCCCGCCTTTTTGAATTCAGGCTGGCCCGGGCCGGCCTGAAAGGCCTAAACAGGCCCCCTCTTTTGGAGGGAGCCCGGCCCGGCTCAAATTGAGCCTGGGCCGAGCCCGGTTTCACAAAAGCTCGGGCCCGATCGGGCTTTTTTTTGCACGGCTACTAACCGGTAGTTTTAATCTTGAACTAAATGTTGTTGGCAATGGCGTTTCTGTATTCTTGGATGATCGGCCATAACTTTTTTTTGTTATGCCGAGTTAGTCAACATTTGGAGAATGCATATTTTGTACCGTATTTTTTAATCATATGTATTGTGGAGAAACCTCAAACTTGTATATACTTTCTCAATAATCAAATACAAGGTATGAATACATATTTATAAGAGGGAGAAAGAGAGAAGAGATCCTTATATATGATGTCGGACTAAAGAAGAGAAAAAAAAGAAAGCCAACTAAAAGGGCTCCAATTTGGCCTCTTTACATGGGTTTTTCCAACACTCCCCCGCAAGCTGGAGCATACAAGTCGTAGGCACCAAGCATGGACAGGGACTGATAAAAAAGGGTACTTGATAAGGCTTTTGTGAAGATGTCTGCAACTTGTTCAGTACCAGAAACAGGTTGTAATTCTATCTTCTTCATTTGAACTTTCTCTCGGATAAAATGACATTCCACTTCAATATGTTTTGTCCTTTCATGGAAAACTGGATTCTTTGCTATGTGCATAGCTGCTTGGTTGTCGCATAACAGGATGGCAGGTGAGGGAAGTTTAACTCCTAGATCAGTGAGGAGACTCTCAAGTCAAGTAAGCTCAGAAACCGCAGATGTCGTCGATCTGTATTCAGCTTCAGCTGAGGACCGAGCAACCACAGCTTGTTTCTTACTCCGCCAGGTAACAAGATGTCTTCCAAAATAGGTACAGAAGCCACTGGTTGACCGTCGATCATCCAAGGAGCCAGCATAATCTGCATCAGAGTACGGAACCAACGTTGGAGTAGATGATGAGGTTCTGTATACCAGCCCTTGACTCGGAGCTGTTTTAAGATATCTCAGGATTCGCTCAACGGCTTGAAGGTGAGATATTTGAGGGGCATGCATAAACCGGCTGACCACCGCAATAGCAAAGGATATATTTGGTCTTGTGACTGTTAAGTAGATCAATTTCTCAACCGGACGTCGATAATATTCCGGATTTTGGAGAGGAAGATCGGTGTCAGAAGTATGAGCACACAGCTTATGATTTGTATCCATTGGAGTAGTAGTGGGCTTGCATCCAGAGTAGCCAGCATCATGTAGGAGATCCAGACAATACTTCTGTTGGCAGAGGACAAGTCCATCCGGACATCTCGCGATCTCAAGACCAAGGAAGTATCGAAGATGCCCCAAATTTTTTGTCGAAAAGACGGAGATAAGGTGTTGTTTGACTGCTTGGATTCCCTTTGAGTCGTCTCTAGTGATTGAGATGTCGTCAACATAAACTAATAGAAGAACCGTTCCTATTTTTTGATGACGAGTGAACAGAGAGAAATTTGTCAAGCTCCGAGTAAATCTGACTTCCTGAACCGCCTTGATAAACTTGTCGAACCATGCCCGAGGGGATTGTTTGAGATCATAGATGGACTTCTTCAGATGACATACTCGGGACTCTCCCGTGATCTCAAACCTGGGAGATTGTTGCATGTAGACCGTTTCCTGGAGAGCGTCGTTCAAGAACGCGTTTTTTATGTCCAATTGATGCAAGGGTCATTGGCGATGCACAGCCACTGAGAGGACATGAACGGTGTTGAGTTTGCCGACCGGAGAGAATGTCTCCTCATAATCAAGGTTGTGTTGTTGAGTGAATCCACGAGCCACCAGGCGTGCCTTCAGACGATCAATTGTCTCATCAGGAGCATGTTAAATGACAAAGACCCATTTACACCCAACAGGTGTCTGCCCGGGAGGTAAAGGGACAAGGTGTCAGGTCTGGTTAGCCCAGAGAGCAGACATTTCTTCTTTCATGACCGTTTGTCAGCCAGGATGTTGGAGAGCCTCCTGCACAGAGTTAGGCATGGAAATAGAAGATAATGAAGTGGCAAAGGTTTGAAGTAGTGGGGAAAGGCGATGTAGGGATACATAGCTCGCCATGGGATGAGCGATTGATTCTGGTGTCGGATCAGCATGACATGGAGTGTTAGAGTTCGAAGCTGACTGCATTGGAGCAACGGAGCTAGGTTGGCGACGAGTGTAAACATGTATAATAGGTGGCTTTGAGACAGTGGGAGGCTGGGCAGGAATGTGTGATGGGGGAGGAGTGGTAACGGGAATGAGAGGACGTAGGACGGGTGGTGGTTCAGGTGTAGGGTTTGGAGCAGAGAAGAAGGGAAGATCCTCCCGAAAGGTAACATCAGCAGAGACAGTTACCATGCAGGTAGTGAGAGAATAGCAGACGTAGCCTTTCTGAGTCCGCGAGTAGACAACAAAGATTTGTTTGGTCGCCCGGGGGTCCAGCTTGTCCACATATGGACCAAGACTGTGAACATAGCAGGTGTAACCAAAAATACGAGGTGTGAGAGAGAATGCCGGAGTAGAGGGGAACTGGAGGTTGAACGGAGTGGCATTGTGGAGTATGGAGGACGGAAGACGGTTAATCAGAGCATGTTGTTGAGAGGGCAAAATTCCAATAAGCCTTGGGAACCTGCATTTGAAGCATGAGAGAGCAAGCGATATCGAGAAGATGGCGGTTCTTACGTTCGGCCACGCCATTTTGTTGAGAGGTATAAGCACACGATGTTTGGTGAATGACTCCAAAATCCGAGCACGGGGTCGCGAACTCGTGGCTAGTGTATTCGTGAGCATTATTCGTGCGAATAGTTTGGATGTTCGTGGAGAATTGCGTGTGGATCTCCAGGATAAAAGCCCGAAAGACACATGGAAGCTCGGAGCGATCCCGAAGTAAATATAGTCATGTCATTCGAGAATAATCATCAATAAAGGTTAGAAAATAGCGATAACCAGAAATACTAATGATTTTGTACGGTCCTCAAACATCAGAGTGCACTAACATAAAATAAGCAGAGCTCCGAGTACAATGAGATACAAAAGATGAACGGGGTTGCTTGCCCAAAATACAAGAGTCACACTTGAAGGAAGGAAGAGATACATCGGGTAGAGCCTTCTGGAGGATTGGCAGAGGAGCATGCCCAAGACGCTGATGCCAATCGACGGAGGAGACGGAAGAGTCCTATGGGAGTCATCTAGAAGGTAGAGCCCGTTCTGCAACCGTCCCTTACCAATGATATTTTGCGTCTGTCGATCTTGTATCAGAAAAGAAGATGTAAAAGTTACAGAGCAATTTAGGCTCTATTTGTTTGGGCGTTTCGTTGCTCCGTTTTGGGCAAACGTCGCCGGAAGGAAGGTAAACAAATGAATCTATGGCGGTGTTTGCTCCGTTTCCACCCGCCCGCCTTGAGAAATGCCCCAAAAAGCTCCGTTTGGAGCAGCCACCTCACCCCTTTGATTCGAACACTCTGTTTCCACCCGCCGGATCGATCCGCCACCGCTAAACCAAATGAAGCCTTAGATCAGTAGTGAGCGACCAACAGAAAGTAAATTGAATGGGGAGATAGGAATATGAATAGCGGAGCGTAGAGAGAGAGAAATGAGAGAGATGTCCGCAGAGCCGGAGACCGGAACAGTGTCCCAATGGGCTACTGTGATACACTTAGGATGAGGAGTATCCAGGTACTGATGTGGCCGCAAAGAAGTGATGTGTTGAGTGGCACCTGAATCCACTATCCACTGTGGACTAGTGGAGATACATGTGATACCTTCATGTGAGACAGAGGTTGCCGAGGTAACGGAGGCAGGCGGGCGAGTGAGCAGATCATGAGGTTGTTGGAGCTGAAGACGGACCTCGTCAATGTCAGTACGAGGGAGCGAGGAGTCGTGAGCAGCGCCGGCAGCCTGTGCACGAGGAGGAAGCCCACACTTGCGATAGCACGTGGCCTCAAGGTGGCCCTCCTTTCTGTCGTAGAAGGAATACTTTGGTCGTGGTCGGCCTCCCCGACCGCAGCCACGAGAGCCGTTACCCCCTCCCCCCCCCCCCTCCCCCGAGCAGAAGGTGGAAGGGGTAGTAAGGGCGCAGAAGTTTGCTGAAGGAGAGTCGGTGATGGAGGTCCAGAACTATCTGGAGGTGGTGAGACCTTGAGCAACATAGAACAAACATCAGATAGGGATGGAGTAGTCGCAGAGGAGAGGATCTGAGCCCGAATGCTATGAAGATGTGGTGGCACACGAGCCATCATCATGGCGACGCCCACGGCTTCTTTTTGAGCTCTTTTTGCGGCAAAAACCGTTGTAGGAGCTTGATGTTGAATCCATGCTTCAACTAGAGTTTTGGCCCGAGCAACAAATGAGGTGAGATCGGTGGCACCGCCAACATCAAGAGTCTGTAAATCAGTGATGATGTCATACAAGTGTTGTAGACTATCCTTCCCGGAATAGAGGGAATGAAGTTCATCCAACATCGCTTTGGTCGTTTCATGGTACATGGTCATGCGATACGGTTCGCCATCAAGGGAGTTGAGAAGCCAGGTCTGAACACGACCATCATTTCGCAACCAGCCATCAGTAGGAGGAGCTGGAGCAGCTTGAGTCAAGTGATGCAGGAAGCCTTTGCACTGAATGACACGACGAACTGAGTGAACCCACTCCACGAAGTTCTTATGGCCGGCTAACGAGATATTTGTAATCCGCAGTTCATCCCGGAGTTCTGGAGCAGGAACCGGGCGGTCAGCTGAGGAGGAAGCTGCCTGTCCAGTAGAGTCAAGAGAAGATCTCATGGCCACGCGGATAGGAGTCTAGACCGGCGGGAAGAGGATCAGCGGTTAGAAGGGAGACCATGCGGGTAGTGTAGGAGCAGGCCGGGCGGTTAGAAGCGAAACCGCACAGGATGGAAGGCAATGGTCGGGCGGCAAGCACAAAAGAGGCCGCGACCAAGGAAACGGAGCGGGTAGACGAGCAAGCCGCTTAAAAGAGGAGGGCTGGGAAGTCGCACGGTCTCGATGGCAAATCACCAGTGGCAAGAGACGATGTCGCGACCAAAATGTAGAGCCCGCAGCAGGTAGAAGAGAAACCAAGGCAAGCTCGCCGCAAAGAGAGACGTGAGTCCGCATCGGGAAGACCAGGGCAAGCCTGCTACAGCGAGAAGAGAAGCACCACGGGAAGAGGAGCAGAAGACCAAACCGCTCGACTAGTAGAGTAAGGGCAGCGGCGGTTTAAAGTAGAATTCGCCCGAGCAAGATAAGACCGCGCGACAAGCTGTCCGCAGGAGCCCGCAGAAGGTAGGGAATTCGCAGCGGGTAGAGAGCTCGCAACAACACAAGAAATAAGTCGCGGGTAGAGGACGAGATAGGCCGTGTGAGAAAAAAAGAAGCTGGGAGATAAACGCGGGGGTAGAGAAGAAGCCGCGCGGATAGAGGGTGAAGAGAGAGGGCCCCACTTGTTAGAGAGAGGCTTATAAAAACACGGGAGCCAAGAGGAGAAGAAGAGGTGGAAGCCACGAGAGAGAGGAGGGAGGAGCGGCTAGAAAAGAGTCTAACCGCGCGGGAAGCCGCAGTTAGAACGAGAGTTATCCGCCCGGGAACCCGCAGGCGGGTAAAAAACTGGTCGTGCCCTGCGCGAGAGGAGGACGGACGGTTAGCATAGGGCTAGCCGCAAGGAGAGACTGATTCCCTTTGATACCATGTGGAGAAACCTCAAACTTGTATATACTTTATCAATAATCAAATACAAGGTATGAATAAATATTTATAAGAGGGAGAAAGAGAGAAGAAATCCATATACATGATGTGGGACTAAAGAAGAGAAAAGAAGAAAGCTAACTAAAAGTGCTCCAATATGGGCATCTTTACATGGGCTTTTCCAACATGTATGATTATTTAACTTGTTTTTTACTCTAGTATGCATTAAGGGTTTTTCGGGCTTTTTCTTGTTTTTCATTTCATGGTACCACAAGATTTAGGTTAGTTTAAGACCACTCTTTTTGACCTTTTATAGAATTTAGCATATGTTCATAAGATTTCTAAAAGGTACTTTTCATATATCAATAATCCACGTAATCTTTAATATTCTCACTGTTATAGAAGAAGCACGTTATAACATGTACACACGGAATTTTACTGAGGTCCAACTAACTACAACTTTGAGTTGCTATTTCGACTGTCCATTTATCACTTGTCTATCCTTTCACCACAAAGTTATCATTACCATCTCATTCCAAAATGTAGTCTTGAACCTCCCCCACCCTCTCCTTTTATTGTTTTTCAAAATCTTTTAAATGTTAGGACAAGTACCTCAACTATATTTCATCAGTTTATCTTTGTGTACGTAATTCTTTATCATAATTGTTCTTATCATTTCAAACATAGTTATTATTGATTTTCCTCTTTCCTTCAATATTACATTATTAAAACTCACAAAAATTGTTAGGTAACATATAATACTTTGGTCATGTGCTAAAATGACCTTACCTAATTTATCGGATGTCTTGCTCTAACTCAATTATAAGCCTCAATATTAAATGTTTTTAACTTTTCCATTTGACTATTTTAATCAATAAATTTAGTAGCAAATACAACATTCCACAACAAAGAAGAGATTACACGTAATTTTCAACCGTCTCTCTTTTGTAGAAGATGAATGTTATAACATGTGCACGTGTTGAATTCCACTAAGGTCCTACTTATTACAACTACAACTTTGAGTTGAATTCCCCTAAGGTCCTACTTATTAGTTATTACAACTACCACTTTGAGTTGCTAATTCGACTGACCATTTAACATACGTCCACTCTTTCACCTCAAATTTAACATTACCATTCAATTCCAAATTGTAGTCTTGACCCCCCCCCCCAATATCTTCACTACATTTCAATATTTTATCTTTTTTGTGCATGCAATCTTATCATCATAATTATTCTTATAATCTCAAGAATAATTATTATTGGTTTTCCTCTTACTTTTAGTATTACATTATTAAAACTCACACAAATTGCCAAGTAACGTATCAAACTTTAGTCATGTGCTAAAATGAGACCTTGCTCAATTTCTCGAATGTCTTTCTCTAACTTAATTATAAGCCTCAACGTTGAATGCTTTCAGCTTTTTCATTTAACTGCTAAAATTAACAAGTCTAGTAGCAGATGCAACCTTCCAAAACAAAGATTTTAGTTCTAAGCTCTTATGTACTTGCTTGAAATTACTATACATACGTCTTAGACAAAACTTATGTTTTGCATTGGTAATAACTTTTCAACTGTCTGTATAAGCCTCTTTTGTTTATCAGAAATAATGGTCCATGCATAATAATTTACAATGTTCAAATTAGACGAATAAAACATTCTCAAGATTTTATATTTTCTCTAAAGACCGTTGCATATGTTATATGATACATACCATTGTTGGCATCAATACTAACTACGCATAAAAGAAGTCCTCCATAATATAACAAAGCATGATTAAAAACATTGGTAAAAACTGAAACTAAAGAATTTGGGAAAAACTAAAAAACTTGGGAAGAATTGAAGATGCATTCTAAAACAGAAGGTACATAGCTTGGTGCATTTTGTTTAGTAAAAACTAAAGCATTACTGTAGCATTTGTAGAGAAACCTAAAACTGAAATTAAAACCTAAATGAAGTTGAAATGCAAAAACAAATAATCATAACAAACTATAGGTAGTAGTTCAATCCCTCCCTCTAACATCTATACATTTCTGAACTTCTGTTCATACTGCTATCTGCTGCTAAGAGATATTCACCAAACGTAATTGAGCACAGCTCAACCTCTAACATCCATTGCGTTGTAAATTTAAGTTGTGGATGGAGTTGATTTTAAGCTGACTTGGTATCGAGAGATATTGAATCAATGAGTCCAGATTCTCAGTTGAAGGTGAGGATGTCTAACTTGAAATATACTTGTTTAAGACTTACGGTTATCATCCAAGATTCAAAGAAAACTGTGGGAAAGAAATAAAGCGGTGCTGTACTAACCATGTAAAGAAAGAGGAAAGACCGGATTAAGGAGAGCTATTCCTGCTATGGAAGGAGAGAACGCCAGAGAGAGAATGAATGATTTCCGTAAGAGACGCTGGGCTGTCGCTGGAAGGAGAGAACGCCAGAGAGAGAGGTCGCCGGGAATAAACGCCTGGAGCCGGCAGGATCGCAGGTAGGATTAGGGTTGGAGCTCGCGAAACGGGGAGACGCGCGACTGGGAAGTTTATTTCGAGAAAATGAGATGGGGAATCTCAAAGTGCTAGACATATAAATGGGTAAAATTTTGTGTTTAATACTTTCTCATTTATTCTAATTTGTAAAATGATTTGCATATAAAAACGATACGCTTTTGAACAGCCTGGTCCCTCGTCATATTTCCAACGTTTATCATGTTTTATTTTAATAATATTATAAATATAATAGGGAATTGATATACGCAAACCTCCACCCGCTATTCGTAAACCGGGTTAAGTAGTTTTTTAGGGTTTTATTTTTTTATATCCGCAAACAATGAAGGCGAAGGTTTGCATATACCTCCACCCAACAGCAGCCATTTTGGGGGTCAAGATGATCCCAAATAGAAAAGTGATCAACACGAAAGTTGTAGATCTCGGCGAGACGAACAAATTTCATGTTGACCACTTTCTGATATGGAGCCGTCTTGGACCTCGATTTGGGCCCCGAAATCGGGGGCGGCGGAACTGCTACAGTAAACCGTTCCACCGCCCCCGATTTCTGGGCTCAAATCGAGGACCAAGACGGCTCCATATCAAAAAGTGGTCAACATGAAAGTTGTTCTTCTCGCCGAGATCTACAACTTTCGTGTTGATCACTTTTCGATTTGGGACCATCTTGACCACCAAAATGACTTGCTTGTACAGCCTGTATATATATATATATATATATCCATACATATATGTTTACACTTATATATATAGATATAATAAATAATAAGTATGGGCTTGCATGCTTGGAGGCGTCGAAGAAGGTGACTGAGAACCCATGTATGCAAATGTGGTGGTCGGGCTCCATGTTGACGAATCTGACTCGTATGCGAACTTTCGTCGCTACAACACGATATTGTCTATAATTGGAGAGTGAATTACAACGAACGGTTGCAAGGACCAACGCCGGCAATGAGACCAAGTACATTACTGACATTGGATAATTGATAATGAAAAGTGATATGTAAACATTTTTTATGCAATTTCACTTAAAGTTTTTTTTTCAAATGGTAATGTTACAACTATTAATATTAATTTTTCTCCATATGCAGGCAAAAACACTGACAAAATACAGTGACAGATTAGGCCAAAAAACAATGCTAAATATTTTAAAAGCAACTTTAGAGGCTAGTCACGACTTCTTTTGACTTCTTTTCAAGGCAACTATTAATATTGATATCTTCTTCATTTTTGCAGGCTAAAACATCAGTGTGAAGCAATGTCATATTAGGCTACAATCATAACTTCTTTTGAATGTTAACTATATTCGTATGGACTTTAGAAAAACTAAAATTAATTACATTATGATGATATTTTGGGAAGTTTATTAATATCTATGTATTTGTGGTGTCATTATTGCGCCTAACAATTATGTTTGCGGATAACAAATTTATAAAACAGTGGTTTGCGGATAACAATTATGTTTGCGGATAGTTAATTTGAAAAACAGTGGTTTGCGAATATCAAATGTTTGCGGATAGCGAAAACTGGTTTGCTTATATCAATTCCCATATAATATGGTTCTGCACTTCTGCCAGAACATCAATCACTAAAGCGTGGTAGGTTGATAACCACTGCACACGCACCTACCCGATTATGCACGTGATTAATCAGCCCTCTTCAGTTTTCACTATTATCTATAGTATATATTGATGGTACCCCTTCAGTTAATAAATTATAATGAGGACTGCTGATAGCTAAATCCCTTCTCTTAAGATTGTACTCATAATAGAGGAAGTGAGATCACTTAGGCTCCGTTTGGGAGGACTTATTTTCACCGGTCAAGCGGTCACGACCGCATGAACCGGACCTTAATTAAGGCCAAGTTCATGCGGTCGTGACCGTTTGACCGGTGAAAATAAATCCTCCCAAACGGAGCCTTAGTGCACCTAGTGAACTAAATCACCAAAGTGCCATGCGGCGCCTACCGCCTCGCATTGGCGTGACAACCGTCGTGCGGCCACCTACCGTCGTGCGGTTGCTATCGTGTGACACCTACCACGTATCTTCGGGCGATAAGCTCCACGCAACACAAACCGTTGTGTGGTAACTTCTATGAGGCAGCTAGCTACCACAACCCCTTTGCGAGACAACCTCCGCACAACACTTATCGTCGCGCTCTACCGCAACGTGCTACCTACTGTGTGGTGTCTACCGCAATCCCCTTAGTGCAGCAACCTCCTCCCAGCACCTATCGCCATGCGGAAGCTGTCGCGCGGTGCATGCCACACCTCCTTGCCATGGAAACCTCTGCGTCGTACCTACCGTCACACGAAAGTTGTCGTGCGATGCTTGCCACACATTGCTTTGCCTGCCGCACCTCCTCATTTTGCAAGAACTATGTTCGATGATCGCAGTTCGCGGCTCGTTGGTCGCAGGTCGCAGCCCACAGCTCGCGTCTCGCAGCCTGTAGCTCGCAGTTCGCGGCTCGTCAAACTTGCAGTTCACAGTTCGTAGTTTGAAGTTCATTATCATCACTGTCACCAATCCTGCCTGAATAACATTTTGGAGCATGCATTCTATTGAAGCCAAAACTTGGTCTCAACGAGAGTTCGGACCCAAGGGGGTAACTAGCACTTCTCCCGAACTTGAGCTCCTGACCAGTCACTTGGAACTAGAAACTGACCCAGGCTATAATTCGGAGGTCCCACCACACACCCAAAAGATCTCTAGAACTCTTCCTTTCCCAAGCAAAATGCTGAGCTGGGCACCTTGAAGGGCTCTCGTAGCCAAACCGAAATAACTCAAGGAGGAAGAAGCCAAAAGAACTGGATCCCCTCCAAAGGTGTCCATAGGGTCTATTTATAGAAGTCCAAGTATGGTCTGCAAACAACGCAACTCCGCTGTTCTGAAATGCTATACAAAACCCAAATTGGTCTGCCAACAACGTAACTTCGCTATTCTGAAAGGCTACTGGCAAGCCAACTGGGGCAATATGATAAAAGACACTATTGGGCGAGTGGTCCATGAAAATGTCACTCGCCTGCGGTGGACACTCACTGCCAGCCCGGGCATAGGGCGAGTGCGGGTCCGATTACCCCACTCGCCCACCCTTCGTCATGGGCCCAAGGCGAGTGCGAGCCTATACGCTCCACTCGCCCTCCCTCCACCCCCCGCTCCTGACCACTCACCCTGAGTGAGTCAGGGAGGTACTACTGCACTCGCCCAGGACCTAGACGGAGCCCAATCCGACTGGGTCTCCCCCTGACGGGCCCACTCGCCCGACACGGGGTTGTACACATTCCACACTCCTTAGTTTGAGAATAACACATCTCGAATGTATTTGATCTCTGTTTTTTATGATGTGCAGTCGTGCAGATCTAACAAGTATTATACTCCTATGGTTGTGATTTGGAGACTAGAAGCCGAGTTCTGGAAAAAGAGGTATCGCTGGTAATATCTACTTTTGTCAGACTATAGACTCAATGATGTCAGCGTGATGATGACCATGTTTTACACGATCCAGACACAACACGGACTATTTGGCGGTATCGCCAAGCGATAGTGATATCGCCGTGTGATAGCCCCACGATCGTCCACGATTTTCATATTCCCGTAGCGATCATCACAGCGTGGGACACGTGATAGTTCGAGGAGATATCACCTGCGATAGCTACAGATCACCGGACAATAACATCAATTTTTATAAAAGGCTGAACTTCGTGCAATCAAAGAGAAACACCTCCTGGAGCTTTCATTCTCGTTGCACTCAGGCCTTTCATCTCCGAATCCAGAAAAACTATGACTTTCCTCAAAAAGTTCAAGAACAAAGAGAAGACGTTTATGTGTTTCAACTCCGACGATCTTCACGACGCTTCATCACCTTATTTAGAGCTCAAGTCTAGATGGAGTTTTTTATCTTAGATTTTCTTTCTTGTATTTTTTTTGTTATCATTATAATCGGTAGAGAACTCATCTTATGAGTGGCGACTAGGCCCTTGTGCGGTTTTGGGAGAATTCAACACCTTTGTGCAACGATAAGGTCGATGAGAGATTTAGGGGAGGCTAGAGGTTGTATATAGGGAGAGATAAGTTGTAGTCAGCTGCTCTTTGGGCGAAGGATCAGTGAATTCGTAAAAAATATTTTTCACATGTAGCCTCGATTTCAAGCTTCATTGAAATCACTTTCTTATGTGTTCATCACACCAACACTGATCAGGGGAAAAATCATCATACATGCAAAAATGCTGATCCGTGTGTTTCAGATCAAGAAACGAGATTCGTCTGTCCTGTAATTATGGTAGTTACAACGACACAATTACCAAATCGCTGCTGTCAAAACTATGAAAAGATCCTAGAGCCTTCATTTAAAGACACTTGACATTCAATACCAGCGAGAGCTCCTTCGAAGATCCTTCGGAGTTCTCTCTTGACATTCGAAGCTTCCCTTGAAAATCTCCACCGGCCTTTGAAGATACCCCGCCCCCTCTTCGAAGATTAATGAAGATCTACTTTGGCGTTCAAAGATCTCTTTCTCCTTTGAAGCTCCCCTTCAAGGACCACTTGAAATTCTTACTTTGCATTCTGTTAAATTCAGTTGTAAAAAGCATCGACCAGTCACTCTTGAGAACTAAAAAACTTAACCCTGAAAGAATTAGTGGAATTTGGTCGGCCCCCGAACTAACCACATGGTTTTTCACCCTTTCCGGATTTTCTATGTTCAAAAAAGTCTCCTTGCCAACTGTTTAAATTTTCTATGACTATTTGTGCGCTCGACCCGCTCCGAGCTAAGGCGGTTCACTTCAACAAATCTACGAGCGATTTGTGTGACCCGCAATAATTTGACATCATTTGTGGAAAATGTACAACCCCATATTCGCTGAGTCAGACCAGGAGGAGCAATGGTCACAGTTGAGCTAGCCAAAGGAGTTCCCGCCCGAAAGGAGGTCTCGCCCAAGATGGCGGGAACGTTCGCATCAAGTCGTCGAATGGAGATCAACGAGCCAATATCGTCAAGCGCAGCCATCGCGGGAGCGCTTGCGCTAGCGCCAAACTCCAATCTTGAAGGGGCTCTCGCATGTAAGCATGCGAGATCGTTCGCGCCGTCTCTGGGTATAAGGCTTGCGGTTCCGAGCTCTCGCCGAGCGGGGCCTAAGGCCTAGGGTTAGAGGACCAGACTGCCCTCAGGAATATTTACCCCTGTGCCCTCAGAAAAACAGCAGGATTTGGCTATTGGCAGACCAACTAGGGGCTTTTCAGTAATTTCAGGTCAGCAAGATGCTATAAATAGACCCATAAGGGCTTCTTAGAAGGCAAGCTGTCATTATCTCTCAAATTCCAGTGTTTTTCTGAGGAGATCCTAGCCAGCTTTGGCTTTGGAGGGGAAGCTCTCAGAGATCTTGCGGGTGTGAGGTGGGACCTCCCTACTGAGGCTTTGAGTCATTCTTAGGTCCTTTGAATCCAGTCGAGGGTTGAGGCTTGACAGAAGTAGGTTTTGGTTGCACCCCCTTTTCTTTGAACTCCCGTTGAGGTCATATTTGACTTCAACACTTCTGGTGCGGTGACGCGTGGAAGGCAGCTGATACAAGAAAGCCTTGAGTTTTGTCCCATGGCTGGAGGTGAAGGTGAATGGTCAGGTTCTGGAGGCTCCCCACCCGGGGAGAGGAAGCGACGAAGAGGATGCTGGATGAATTCAGGCGAGAGGTCCTGCAGACGATCAGTTTGGCCTTCTCAGCCAGAGGCGAGTGGGCCACCCCTCAGGTCCCTATAGAAGAGGTCCCGCTCTTGGGCGAGAACGCCCCAGGACAACGCCCGGGAAAGGAGATCCCGGCGGAGGCCGATGAGAGGGATGTGGCGGCACGGGAACTCTTCCCAGGCCAGAGCCAGCGCCCGGGCAAGGAGGCGCTGACGGATCTGGGCGAGAAGGAAGCGGCAGTGCGAGAGCTCTTCCTGGGGCACGGTCTCACGGATCGGGCCAGTCAGCTGAGGCCGCGGGACGTACCTTCTCGCCAGACAGGAGGTGAGAGCCCGTTCAGCGAGCTCATCATCTCAGCTCCGGTACCGGAGGGGTTTCGGGAGCCTGACATGTCCTACTACTCGGGGAAGGATGACCCTGTACAGCACGTGTAGTGGTTTTGAGGACGTCGTATCGATAAGGCAGATGACGGATGCCTTCAAGTGCCGGCTATTTGCCATCACGTTGAAGGAGAAGGCTCGGGACTGGTTCCACCAGTTTCCAGTAAGATCAATCTACTGTTTTGAGGATCTGCGTAGAAGTTTCTGTTGAGGTTCTCAAGCCCGAAGAAGCGAATGAAGGAGGCGGGGTGCCTGTTTGCGGTGAGGCAGAAGCCGGATGAGGACACTGGGTCACTATGTCGACCGGTTTCAGGAAGAGATCCTCCTGGTGTAGGAGGTCCCAGGGTACGCACTGATGCTAGCCTTTACCCTGGGGCTGAGACCGTGATTCTTTAGTATGGAATTGAAGAGAGTGCCCCTCTCCTTTGAGGAGCTAATGGAGAGGGCGGCAAAGGAGATAGACTTCGAGAGAGCAAACCATCATTTCACCAAGAAGTTGGCCAGGCTGGCAGAGGACGACGTGAAGGAACCAGCAGCAGGAAGATAGAAGGAGCCAAAGGAACAGAGGGAGCAGAGAGAAGAAAGGAGAAGGGAAGAGCCCCGAAGGTTAGGGAAGCACACAGGGTTAGGGGCCCGGGAGCCGAACAACGGTTAGGTTGGAGGCCCCAGGAGGGTCGCCCCCAAGGCCTCGGAGGAGGCTACCAGGGGAGAGATAATCTGCGGGAACCCCGGAGGTTCGACCAACCGGCATGGAGGCAGGAGCCGAGGGGTCATCCCCCACCACCGCAAGAGGCCATGGAAGTGGGAAGAGGAAGAGAGCTGGGAGAGGAGCTCGAGGAGGAGGAAGAAGGGGAAGAGGAGAAGGAAGAAGGGGCGGGGAGGCGTTGCCTTTTTGTGACTTCCACCAGGAGGAAAGGTCACGCAACGGCCACCTGCCCGGAGTTCTTAGAGATAAGGGAAGCAAGAGGAGCAGGGAGGCAGGATCCACCGGTGAGGATAGTAGAGGTACACCAGGGCGAGGTGGAAGATATGTGCGAAGATCGGGTAGATGTAGGGACCCGAGGAGGAATCAGGGTGATTCACGGAGGAGTGGGGATTGAGGCAACCCGCAAGGGGAGCCTGCAAACCATGTACTGAAGGGCGGTCGCCTCTACCTCCCAGGCTCCCCCACCAGAAGAGAAAATCACTTTCTCGTCAGCGGACATGCCAGACTATGAGGATCCATTCCGTGATGCCCTAGTGATCCAGACGGCGATGGAAAATTATACGGTCTCGAGGATACTAGTAGATAACGGGAGCTCGGTGAATGTCGTCTTCAAAAGGCCTTCGATGAGATGAGGGTAGAAGGGAAGAGGATCCTGGCCTCGAATGGACGTTGTTTGGGTTCTCCGGAGAGAGGAAGGAAGTGGAAGGGGGAGTAGGGCTGCACAAGAAGTTGGGGGCGTGTCACGGAACTGCAGGTTCGTGATCGTGAACGCCCCAAGCAGCTATAATGCCATCTTTGGGCGACCCTCATCAGCGCCTTTCGTTGCGTCCCCTCCTCGTTCCATCAATATCTCAGTTCAACAATGGGGGGGCAGGTCAGGGTAAGAGGGGACCCGAAGGTGGCAAGACAATGTTACGTTACAGCAGTCAACACCATTTCGTGGATGGCAGAGGCGGAGGAGTTGGAGATAGAGATGGCGGCACTTGAGGAGGTTGTTGAGGAAGAGGAAATGGGCCTAGAGGAGGCAAGAGAGATAGCTGAAGAGGAAGTCGAAGAAGAGGAGACTGAGAAGCAGCAAGGAGATGTGCAGGAGGTCCGGGGGGACGAGGAGCAGGAGAGCCCAGGAGGTGATGACGACGGTGATGGCGACGGTGATGGGGACGGTGATGGCGACGATGATGGCGACGGTGATGGCGACGGTGATGACGACGGCCACCAGGACGGCCAACTTGGGAATGACTATGTTGAAGATGTGCCGGGCAAAGGACGTGCGACTTCATAGCGGTCATGGTTACAAGCTTCGCCCTCGCAACAAGACTCATATTTGATATTTTAGCTTTGGTGTGCTAATAGCCGTTTCATGATGGCTCTTTAAAAAAAAACTTTATTTAATTTCTGCATTTTCTTTATGTGGTGTGCCTTTAGCCACTTGTTATTTTCTTTGAGATGTAAGCCTATATAAGTCCTTGAACTTTTCATTTGATGTAGAATGAAATTGAAATCAAAACTTGAATTTTGTCAACCCTAATTTTTCCCTCTCTTCTTCTCCTAGCCTCCCCCTCTTTCTTCCTTCCTCCAAACCGCCGGCCTCAAGGCTCCCTCTTTCAAGAGTTTGGCCATCTCCTCTCTCCCCCTTGCTCTCGGCCGCCCCTTCTCTTTAGCGCTCGGCGACTCTCCTCTCCCTCTTGCTCACGGCCACTCGAGATCCTCTCTCTCCAAGGATACTTTGGCCATGCATGAGAGGTTGTTTGCAAGGAAGAAGATAGGGGTTTCCTCCACGGCGTGAAGTGAAGGAGATTAGCACGTTCGTCATCCATAGCGCGCTTCCCGTGGACTTTTAACGGAGGAGCGATCAAACTTGGTGGATCCACGCATCACGGATCTACAAATCCGAGAGGGGTAACGAAAATTTCTACCAAGAGTTTTCTTTCTCTAGATAGTTCTTGTGGTGGACGAATTTTGCGTTATTTTCCGATTCGTTTTCTTCGCGGTTAATCCCCTAATAGATCGGTATTTTTTCGTTTGGATTTCCGAAAGATTCGTAAGAGGATTGGCGATCCTCGTTATCTTTTTGTTGGGATAGATCCTACCATCTTTCGAATCATTTTGTTTTTGGTGGATCTATTTTGGTACAACCCAAAAGCTCGTTCGGGATCAAGATTATCCCATTTAGCCGGAAAGAGTTTGGCCTATAGCCAACACTCGATCTATTTGCGGAACGGCGATCCGTATCGTTAGCGCGAGCGATAAATAAAATAATTGTTGTGGCTGCGTTTTCGTCAACGTGTGGAATAGAGAGCGTTGAGAGTTGCGAGCGTCGTCGTCCACGCCGTCCGTGTAGGATCTTTTAGGACGGGCCTACATCAATTTTGGTATCAGAGGGAGGTTTGGCCCGTGTGTTTTGGCTGAACGAAGAGCGCGGAGCTGGTAGCTATCCATATGCCTGGCCCCACATGCGAAGAATACTCTCGGAGAAATTTGATTCCCCCTACTGCCTTACTACTAGCCCGACATCCACTAACCAGTATAGTTATGGCACCTTATCCAAGCCTGATCATAGGGGTGACCTATTCACCCAGGACAGATCCTTTCCCATGGCTGGGGGAGCTACCCACAGCACACCTGCACCTACCTATAGAGGAAAGGAAATAGTGAGGTCCCCTATCTCGAGTTCGGTACATGTGACTGCGAGGACTGTCATTAGCCCGCGGGCAAGTGAGAGTAGTCCTATCTGTAGGGGCAGACAGACGACTACGACTTGTGAGTCTAGCGGCGTATCTGACCATGGCTATATTGAGTATCCTACCCTGATTACGGCCATAGACGCTTTTAAGTCTTTCCCCGAGTTGCCTGAATTAGTCGTTGACTCTCCTGTTGAGTTTGAGGCGGTGTCTAGGAATGTGCCTGTCACTGAGGACGAGGTTGAATACGCTGGCGATTTGAGTGACGATGAGGAGTTTGGTTACCCTAGTGACCTGGACGAGGATTTCTCCTCTGAGGAATCGTCTCCTCTTCCTTTCGACGATGTTTCTGAGGCGTCTCCCTTGACAGTTATGGAGTCTTCTGATGACCCTGAGTCAGAAGACATTCCGGCTAAGTCACCCTATGTTGAGAGCTTACCTATTACTGATTTAGGTGATGACCTGCTTGAACGCGAGCTAGTTCCTTCTAGCCCGGAACATATTGAGGTGCCCATTTCTTTAGCTTCACCGGTAGGTCAATCCAGTCGGATCAGTGCGAGTGAGGATCACAATATTATACTGATTGATCCTGGTTTGGTCGATGGTTCAACGGTGTTGGAAGAGTCACCTTGGGATGGATGTTTATCTTGTGATAATCTTAGTGGTGCACATCCGCGAGATAGTTCATTGATATTATCATCGTTGCTTGAGGGTCATAGTAATTTAGATTCTTCCCGGATTCGATTTGCCCAACCCTCCATCATGATTTAGACAATGTACCTACTTCGTGGGAAGATTTGGTTAGCGAAGGATGTGATGTTTTGGAAGAGTTACCTTGTGTGGGAAGGCTATTTTTGGATGACGGTAGCACTGAGGACCCGATAAACATTTCTTTGATGTTAGCTCCTTCGCCAAAAGCCCAAAATGGATTAGGAATTTTGTCGAGTACGATCTTTCCTACTTTTGAGACCAATACTGATTCTGATTTGGACGAATTATCTAGTGGGTTGGAAGACATGTCGGCTGATTTGGTAGAGTCACCCGTGATGAATGTTTATCTGATAGTGAGTTAGATGATGACGATCCGGCTGAATTTTCGGTAAGGACGAATCTACTGTTTGATTTTTCCTTTGATTTTGATGGCTTGCACCCTGAGGATTTTTGTTGGACGTTAAATCCATGTTTTGATGGTGAGTATGATTTAGTTCCTCCTCCGGAATCGCCCATGTCGACTCCTCCTCCGGTTCACTTGACTCGATTAGATGACTTGTTAGGGAACGAGCTTGTCATTTCTAGCCCGAGATATTTGGAGATGTTTATTTATCCAGCTTCCCCATTCGACTTACCCAGACGGATGTGTGTGAGCGATTTGTTATTGTCGCGTTCGGTCTTTCCACTACTTTTCATAGATCTGACTATATTGTTCCTACGATGGACCGTTCATCTGACCGCTTGGCGTTGGGTAAGGCTTCTTTTTGGACTGCTAGTGATTCCATGGCGATGGTATGTTTTGATGTGGTGTCCCCCAGACACAATTATTTGCCAAGCCCGGTCGCTTGCATTTATCCTCCGCCTTTTGATGATCCGTGCATGCACACGTTAGTGAACGTAGTTGGGTATGTTGAGTTGTGTCTCCCGCACTACCTTTCAACTCCAGGAGCATCCAACTCTATAGTTGGTGATGAGCATTTTCCGCAGGCATTTCTTTGTGAAATTTTAAATCAAAATTTAAATCTAAATTTAAAACTATAGCGTTGGACTCCACGGAAATCGTTAATGAATTTAAAGCACCCATGCCACCAGACTTAGTCCCATTATTTTCTACTGTTAACTCAAGTCATGTTGCACATGGGTTCACCCACATGGTTCATGGGACCTAATCCTTCCGCATGCTCAACTAGCGTACAATAATTCTAAGAACAGGTCCACTGGGTTGTCTCCGAATGAGATAGTGCATGGTTATAAGGCGCCAATGCCTCTTGACTTGGTTCCGTTACCGCCGTCTTTTAAGTCAAGTCAATTTGCACAGGACTTCGCTTCACATGTTCACACTCTCCATGAGCATATTGGCAAGACGTTAGCTAAGCAATATTCTATCTATCAATCGAATGCTAACGTACATAGGCGAGCAGTCTCCTTGAACATTGGCGATTTGGTTATGGTTCGTCTTATCCTGAACGGATGCCTTCGGGCACCATAAAAAAATTAGCGAACAAGAAAGCCGGTCCTTTTCGAATTTTGAAGAAATTAGGCGAAAATGCTTATTTGTTAGAATTACCCGTTGATTGGGGAATCTCCCCTGTGTTTAACATTTCGGATTTAACGCTTTTTGTTGCTCCACCACCTGAACTGTCTGTCTCTCCGTTTAATAATTCCACTATACAATCTAATGGGGTGGGGGGTGAGCTCAATTCTGGATCGCTTTCTCCTTCAAAATCTACGGGAGGTATGCCGTCTATTGATGATGAAACTTGTTTTTCTGCTTCACCTAACGTTTTTCCGAGGTTTCCCGGACGGATTTCTTGCCTGACAGGATTTTGCAGGATGATGTGTTTCCCACTCCCGACGGCGACACTCACAGGTTTTTGGTTCGTTGGCGTGGTCGTCCGGCTTCGGACGACTCTTGGCTCTCTGCTGCACAGGTGGATCTTCTTGACGCGGACCTCGTACGCCATTATATTTCAGCCCGCTCATCGGAGATGAGTCCTTTTGAGCGGCGGAGGATTGATGACGACGGTGATGGCGACGGTGATGGCGACGGTGATGGCGACGGTGATGGCGACGGTGATGGCGACGGTGATGACGACGGCCACCAGGACGGCCAACTTGGGAATGACTATGTTGAAGATGTGCCGGCAAAGGACGTGCGACTTCATAGCGGTCATGGTTACAAGCTTCGCCCTCGCAACAAGACTCATATTTGATATTTTAGCTTTGGTGTGCTAATAGCCGTTTCATGATGGCTCTTTAAAAAAAAAACTTTATTTAATTTCTGCATTTTCTTTATGTGGTGTGCCTTTAGCCACTTGTTATTTTCTTTGAGATGTAAGCCTATATAAGGCCTTGAACTTTTCATTTGATGGTAGAATGAAATTGAAATCAAAACTTGAATTTTGCCAACCCTAATTTTTCCCTCTCTTCTTCTCCTAGCCTCCCCCCTCTTTTCCTTCCTCCAAACCGCCGGCCTCAAGGCTCCCTCTTTCAAGAGTTTGGCCATCTCCTCTCTCCCCCTTGCTCTCGGCCGCCCCCTTCTCTTTAGCGCTCGGCGACTCTCCTCTCCCTCTTGCTCACGGCCACCCGAGATCCTCTCTCTCCAAGGATACTTTGGCCCATGCATGAGAGGTTGTTTGCAAGGAAGAAGATAGGGGTTTCCTCCACGGCGTGAAGTGAAGGAGATTAGCACGTTCGTCATCCGTAGCGCGCTTCCCGTGGACTTTCAACGGAGGAGCGATCAAACTTGGTGGATCCACGCATCACGGATCTACAAATCCGAGAGGGGTAACGAAAATTTCTACCAAGAGTTTTCTTTCTCTAGATAGTTCTTGTGGTGGACGAATTTTGCGTTATTTTCCGATTCGTTTTTCTTCGCGGTTAATCCCCTAATAGATCGGTATTTTTTCGTTTGGATTTCCGAAAGATTCGTAAGAGGATTGGCGATCCTCGTTATCTTTTTGTTGGGATAGATCCTACCATCTTTCGAATCATTTTGTTTTGGTGGATCTATTTTGGTACAACCCAAAAGCTCGTTCGGGATCAAGATTATCCCATTTAGCCGGAAAGAGTTTGGCCTATAGCCAACACTCGATCTATTTGCGGAACGGCGATCCGTATCGTTAGCGCGAGCGATAAATAAAATAATTGTTGTGGCTGCGTTTTCGTCAACGTGTGGAATAGAGAGCGTTGAGAGTTGCGAGCGTCGTCGTCACGCCGTCCGTGTAGGATCTTTTAGGACGGGCCTACATCAGAGGGGCGATGGAAAGTAGGAGAGCAAGCGGCAGAGGAGTTGAGGGAGAGGCCCCGAGGGGCGTGGGAGTCGAGCAGTAGCAGGAGGGGCTAGTAGAAGCGATGAGAATCGAGGAGGAGGTAGAAAGGGGAGAGATGGAGCTGGTGGAAGAGGCAAGGGTCCGCTGGGAGCAGTCGCGTCTGGAGCCAACCGAGGAAGTGGTGGAGATGGAGGTCTTCACCAGCGCATTACAAGTACAGAGGGTGCGGGTCAGTGGGGGCTTGAGTCCTGAGGCTCGGGAGCGAGTGCGGGCTTGTATTCAAAGCAACGTCGACATCTTCGCCTGGAGCATGGCGGACATGCTGGGCATCGACGCAGACGTGGCCTGCCATCGCCTGAACTTGGACCCACGCACTCGCCCCATACGCCAGAAGATGAGAGCCATTGCCACCAAGCTGGAGGAGCCCATTCGCGAGGAGGTCAGGAAACTCCTAGAGGCCGGCTTCATCTCAGAGATCCAGTATCTGGGCTGGATCTCGAATGTGGTAATGGTTAAAAAAAGGAGGTGGGTAAATGGAGAATGTGTGTTGACTTTTCTTGGTTAAATAATCATGCCCTAAGGATTGTTACCCCCTGCCTCGGATCGACGCGCTAGTTGATTCAGCCGTCGGTTTTTCTGTCATGAGCTTTTTAGATGCTTTTTTAGGTTATCACCGGATCCGGATGCACCTTCCTGATACCAAGGATGTTTCCTTCATCACAAGGGAGGGATGCTTTAGTTAGAAAATGATGCCCTTTGGGTTGAAGAACGCAGGGGCTACCTACCAACGCATGATGGATGCGGGTCTTCCGGGATCAGAGGGGGAGAAATTTGGAGGTCTACGTCGATGACCTAATGATCAAAAGCAAGTGCATGGATTCGCACCTGCAAGATCTGGAAGAAACATTCGCCACCTTCGGAGGTTCAAGATGAGGCTGAACCCCTTGAAGTGTGTCTTCGGGGCCAGCCGCGGGAAGTTCCTCGGGCATCTTCTGACTCGGCAGGGGTGAAGCCCAACCCGGACAAGGTAAAGGCCATCCTGGATTTGGAATCACCTCGCGACGCCAAGGAGGTCCAACGCTTGACAGACAAACTGGCTGGGCTGAGCAGGTTCCTCTTCAGGGCAGGAGACAAGTGTTCTTCATTCTTTAAGGTGCTGCAAGGGAATCAAAGGTTTTGAATGGACCAGCGAGTGCGAAGAGGCCTTCCAAGGGCTAAAAAGACAACTCTCTCAGGCTCCTCTGCTTCAGAGCCCAAAAGAAGGAGAGGACCTGACCTTGTATCTCGGAGTAGGAGCGGAGGCGGTGAGCTCCGTCCTAGTGAGGGAAGAAGGGAGGAAGCAACTGCCCATCTACTACATCAGCCGAATATTGAGGAAAGCAGAGCTCCGCTACCCCATCCTCGAAAAGCTCGCTTACGCCTTGGTCATCTCTGCAAGAAAACTCCAGCCGTACTTTCAAGCACATTCGATCAGGGTGGTGACCGACCACCCTCTTCGCAAGATCTTCGAAGATGTGGAGCACTCGGGGAGACTTGTTAAGTGCTCTATTAAGCTAAACAAGTTCGACATCTCTTTTGTCCCAAGACTCTCCATCAAGGCGCAGGCACGTGGCGGACTTCCTAGCAGACTACATTGTTGAAGTCGAGGAGGGAGAGCAGCAACCACAAGAAGCGTGGAAGATGATGGTTGATGGGGCCTCAGGAAAGCACTCCTCGGAGCAGGGGTTGTATTGACAAGTCCTCAGGGGGTAACCATAGAGCAAGCGGTCATTTTACATTTCCCCGTGACCAACAATCAAGCAGAGTATGAGGCTGTGATCGCCGGCCTTCGCTTGGCAAAGGAGCTGGAGATTTAGGATGTGGAAGCTTTCACTGATTCAAAGGTAGTAGCGTCGCAAATCCGGGAGAGTTTGAAGCTGGGAGCCTACCCTCATCAAATACCTCTCTAAGGTAAGGGCGATCATCGGTGGGTTCCGGTCATTCTCAATCCAACATGTTCCAAGGGAAGAACGTATAGCCGCTGATCGATTAGCCAAGTTTGGACCTCGGGGAGGAGGGACCTTGACAGAGCTATTTCGACCGGCTATCGAGGAGGAGAGTTGATGGTGGTAGATCGGCGACCCTCGTGGGTGGATCCATTTGTGACTTTCCTAGACACCAGTGAACTTCCTGAGGGGACTGTTGAAGTTGGTGACTGGGCGGTCTGGCGGTCTGTCTTGGCGGGTTGAAGACCGCGCGGTCTGGCGGTTTGTCTCAGCCGGCTTGGAGACCGGGCGGTCTAGCGGTCTACACTGACAATCTCTCTTTCTCTCTGGTGGTAGCCGTGCGGTTAGCCCGTCTGTCTAACCGCGCGGCTTGTGCGGTTTGTTCTGTATAGTCCGCTTAGTCCTGTAAATTTTTAGTCCTGCATCTCTTATTTGTATTCTCTCTTCTCTCCTCCATTCTATATAAGGGAGGGCATACCTTTGTAATAGATATTCTTTTTGGATAATAAAGTTTCAATTATTCAAAACTCTATCTGTTTGTTACTGCATGTTCGCTACTTTTAACATGGTATCAGAGCACACGGTCTTTTCCTCCTGATTGTGTGCGCTCTCTGCTTCTGCGCCGCTTGTTTCTGCTTCTCGCGACCTGTCTTCGCGGCTTGTCCTCTCTTCCGCCGCTACTCTGTTCGCGCGGCTTGTTGCTTCTCTTCTCTTCTCTTGCTGCTCTTCGTCGCCGCGACCTGTTTAGTTGTCGCAGCGACCTGTTTCCTTCTAGCCGCCTGTTTTTCCCCTAGCTGCGCGGCCTGAATCTGTTCGCCCAGCTTGCGACTTGTTGTTGTCGCTGATGCTCCTTACTTCCTCTTCTCTTCTATTCGCTCGGACTTTTCAGTCAGCGCGACCTCTTCCCCGCTGTGTCTTGTTCTGCTTCCTAGCCGCTCGTGTTCGCGCAACTTCTTCCCTTTAAACCACCGCGGTTTCGCGCGGGTTGCTCTCTTTTCCTCTCCCCGCGGCTTTCTCTCTGTTCGCGCGAATTCTTCACTTGTTTGAGGGCCTCTCTGTCGTTCTTCCTTTAGCCGCTCCTGCTTGTTAGTCACCGCGACCTCCTGTTCAGTCGCGCGGCTTGTGCTTCCCTCTTCTTCCCCTTTTGCCTTGCTCTGCACCTTGGTCGTGGCCCTTCTTACGCTGGTGTGCTGTCACCGAGACCGCTGCAGTTTCTTATTCCTCCCTTCATGGCTTTCATCTCCTCCTCCAAGCCGTTCGCCTCGGTTGTCACGTCTTCTGGTCGTGCCCACGTTGTTACTCAGGGAAAATGGCTGATCGACACTGGTGCTACAAATTATATGACGGCACTCTCCAGTGTTTCTCTCTCCTAGAAAAAACATGACCAGTTGCCCCCGGTTATTCTCGCTGACGGCTCTTCATCATCAGTCCATGGAACGGGGATAGTTCATGTCACTCCGTCTCTTCACTTGGCGGATACTCTATACGCGCCCCAGTTCCCGTGCAACTTATTATATGTTACCTCTCTTTGCAGGCAATTACAGTATTCTGTCACATTTACTTCTACTTCTTGCTCTTTTCAGGATCCGGACTCCCCACGGACGATTGCTACTGGGACTGAGAGTGGCGGCCTATACTTCCTGGACAACATTTCTGCTTTTTCCACCTTATCCTCCACCTCCACAGATATTCTCCAATGACATCTCTGCCTTGGTCATGCTCCTCCCCGTCTTCTTCGTCAACTTCTGCCCCATCTTCCTCCACAAAGTCCTCCGCTCAACTGTGAGGCCTGTCAGCTGGCAAGCATCACCGCTCCTCCTTCCCTCCAAAGCACGTTCGTGGCTCTACCCATCCGTTTGATCTTATCCACTCCGATATTTGGGGTCCTTCTCCTACTCTTACCATTGGTCGGGGTAGTTCATATTTATCACGTTCATTGATGATTTTCTCTTGCTGTACGTGGGTGTATCTATTAAAAGATCGCTCGAATTATTCTCTGTCTGGACGTCCTTCTATCTCATGATCAAAACTCAGTTTGGTGTTTCTATCAAAGTTTTTCGATCTGATAATGCCAAAGAATATATCAGTCATGACTTTTCTACATTCTGCATGCAAAATGAGATTATTCATCAAACTAGTTGTGTCTATACTTCACAACAAAATGGTGTGGGCGAACGCAAAAACCGTCACCTCCTTGATGTCGCTCGCACTTTGATGACCCAGATGCATGTTCCTCGCTCCTATTGGGGCTTTGCTGTTCTCCTTGCCTGCTACCTTATCAATCGCATTCCCTCCACGGTTCTCCACGGCAAAACCCCATTCTCCATTCTGTATCCGGGCAAGGAGCCGTTTCCTCTCCCTCTCCAAATCTTTGGATGCACTGCCTTTGTGCATACCCCTTCTGCCACCCGTGATAAGCTCTCCCTCACTCCACCAAATGTGTCTTTCTGGGTACTCCACCTCTCAGAAAGGTTATTGTTGCTTTGATCCCGTCCTTCGTAAGCAGTTTGTCTCTGCTGACGTCACCTTCTTCGAGAATACCTCCTACTTCTCGGATGACTCCTCTCCTCTTCTCCCAGCTTCTGATTCTCCTGTCGTTCCCTTCGTTCCCTCGCCTCCTACTACAATCTCCACCCGTACACTGTCTCCATCCCCTCCTCTCCCTCCACCTCTCTCTTTCCCTTCTCCACCACCCTCTCCCTCATCTCCGCTGCCGTCGCTCTCTACTCCGGGCCAGCTTTCTCTACCATGGATGCTCCGGATGCCGCGGGCTCGGCTGACCTGGATCTTCCTATAGCTCTTCGCAAAGGGGTGCGGACGTGTACCCTACACCCCCTTGCTGCTGTCGTTTTCCTATGATCGTCTTACCCCTTCTCGCAGGGCATTTGCACTGGCTATCTCTTGCCACTGCCATACCTCGCTCCTACCAGGAGGCCCTTACTATTCCTCATTGGAAGATGACCATGGATGAGGAAATGACGACCCTAACTGAGCGGGGTACCTGGACTCTTTTCTCCTCCCTTCGGCACTGATGTGTTGGCTGTCGCTGGGTCTTTGTGGTCAAATTTGGCCCTGACGGCACTGTGGATCGTTATAAGGCTCGCCTTGTTACTAAGGGCTTCACTCAGACATATGAGGTTGATTACTTTGACACCTTCTCCCCCGTGGCTCGTCTCAACACTATCCGGGTCCTTCTCTCTGTGGCGGTAAATAAGGATTGGCCGATTTCCCAGCTGGATGTCAAGAATGCCTTCCTTTATGGTGATCTTCATGAGGCCGTTTACATGGAGCAACCTCCTGGGTATGTTACTCAGGGGGAGACACGCGTATGTCGGCTAAAGAAGGTAATCTATGGCCTCAAGCAGAGCCCTCGATCTTGGTTTGACAAGTTCAGCGGGATCGTGACGGCCGTTGGTTTTGTGCGAAGCTCTGCCGATCACTCTCTCTTTATTCGCAAAACTCCTTCTGGGTGGTTGTTCTTGCTATGTACGTCGATGATATTCTTCTCACTGGCGATGACCAGGAAGGGGTAGCCCTGACAAATCGTCATCTTTGCCAACATCTGATCACAAAAGATATGGGCTCTCAAAGTACTTTCTGGGGATCAAAATCTCTCGGAAGCCCGACTCTTTAGTTCTCTCTCAGCGTAAGTATGCCCTTGATCTTTTAAAAGAGGCAGGATTGACTGGAGCAAAACCTGCCCGATGCCCCATGGCAACTGGAGAAGACAAAACCTGGACAGATGATTCGCCTCCTCTTTCAGATAGTTCGCGGTACAGGCGTTGGTTGGTAAGCTCATATATCTCACAGTGACCAGACCTGATATTTCCTATGCTGTGGGCAAGGTGAAGTCAATTCATGCAAGCACCTAGGGAGTGTCATCTACAGTCTGCCTTACGGATCTTGGAGTATATCAAAGCAGCGCCTGGGAAAGGATTACTTTTCAGAGGAATGATTATCTGAGGATTGAAGCATACTCAGATGCAAGTTATGCGATGACAAAGGGGATCGCAAGTCAACCTCAGGTTTTTGCACTTTGTTGGGGGAAATCTAGTGAGCTGGAAGAGCAAGAAGTAGTCTGTTGTCTCCAGGTCCAGTGCAGAAGCTGAGTATCGCAGTATGACATCGACCACTTGTGAGTTAAAATGGCTGCGGGCTCTCATGCTAGATTTAGGAGAGGTCTACAACCATCCTCTACCTATGTTCTGTGATAACAAGGCCGCCATATACATCTCTAAAAATCCGGTATTCCATGAAAGAACAAAGCACATTGAGGTCGACTGTCATTTCATTCGTGAAGAAATCTTAAAGGAACAAATTTGCACTCCCTTTGTCACTTCTGATAAAGAGCTGGCTGACATCTTCACCAAGCTAGTTTCCGCCTCGTTTCTTCATGTTTATGACAAGCTGGGCATGATCGATATATATGCTCCAGCTTGAGGGGAGTGTTGAAGTTGGTGACCGGGCGGTCTGGCGGTCTGTCTTGGCGGGTTGAAGACCGCGCGGTCTGACGGTTTGTCTCAGCCGGCTTGGAGACCGGGCCGGTCTAGCGGTCTACACTGCAATCTCTCTTTCTCTCTGGTGGTAGCCGTGCGGTTAGACCGTCTGTCTAACCGCGCGGCTTGTGCGGTTTGTTCTGTATAGTCCGCTTAGTCCTATAAATTTTTTAGTCTCACATCTCTTATTTGTATTCTCTCTTCTCTCCTCCAATCTATATAAGGGAGGGCATACCTTTGTAATAGATATTCTTTTTGGATAATAAAGTTTCAATTATTCAAAACTCTATCCGTTTGTTACTGCATGTTCGCTACTTTTAACAGGGACCAAGGACGGGAAAAGCTTCAAGCGCAAAGCAGCTCACTACCTAATGATGGAGGGGGGTCTGCATCGTAAGATATTGTCAGGGCTCCTAGCTAGATGTGTGACCGAAGAAGAGATCCCGAGGATCTTGGGGGAGGTGCACTCGGGCGAGTGCGACAGTCACTCCGGAGGGAGGACGTTGGAGGCAAGGGTGGTCAGACAGGGGTACTTCTGGCCTATCCTAAGGAAAGATGTCACAGAGTTTGCAAGGAGGTGTCAAAAATGTCAGCTCTGCGCCCCCTTCAGCTCTTGGCAGCTCAAAGGCTCCGAAGTATCATGGCACCGTGGCCGTTCGCCATCCGGGGAATGGATTTAGTTGGGCCCTTTCCTCCGGCTAGTGGGCAGAGGAGATTCCTCTTGGTCATGGTCGATTATTTCTCGAAGTGGCTGGAGGTTAAAGCCTTGGCCAAGGTCACCTCACAGGTCATAAGGAACTTCGTCTGGGGGGAGATCATTTGCAGACACGGGTTGCCCCAAGCAATAGTGACAGATAACGGCCCCCAGTTTGCCAGTGAGGAGTTCATCAGCTTCTGCGCCCAACTAGGGATAGATCTCTGGTTTGCCTCTGCCCACCACCCCCGTAGTAACGACCAGGTGGAAGCGACAAACAAAATCATTGTGAACGTACTAAATAAAAAGGTGGAGAACTTAAGGGGAAATTGGGTGGAGCAGCTCCCCTCAGTCCTGTGGGCCCTGCGAACGACCCCAAACACGGCCACCGGTGAGACCCCCTTCAGGCTCTCTCATGGGTGTGAGGCCGTCCTACCAGTGGAATTCGAGGTTCAGTCCCCGCGAGTCACAGCCGCAGACGAAGGAGACGAGATTTGGAGGTTGGAGAATGAGTAGGGGCAACGCCTCTCGCTAGATATGGTGGAAGAACTGTGAGACGTGGCAGCTATCAGGCAAGAAGAAATCAAGCGACAAATGACCAAGTATTTTGATAAGCATGTCAGGGTCAAACAGTTTTACTGAAGGGGATCTGGTGCCGAAAAAGGTTGACGCGGCAGGACGGAGGAAGGTCGACTCCCGTGGGCAAGCTCAACCCGAACTGGGAAGGACCATACATAGTGAAGGAAGTCCTCGGAACAGGAGGATACTACCTCCCTCCAGGACGTGGAGGGGAGGGCCCTAAGCCACACCTGGAGCGGTGATGACCTAAAACGCTTCTAACCCTGAAGGGGGAAGGATGTAACCATGTATCTCAAAATAAACTTATTATACTACATCAGTTGATTTTCTCTTGACTATTATCAAATTTTTTATAATATAATGTAATTATGTGTTTTGTAATACCCCGAGTTTGGCTCGGCCCCAGGTAGACCCGCTGCGCAGGCTCTCATCTAGCTGGCAGGTCTGAAGGCTCGACTGTGGGGGATAGGTTTGGTTGGATTGAGATCGTCATCGGCACCCCGAGCTCGGCTCGGCCCAGGTAGACCCGCTGCGCAGGCTCTCATCTAGCTGGCAGGTCCAAAGGCTCGCCTTGTGGGGGATAGGTTTGGTTGGTTTGAGATCGTCATCGGCACCCCGAGCTCGGCTCGGCCCCAGGTATTTAACCCGCTGCGCAGGCTCTCATCTAGCTGGCAGGTCTGAAGGCTCGCATGTGGGGGATAGGTTTGGTTGGTTTGAGATCGTCATCGGCACCCCGAGCTCGGTTCGGCCCCCAGGTAGACCCACTGCGCCAGGCTCTCATCTAGCTGGCAGGTCCAAAGGCTCGCCTGTGGGGGATAGTTTGGTTGGTTTCAGATCGTCATCGGCACCCCGAGCTCGGCTCGGCCCAGGTAGACCCGCTGTGCAGGCTCTCATCTAGCTGGCAGGTCTGAAGGCTCGCCTGTGGGGGATAGGTTTGGTTTGTTTGAGATCGTCATCGGCACTCCGAGCTGGCTCAGCCCCAGGTAGACCCGCTACGCAGGCTCTCATCTAGCTGGCAGGTCCGAAGGCTCGCCTGTGGGGGATAGGTTTGGTTGGTTTGAGATCGTCATCGGCACCCCGAGCTCGGCTCGGCCCCAGGTAGATCCGCTGCGCAACTCTCATCTAGCTGGCAGGTCCGAAGGATTGCCTGTGGGGGATAGGTTTGGTTGGTTTGAGATCGTCCTCGGCACCCCGAGCTCGGCTCGGCCCCAGGTATAGACCCGCTGCGCAGGCTCTCATCTAGCTGGAAGGTCCGAAGGGCTCGCCTGTGGGGGATAGGTTTGGTGGTTTGAGATCATCATCGGCACCCCGAGCTCAGCTCGGCCCCAGGTAGACCCGCTGCGCAGGCTCTCATCTAGCTGGCAGGTCTGAAGGCTCGCCTGTGGGGGATAGGTTTGGGTTTTGAGATCGTCAACGACACCCCGAGCTCGGCTAGGCCCAGGTAGACCCGCTACGCAGGCTTTCATCTAGCTGGCAGGTCCGTAGGCTCGCCTGTGGGGGATAGGTTTGGTTTGTGGGAAATAGGTTAGGATAGGTTAGGTCTGGTCTGCGGAAACTTCATCGAAACCGAGATCGGCTCGGCCCCAGGTAGACCCGCTGCGTAGGCTCTCATCTAGCTGGCAGGTCCGAAGGGCTCGCCTGTGGGGGATAGGTTTGGTTGGTTTGAGATCGTCATCGGCACGCCGAGCTCGGCTCGGCCCAGGTAGACCCGCTGCGCAGGCTTCATCTAGCTGGCAGGTCTGAAGGCTCGCCTGTGGGGGATAGGTTTGGTTGGTTTGAGATCGTCATCGGCACCCCGAGCTCGGCTCGGCCCCAGGTAGACCTGCTGCGCAGGCTCTCATCTAGCTGCAGGTCCGAAGGCTCGCTGTGGGGGATAGGTTTGGTTGGTTTGAGATCGTCATCGGCACCCGAGCTCGGCTCGGCCCCAGGTAGACCCGCTGCGCAGGCTATCATCTAGATGGCAGGTCGAAGGCTCGCCTATGGGGGATAGGTTTGGTTGGTTTGAGATCGTCATTGGCACCCCGAGCTCGGCTCGGCCCCAGGTAGACCCGCTGCGCAGGCTCTCATCTAGCTGGCAGTCCGAAGGCTCGCCTGTGGGGGATAGGTTTGGTTGGTTTGAGATCGTCAACGACACCCCGAGCTCGGCTCGGCCCCAGGTAGACCCGCTGCGCAGGCTTTCATCTAGCTGGCAGGTCGTAGGCTCGCCTGTGGGGGATAGGTTTGGTTTGTGGGAAATAGGTTAGGATAGGTTAGGTCTGGTCTGCGGAAACTTCATCGAAACCCCGAGCTCGACTCGGCCCAGGTAGACCCGCTGCGCAGGCTCTCATCTAGCTGGCAGGTCTGAAGGCTCGCATGTGGGGGATATGTTTGGTTGATATTTGAGATCGTCAACGACACCCCGAGCTCGGCTCGGCCCCAGGTAGACCAGCTGCGCAGGCTTTCATCTAGTGGAAGGTCCGTAGGCTCACTTGTGGGGGATAGGTTTGGTTTGTGGGAAATAGGTTAGGATAGGTTAGGTCTGGTCTGCAGAAACTTCATCGAAAACCCCCGAGCTCGGCTCGGCCCCGGGTAGACCCGTTGCGCAGGCTCTCATCTAGCTGGCAGGTCCGAAGGCTCGCCTGTAGGGGATATATTTGGTTGAGCAAGGCAGGAAGCGCACTAGGAACATGAAATGGAAAGAGGTAAGGGTAGGATAGATCTCGGCCAGAAGGGATCTCGACGGGAGATCCCGCCATAGAGGTCTCGCCGAGGGAGGCCTTCGCCGAGAAGGCTCCTAATAATATTCTTGAGCAGACAGGCGGAAACGTTGTGCGACAGGCTTGAACGGTTCGGCAAGACAAAGGGGGCGGCTCCGTCTTCAGGGTTCGCGAGCCACATTCCCGCCGATCCATCGCTAAGGGAGGCTATCCTAGAGAGGCAGGGGCCTCGGCGGAAGCATACGTAAGAAACACTCAGCCACAGCATTACATCAAGCACATTCACAATAACAGGACGAGAATTTATAATGGACGTTTGCAATATATATTACACAAGTACAAGTTTAGAGCATCTCGCTCTCTACACCAAGGCAAAAAGAAAAGAAAAAAGGGGCCCCT
>CM077158.1:34190334-34255814 GCA_039583875.1 Platanthera guangdongensis | reverse complement strand
GACGTAGAAGTAGGACCAAGGGGTTATCTATTTAGGACCGTATGTTGATAGTGTTATCGAACAATTACTTTGATACATTCTACGGGGGGCGAAAATATTCGACGGGAGTGGAGATATTTTGCAGGTGCGGCGACATTTAGCAGATATGACAACATTTTGATATATATAAACCCTCCCATAAAACACAGAAAAAAACTTTGTGGGTGCCTAGGGGCGAGGCGCATCGCGGGTAAGGGTGCAAGTTGAGTTGAGCCGGGTCGAAAAAGCTCGACTTGAGCTCGAGTTCGATTACGAGTCAAGCTTTAGCTCATCTAGCGTTGTTCATGAGCTCGCGAGCCGGCTCGCAAGCTTTTTATTTATACATTTTTAAAAAAAAATTAAAAAAATTTAAAAAAGAAAAGAAATTAAAGCTAGCGAGCTCGAAACTCGAGTTCGAGATCGATAAGTTGACATTGAGCTCGAGCTCGAGCTGGGATAAATGAGCTCGTCATGCTCGAGCTCGAAATGAAAGCTCTAGCTCGAGCTCTAGTTTGGAAATTTAGTCAAGCTCAACTCAAGATCGACTTGCTTGCACCCCTAATCTTGAGGTGGTGTGCACATGAAATGAGAGTTGTGGCCCGCCACAGCCATTTATAGCTTGAAAAAAACTAAAATTCTGCTTTTAAGAGTTTTTCTAAGCGCTAATTCTAGCTATGGAGTATGGCCCTCCATTTTCGAATTGGAAACGATTTCTACCATAACTATATTTTTTACACACAAGCTCTGTTTTCATCAAAGGAGATGTCTTTGATTAGGTAAATTTAGTGCCATAAGTTTAAACACAGACTTAGGTGATCCCTTTGAAACTGTGGTGGCGGTCATAAATATGGGGGTTAAATTGTCATTTCTTAATGCCCATCTAAAGAACTTCATTCACTCTTATGTTCAAACGGATAATATTTGTCAGATGATCCTTAATGAATGACGGTTTAACCCATATATTTACGACTGCTGCCACTATGCCAAACAGAGCCTTATTTTTCTCAAATTTAGTTCTATATATCGACATTCATTTTTGTAACAATGGTAATTTTTGTAACTCATGCTTCCTTAAAATTTTTCCATGCCCTAATCATTAATACAAATTCAAAATTTTGATATATATATGATAGGTCCATGATTATGTTTTACTGCTTAAGTGCAAAATTATGGTGTTCTGTAATTAATTTTTATACCAGTTTTTTCATAATAAAAGATTTATGATTTATATGGGCAGATCATGATTTATATGATTTTTTTGATCTATCATTAGCATTGATGTGCCCATATCTGAAATTGGTTTCCCCATAATAACATTCTAAAATTTTATTAACATTTGAGTTGCTACATAAGATACTAATCACACACAACTATTACTATTGCTAATATACTATAATAAATTAGTAATTTAATCCCGAATTTATTTACCATAAATTTTATTTAAATTTATGATTCTTGAAATATTACTAAAATTTAAATTAAATATGGGAAAATCATAGATGAAAAACCAATGCAATTTTTACTCTTGAAGCATGTTGTTACTAGCAAATGTATTACATTTGACTATAGCAAACAATGCTTAGTGAAAACCACTATTCATAAACTATTTTGATATTAACAAATCATAGAAAATTATTTAAAAATTTCTCACTTTCCATATGGGAGGATCATCAAACATAAGCAACAAAATAACTCATGGCGCGGAGCACATTTTGATCACAAATGTTCAATTGTGGGGAAGGATATATAAGAACAAAATAAAGTAATAGAGTTGGTTAATTGAAGCACCCACTTAAAAGGAAAAATAAAAATGCAAGCAACTAATACTTCTTTGTGCCGCCTCAATCGGCGGCGGGGATGATAAAGGCTCTGTTTGGGAGGACTAATTTTCACTGGTCAAGCGGTTATGACCGCATGAATCGAGCCTTAATTAAAGTCTGGTTCATGCGATCGTAACCACTTGACCGGTGAAAATAAGTCCTCCCAAACGGAGCCAAAATGAAATCTTAAATTTGCATGTTTGCTGCTATTGTGAAAAACCGGATTGTTTGCAAGGGCGATTGCCGGCAGGAGCGGACAAGCTTTATTTCGATCCAATAAAAACTCAAATTCCTGTTTTTATTGCGTCGGTCCATCTAGGCCTGCCCAAAGGCCTGATCGGGCCGGCCCGGACCGGGCCTGATCGGGCCCGGGCTTTTGCAAACCGGGCCGAGCCCGGGCCCTTTCTTTATCGGGCTCGGGCCGGGCCCGGGCTTTGACCCCGGAAGGGGCCCGAGCCGGCCCCCCGGGCAGGGCAGGGCAGGGCCGGGCCCCCCGGGCCGGGCCGGGCCCTCTTAAGAAAAAAAAGCTACTTAAAAAAAATTAAAATATTGAAATAAAAATTAGAATAAAAAATTTTATTAATATTGAAATTTTAAAAAACAAAATTACACTTTTAAAAAATAAAAGTAGAAAAGAATGAAACTTATTATTTTAAATAATAATAAAAAAAAATTACATTTTTACAAATTCAGGTTATCCATCTCCTCTTCAATTTCCCCGGAGCTCTCCTCCAACGCTGAAATGTGTTGCTTCTTATTCGTAGCATCCAAATAATCCTTGTAGCAGATGCATAGTTCGAGTGATTCTTCATTTAGTCGGCTCCTCCGCGTGTTCAAAATCCTGCCACTAAGAGAAAAAACGAACTCCGAAGCTACTGTACTAGCTTGAATTGTTAGTAAATCACGGGTCATATAGGCCAAAATAGGATATGTATTAGCTTTACCTTTCCACCACTTTAAGATATCGAAGTTTTCGATCTCTTCCGTAGTCATAAAATCACGAAATTGTGTTTTCGTATACAGTCCTAATTTGTTTAAACTACTCGATGTGCGTGTTTTTTTCCTGAAAGCTAATTCTAAAATTTTATTTGTAAAATAATCTTTTATCCTATGTTGTGTTATTTCTTCTCGTGGTCGTGAGCCATATAAGTTGTCGTAATAATTAAAACATTCGGTAAAAATAGAATTAAATTTAGTAGTACTAACGTCGTCAACGTCATCGAAACTTATATTTATGTCTAAGTTAACGTTAATTTCATCTATTAAATTTTCTACGCCGTCTACAGCGAATAACAGGTTTAATGCGGCGGCGCATGAAAATGCAGGAGACATTTCTCTATAATATTTTAAAAAATTTTCTTCTATTATTTCAATTAAAGAAATCCATCCGGAGTGTTGCTTAAAATAGTTAAGTTTTTGTGCGATATTTACAAAATTTTCAACTACTAACGAGCTAGTGGGATAATACACACCAGATAAAAAAAACAGCCGTCCTATAAAAATATTTTAATAAATCCATATAATGAAATAGTACGTCTCAATTGTTATCAGTTAAATTATGATTATTTGTATAGTGTAATATTCCATAAGAAGTGTTTTTTTGTTGAAACGCTGTTTTTAACATTTTATATGTGGAGTTCCATCTTACATGCATATCAAATTGAGGTTTCAAATATTTTTGACCCTGTGAGATCACAAATTTTCGAAAATCTTGACTTCGCTGTTTGGTACAATAAATAAATCTAAGCATAGTATGAATTTTCTCAACATATGGTTCCATAGCTTCTAAACTATCCTGTACCACTAAGTTTAAAACGTGGCACACACATCGAGTGTGAAAAAACGCACCGTTGAGCATTGGTTTTAATTCACGTTTTAACCACTCTACTGCGTTGTTGTTATTACTAGCGTTATCAAAAGAAATACTCATTATTTTATCTTTTATTTTAAATTCACGCAAACATTTAATAATTACCGAATATATAGCCTTACCCGTGTACGAAAATTCAAAACCTTCAAAACATATTACGCGCTTATTTAAATCCCATGAAACGAGATCGATCCAATGAGCCGTTATACAAATATAAGATAACTCTACCCTTACGCTACTACTTCAAACGTCGCTCGTTAAACTCACACGTTCCTCGAAAGTTTCAAAATTTTTTATTAAATCTTGTTTTGCGTCAAAATATAATTTAAGTGCGTCGCGTCTAATAGTGGATCTACTTACCTATTGATATTTGGGCTGAAGCCCTTCGTGTATACACTCCGTCGTCTCATCGTTGTCGTAGTGACTGAATGACAACCCACGTCTGATGACGTTTTTCACATGTAGGTCTCGCTGTCTTGCTTGATCGTACGTCCAAATTTGTCCTGATGCTGATATTTGTCCCTGACTGGACTCGGGAGCTTGCTTTGCAAAACAAGACTTAACGTGTCTCGCTAGTGTTGAGTTGCTGGTAAGAGTTAGCAACTTTGAGCACAACTTGCACCGCGCCTTGAATTCGTCGCCGACTTTAACCTTGTCGAAATGCTACTAGACGAGCGCCCTCCGATTATGCTCCACCACTTCGGTCGTGCTTTGAGTCGACGACGCCGGCGTTGAGGAGGACGATGTCATGCAGCAAGAGAGAATAAGAGAGTAAGAGAGGGAGAGAGTAAGTGAGAGAGGGAGTGGAAGAGAGAGAGAGAGACAGTGAGTGGAAGAGAGAGAGAGAGAGAGGAAGAGAGAGAGAGAGAGAGAGAGGATCGGGTAGAGGGGGGGGTTTATAAAAAAAAATTAATAATATTTTTTTTAATATGGCCTAGGGCCTAGGCTTTTGCCTAGGCCCTAGGCCAAAGTACTACAGCCAGCAGGGCTGCAGCAGTCCTGCTGGCTGCAGTTCCCCGGCTCTAAGAGCCGTTGGATTTCCAACGGCTCTTAGAGCCGTTGGCAGCAGGTCCGGGCCGGCCTGCGGGCCGGTTCGGGCTTCGTCCGGGCCCGGGTCCGGGCCCAGGCCGGCCTGATTTTCGGGCTTTGCCCGGCCCGGCCGGCCCGGGCATCGGGCCGGGCTAGCCCCCCAAAACCAGGGCCCTATAAGGCTCCTGAGCCCGGTCTCGGCCCGGGCCGGGCTTTTTCCGGGCCGGGCCGAAATAGGCTTTCGCCGGGCCGGGCTCGGGCCGGCCCACTGGGCCCGGGCCTTTTGGACAGGCCTACCATCTACAGCCGAAAACATGTTTTTGATGAAACATTAATTTTTCAATTTTATTAATCTTTATTATAAATTTGTTTTAATATAATTATAATTTAATTTTAAATAGTGTGCCCTCATCATTCAATTTTCATTAAGGCGTAAAATTTTTTAACGGGGACAATGTATGTCCGCCCAGGGCACGGAGGAATATCATGTATAACTGTCTGTGTATGTGTATATCTAATTAGTATATTAAAAAGAAAAAATATTAGGAGGTCATTGTTGCGGGCTAACTCGATGCCCCGGTCGCACCGGATTCAACTGGGCCGCATTAGCTTGTGTGGCGGTCGAGCGCGCACACAGTCAAAGAAAAGGAAAGATCGACTCAAGATGTGATGACGTGGAAAAACCCCTCAACTGGGTAATAAACCACGTGACCGGATCTGTGCCGATCAAAATACACTAGCTGCTTGCGATTACAGTGCGTTTGGAGAATCGGGGCGACATGCCGCTCTCTTTACAACTTGAGGTGAGAGAAGAGGACAACAGTTCCCCGCGGGCAACATGCTGCGTCGCGGGAGCGCTTTGCGTACCAGAATTCGAGTGGCGGCACTGGTGCTCTTTAGCTTGGAGTGCGGGTCCGCCACGCGCCTACTTGCAAGGATCGCCCTCTTCCTTCGGCTCGCTCTGAGACTTAGGAGTTTTCCGGCTGGTGGTGCACTGGTGGCTCGTGGTGACTCGCGGTGGCTCGAGGTGGCTGGAGGATGATCTGAGTGAGGAGTCCGGCAGAGCTCTGATCTGAGGAAGAAGATGACAAGGAGCCAAAAGATGAAGAATGAGGAGGTCATGTGGCTCCTTTTATAGCCTCCAGGAGAGGTTCATGGCGGGCCCCACCACCAATGTAGTGGGTTACTGGGTGGTTACCCAGTAGATCGGACGGCGAGTAAAGCCCACCATGATTGGACGGTGGGCGGGCCGTCCATGGTGGTGGGGCGTCCAGGCGGTGGAGGCGGCCGACCGGCGGCGGCATGGCCGGCGGTCTGGCTGCTTGGACGCAGCCTGCGGCGGCAAGGCCGGCCTGGCCGCGAGCCCAGCCATCGGCCAGGACGTAGGAGGCCTGACGGATTGGCCGCGACCTACTGCGGCAAGGCCGACCTGGCCGCGAGTCCAGCCAGTGACCAAGCCGTCAGCAGCCTGGCGGCTTGGCCGTGGTCAGCTGCGGCAAGGCCGACCTGGTCGCGAGCCCGGCCAGCGTCCAGGCCGTCGGCTGCCTGGCGGCGTGGCCGTGACCTGTAGCGGCAAGGCCGGCCTTGCGGCCTGGCTACGACCTGCGATAGCAAGGCAGGCGACGGCTGGCCAGGCCGGCGGCGATAGCAGTTTCCCCCAAAGGGGACGATTTTGGTGAAGAGAGAGGGAGTGGGCCACACCCATATGTTCTCCTCATCATGGGAGGTGGGGTTGACTAGTCAATCCCATGATCTCCCATTTTGGGGGCAGATCATGGGGGAGCCTTCCTTATAAATGATGGTGTAACCCATCAATTGCCCCCCAAATTCTTCTTGCCGGACAGCGCACGAGCGAGGGAAGAAGGATTTCCTGCTGCCCCCCTTTCCCACCGTCATGACAACTTCCGACGAGCAGGTGGATACGGTGAAGGGCAGTGTTTCTAAGGTACTCGGAGCGATCTCGCCGCAGGAGGGTCAGCCTGCGAAAAACGCCGAACTTAGTCATGCGCGTCCTGGCTTGTTGTGGAGATTTTTTTTATTGTCATCTTCATTATTCGGTGCTAACTTCCGCCATTTTCTTTGTGCAGATAGAGACTCAAGCCCAGATTGCGGTGACCTGGAATGACCACTATGTGAGTTTGAAGGATGTGTACCTTGCCCTTCAGGAGAAGCTCTGGTTGACGTCGAGCCTGCTTGCCTCCCTGAAGTAGGAGCATGATCGGTACGTTGCGCGGTTTAGCTGGACCGGGTCGGTGCTGAAGTCCGAGATAGAGGACGCACGTGCGGCTTTTTAGGTGGAGAAAACTCTAGTGGAGAGGACCACCCAGATGTTGAAGCACTCGAAGGGGGAGGCTTCGATCTTGGAATCTCAACTGCAGGCGACACGGGAGGAAGCCACCGGTCTTGAGACTCAGCTACGGGCGGCAAAGTCCCAAGTGGAGATGTTGTCTTCTGATAGCCACGTGTCAGAGCTGAAGGCTGCGGGACTTGCAGAATACCTAGAATCCTTAGACTACATGAGAGATCGTAGCTTGATTGCAGAGTAGGTTCATGACGAGATTTGGTCCAAGGAGGTGGAGCCCCAAATGGATGATGTTCGTGAGCTGGCGCTTCAGCGCGGTGTCTTGAAGGCCTTCCGCCTAGTTAGCAAGAGTCTGGGATGTGACACATCCAGCCTCAGCTTTACAGATATTTCTGAAGACGAGCGTTCTGGCTAGGACGACGAGTAGTAGCCTTTTGTTTTCGTAGTTGTGTATTTGTACTTTGTTGTTTAGCCAATCGTATTGCTTTTTGTTCGACATTCGTCGTTATCGCCCTTAGGCGCTGTTTGCCCTTTGCTCGATCATTTCAGTTGTCTTATTCGACATTATTCTTTTCATGTCATCTTAGCTGTCTTATTTGCACGGCTTTAGTCCACGGCTTTGTCGCGAAGGGGGGCAGACCCTTGCGAGGTGGCATGAGTCAGGCTCGTGGTGAGGGTTGCTCATGGCTTAGTTTGCGCGAGGGTTGCTCGAGGCTTAGTTTGCACGAGGGTTGCTCGCGGCTTAGTTTGCCGGAGAATGTAAGTACTCAATCCGACCGCCGGAAAGCGTGGGTACTCAATCCGGTGGCAATCGCGAGGGGGGCATGCCCTGGCGACGATAAGGCGTTGGTTTGTAGTAACGGCGAAGAATGTAAGTACTCAATCCGATCGGCGGAGAATGTGAGTATTCAATCCGGTCGCCAGAGAATGTGGGTACTCAATCCGGTTGCAATCGCGAGGGGGGCAGGCCCTGACGATGACAAGGCATTGGTTTGCAGTAACGACGGAGAATGTAAGTACTCAATCTGACCGCCGGAGAGCGTGAGTACTCAATCCGGTTACAATCGCGAGGGGGGCAGGCCCTGGCGACGATAAGGCGTTGGTTTGCAGTAACAACGGAGAATGCAAGTACTAAATCCGACCGCCGGAGAATGTGGGTACTCAATCCGGTCGCAGGAGAATGTCGGTACTCATTCCGGTTGCAATTGCGAGGGGCCCAGGCCCTGATGACGATAATACATTGGTTTTCAGTAACGACGGAGAATGTAAGTACTCAATCCGACCGCCGAAGAATGCGTATACTCAATCCGGTCGTCGGAGAATGTGGGTACTCAATCCGGTTGCAATCACGAGGGGGCAGGCCCGGGCGACGACAAGGCATTGGTTTGCAGTAATGACGGAGAATGTAAGTACTCAGTCCGACTGGCGGAGAGCGTGGGTACTCAATCCGGTTGCAATCGCGAGGGGGCAGACCCTGGCGACGACAAGGCGTTGGTTTGCAGTAACGGTGGAGAATATAAGTTCTCAATTCGACCGTCGGAGAATGTGGGTACTCAATCCGGTCGTCGGAGAATGTGGGTACTCAATCCGGTTGCAATCGCGAGGGGGGCAGGCCCTGGCAATGACAAGACATTGGTTTGCAATAACGACGGAGAATGTAAGTACTCAAATCGACTCTGGAGAGTGTGGGTACTCAATCCGATTGCAATCGCGAGGGGGCATGCCCTGGCGACGTTAAGGTGTTAAGCAGTAATGTGGGTAAAGAACCTGCTTGATTGGCTTGCAAGTACGACTTTACCTAAAGATTTCATATTAACATTACTGAAGCAAATACGATATTGTGTTTAAAAATAAGCATAGTCTACGCGAGCCTGATCTCGCGACTTTTACGATCAGTGAGTGACAAGATGCAAGGGGATGCAAACAATATGAAGTAAAAAACATAGAAGGAAAGGTGTCATGTAAGTCGCAAGCTGTTAGTATGCTGCGAGGGATCTTCCTGCGTCAGAGAGAGCGTCCTTCTTAGGAATCTGCTGCTGGGCGTAGGTTCATGCCGTCAACGCTAAAGGTGGTAGTGGATATTGGCTGTGTTTGTCTTGCGTAGCAGACATGTGGCTCTTCTTGATCTCCGCGAATAACTCCCACTCCTCCAGGGGTTGGGAATTTCATTGCGAGATGGGGGATTGAAAGTATTGCTCCGAAGGTGGATTGTACTAGCCTTCCAAAAATGGCATTGTATGTCGAACTTGAATTGATAACGACAAAGTTGACATCATGGGTAGCTTGCTTCGGGAAATCTCCCATCGTTACAGGCAACGTGATTGTGTCTTGGACCGGGACGAGGTGGTTGTCAAAACCATGGACGGGGCTTTCTTCGGGGCTGTAACAGCCCAAATTCTGAAAGTGGCAAAAATTGGGTGACACGGCCTGGGACACGGGCATGTTCCAGGGCGTGTCCCGCTCGGGTTGCGTCGTGAGGCGCGAGGTCGACGATTTTTCGGTCGACGAAGTGTTTGGGTGGTCACGCCCTGTGACACGGGCGTGACAGGGAGCGTGTCCCATCGATTCGATGATTTGCTTGTTGATCGTCGAGCGGAGATCGTCGAGCGTAGATCGTCGAACGTGGAATCGTCGAGCGGAGATCGATGATCGCTTGCGAGCTTGACGATCGCTGGCTGATCGTCGAGCGGAGATCGTCGAGTGGGTGTCACGCCCTGTGACACGGGCGTGACTCGGCTGACAAAGGCGTGACATGGACGTGTCAACTTGGCGTGGATAAGTTGGGTGAGGCGGTTCGTGCACCGCTTTGGGGGACACGACCTGTGACATGGGCGTGTCACAGGGCGTGTCAGGGCCGAAACATGATTTTTCAGTGTTTTCTGGCCATTGATTTCTCTGTCCTGGATCCAAGGGAGTAGGCTTTAGCCAGGTTGATTTCTGACCGAGATCTGAGGTTTTAAGCCTTTCATCTTCTTCTTCTTCATCTCATTTCAAGAGAGAGAAAGAGAAGGAGAGAGCAAAGGAGGGAAGGAGGAAAGTAAAGCCAGCTGCCGGAGGAGCTGCGGAGTGCGGATCGAAGGTCCGAGAGCGGATTCGTGAAGGTAGAGCCGAGGCGGTGACTTCCATCCGGCTACTTCATGATACCGAAGTGATCTTCGAGGGTCACGATCTCCTTCTTGTACATCGAAGTCCTTTCTTTATGCATGTGCTTGGAATCCTCCACCAAGAGGTGGATTTCAGAAGTGATTCCTTTGTTGAGTCTGCATCTAGAGCCGGAAGTGTGGAGTACGGCATAGGCATGCTGTGTGAAGCCCATCTGGACGGGTAGTTTGGATTGATGATGTTCATAGGTAAACAGGAGAAGACTCTGTGGATTTGATGATATGCAAAGAGAGTTATTTTATGATGAATGTATGGATGTGATGATGAATGTGTGGAGACTTTGGTTAAGCTTCTGGTTGAAGAGAGATCAATTGGTAGTGCGCCCCGGAAGCGAGTACCCGGCCGACTACACCACTAGGGTGGGTTGATCTGGTTAGAAGGGATCGATTGGTGTCATGATCCGGGAAGCGAGCACCTAACTTGCTGCACCACAATGGTGGGTCGATCAGGAATAAGTGAGGGGTCGATTGGTAGTAAATGCTACACCACATTGGGTGGGTCGATCTGCTCTAGTTATTTGTGATGCTGGGGAGGTTTTACCTCTGAGTGGTTTGGGCGGGATATCGCCTGTTGGGTACATTGGTTCTAATGTACCTGATTTGAAGAAGCCTCACCCTACTCAATGATATACATCAAAATGTATTTGATGTATTTTGAGTTACTTGTGCAGGTTAAGTATTTGCAGGAAAGATGAAAAAGTTTCTAAGTCCATGTGTCGACACCCAGCAGCAAAGTGTCGACACTTAAGAAGACTTGTGTCGACACCCAGGCAAGCAGTGTCGACACTTGGAGTACTTGTGTCGACACCAGGGATGCAGAGTCGACACCAGACAAAAAGTGTCGACACAAGTAGCTGTGTCGACACTCAATGAAGAAAAGTCCAGTGAAGCTGTGTCGACACTTAACAGCTGTGTCGACACCCAGAGGAACTGTGTCTACATCAGAAAGTGTCGACACTTGGAGGCTGTGTCGACACTCAGCAAAAGTCAGCAGAGTCTAAGTATAAGTGTCGACACAAGAAAGAATGTGTCGACACTCAGTAGAAGACTCAACACTTGAAGAAAGTGTCGACACAATGAACAATGTGTCGACACTCAGTAGAAGACTCAACACATGAAGAATGTGTCGACACAAGGAGCAGTGTCGACACTTAGCAAAGTTCAACAAAAATTCTAAGTACAAGTGTCAACACTAAGGAGATGTGTCGACACTCAGCCAGAGTCTCAACAGAAGAAGAATGTGTCGACACAAGAAGCAGTGTCGACACTCAGCAAGTATCAACACAGAAGGCATGTGTCGACACCAAGAATATGTGTCGACACTGAACAAGTTCAACACATGAAGATGTGTCGACACAAAGGAGTTGTGTCGACACTTAGAAGAATTCAACAAAGTGCTGAAGAACAAAGTATTGTGTCGACACTCAATATCAGTGTCGACACATGATGAAGAAGCAGTGTCGAGAAGTGAATTCTACAACACAAGGAGTTGTGTCGACACCTTGAAGGCTAGTGTCGACACTTAGTCTACTTGTGTCGACACTTGGTCTATAAGTGTCGACACTTAAAGACAGACAGTCTCGACACTTTCAGACAGTTACAGTTATTTCAAGAACTGACTGGATGACTTGACAACTGCCATTCCAGCCAGTCTACTGCACCTGTCAGAGTTGTCAGAAATCAGTTAGGAACCAGATCAGCCTGTCACCATGAAGAAGGCCTATAAATAGGCTTATACTGTCTACATAAACAGATGATTGAAAAAGAAGATCAACACATCAAGTAATACAAAGAAGATCTAGCTATTCATTGAAGAATCCAGTGTAGATCTAAGTAGTTGGAGAGAGAGAGAGCTCCATCCAAGAAGACAGCTGTTGGAACCAGGCTGAGAAGAAGGGTTCAGATTTTGTGCTGAATCTTAAGTAGTAGAGATCAATGATCAACTGCAGAGAAGATCAATCTTATTGTGTTCTACATTCAAGAAGCTTTGAAGAAAGCCAAGTCAGGTTGATCTCAGATGAGTTCTTCCAAGAACTCATCAAGAAACACACAACTCTTCTCTCTTTTCTCTTAGTTGTGGAGTTTACATTTTGTATTCATACTATCTTGTAGGATCCTTAGGGATCTGAGTTTGTAAGCCTGTAATTATAAAGGCTGAGTGTAGGGCATGTGTGCCTGAGTGTAGGAGATCTGTATCTCTAAGTGTAGGCCTGTTGTGGCTGAGTGTAGGCCTGCTGTGGCTGAGTGTAGGCTTTGTGAAAAAGCTGAGTGTAGGTCTTTGAAGAAGACTGAGTTGTAGGGTCTTGGGTCTGTGCTGTAGGAACCTGTTTTGGGGTTCTGAGTGTAAGACCTGAGGATCTGAGATAGTGGAGGAGTTTGGCCGAATCTAGTACACTACTAGATAGGCGAAGGGGGAAAGTGGATGTACCTAAATCTTGGGGAACCACTATAAACCTGGGTGTTCACTGTGTGTGTGTTTTGCTGTGATTGCTGATTGCTAGCTGTGGAAAAGTAGTTATAATTCTGTGATATAAATCTGTATTCTGCTTAAAAAGTTTAAAAGATTTAAGTCACCTATTCACCCCCTCCCCTCTAGGTGATTAGGTACAATATCTTTCAAGTGGTATCAGAGGGAGGTTACTCAAAAAGGGACATAACTGTCTGAGTAGATCCTGTTGGCAGATTCAGTCTAAGTAAAATTGCAGAATCAAGAAATTCAAGAACCATGGGTTCCACAGAGAATCATAAGGAATTGGGATCCATGAATCTACCCATTTGCAGAAAAGAAATATTTGACATCTGGAAGGAAAGGGTGAGACTGTTTATGGAAGCCTCAGACCCTAGGATATACATCACAGTGAAAGAAGGGCCATATGTGTCCATGAAGGTTTCAGTCTTAGATGCCAATCAGAGAACACCTAAGGATTTCTCTGAAATGACAAAGGATGAGATAGTTCTAGCCACAATGGACAAGAGGGCTCAAAATATCATTGTGAGTGCTATAGATGATGCTACCTTTCAGAATTTGATACACTGTAAGACATCTAAGGAGATGTGAGATACTCTTATTGTGTACATGGAGGGTTCTGAAGAAGTGAGGCAGGACAGAAAGTCCTTATTAAACCAAGAATATGAAAGCTTTAGGCAAGGTAGATCTGATAGCATAACAAAATGCTATAAAAAGTTCTACAGAATTGTCAATGAGCTTATGTCCTATGACAGAGAGTTCAGTAATTATGAGCTTAATGATAAGTTTTTAAGGTCCCTAACAAAGGATTGAGACACCAAGATCTGTGCCATTAGGGAAATGACAAAGTTAGCAGAAATTCCTCCTCCAACTTTGTTTGGAAAATTGCTATCCTATGAAATGCAATTGATGGTGAGGAAAGAAGAGGAGAAGACTACAAGAAGTGAACATAAGGAAAGGACAGTGGCATTTAAAACAGAAGCCCATAGAAAATACAGAAGTAAGTCACCAACTCCACCTCCTAAAGTAGCTGAGACTGAGTCAGATGAGTCAGCAAGTAGAAAGTCTGAAAGCAGTGGAAGTGATGAGGACTTTACAGCCTTCACAAGACACTTTCAAAAGTTCTTAAAGAAGAAACAGTGGAGGACAAATCCATCTACTTCACAAGGAAAAAATGACTATTATCAGAACAAAAAGTCATCAAAGAAAGACAGGAAAAAGACCAAGTCTAGCAAAGCAACTCTATCAAAAATTGTTTGCTATTGCTGTAATAGACAAGGACATGTTATTGCAAACTGTGCAGATAAAAGAAAGGAGTCTAATGATAAGAAAAAGACTCAATTCAAGGGCAAGAAGGAAAGATCTTTTGTTGCCAAAAAGGATAAGAGCCTGTCAGACATATCTTCATCAGAAACTGAGTCAGATGCTGAAGCATACATAGGACTGTTTGCTGAGGAAGAAGAAGGAGAGTTCATCCAGATCATGAACTCTATATATGAAAAAGAGGACAGTCAGTGCCAAAGACTGATGAAATTAACAGAAAGTGACAAAATCCTGGAGCAGCCAGGACCTAGTAAGGTACAAAATTATTCTTTCAGTTTAATTTCTTGTGCTAGTTCAGAATCAGATTCATCATCATCAAGTGATGAGAGTGCATCTGAGTCTGAAGAGGATATTCATCAATTGATTGATGAATATAGAGTTCTGTTGCAAGTATTTAAGAAATGCAAATCCTTGGCCAAGAGTCAAGCTAAGGAGATTGCAAGTCTCAAAATAGCTGCAACTGATTATGAGAAGATGATTGATCAAAAGCTAAATGAAATAGTCAGACTGAAGCACATAACTGTGATTCAGATGGGGACTATATCATTTAAGAATGATCAAATCAAAAGTCTGGAGATTAGTCTTTAGAAGGAGAGAGATTTAGTTGCTAGGTTTTCTAAACCAAAGTCAGTTCTACCCTTAATTGATGAATTTGTTCATCAAAAAGGTAAAGCTGGACTGGGGTTTACTAAACCTGCAAGGACTGTTCAGTCCAAGTCCAAGGGCAAAGCCCCAGCTCTCAACAAGCCAGCTGTAGATAAAACAGCTAAGAATGTACCTAAGCAAAGGTACAATAGATTTGAGTGTTGGTGTTGTGGCAAGCTAGGTCACTTTGTCATGGACTGTTGGCACAATGCAAGTGCCAAAGTGAGTAGCAAACTGCCTGTTGGAAAACCTGCAGGTAGCTTTGTTAGGAAGCAAACTAACCAATACCAAGGACCCAAGAATTCTTTGGGTTCTAAGGTTCACTAATCTGTTTTGCAGGTGAGTCCAAGTGACCATGCCCCAATATGGTACTTGGACAGTGGATGTTCCAGACATATGACTAGAACAAAGGGATTGCTAAAGGACTTCACTCCAATCAAAGATGGTCCTAAAGTCACCTTTGGTGGTTCTGAAAAAGAAATCATCAAGGGTTTTGGTAACATTTCTAGCTCCCATATAACTATTACTCAAGTGGCTTATGTCAAAGGATTGAAACATAACCTTATTAGTATAAGTCAATTGAGTGATGTAGGATATGACATCTCATTTGTCAAAGATGGTTGTCATATCAGGAGGTCAAATGACCAAGAGATCATTTTGACTGGTTATAGAAAAAAGAATGTCTATTGTCTAGACATTATGTGTTAGAACAATGGTTCTCCAGTGTGTCTTGTAGCTGATAAGAAAGTCTCTCATTGTGTCAAATGGCACAAGAGGCTAGCTCATCTCAATTACAAGACAATTGGCCAACTCTTTAGCAAAGAGTTAGTGAGGAATGGTCCTCAAGTTAAGTGTATTAAAGATGGAATATGCTCAGCTTGTCAAAAAGGCAAGCAGACTAGATCCACCTTTAGTAGCATTGAAAACAAAGATATTGTGAGGTGTTTATACCTCTTGCATATGGATCTCTTTGGTCCTATGCCAGTTCACAGCCTAGGTAGGAAGGTCTATACCTTTGTAGTTGTAGATGACTACTCAAGGTTTTCCTGGGTGTTCTTCCTTAGACAGAAATCTGAAACACCTAGTATCTTCTATAGCTTTGTCAAACAAATTCAGAATGAACTAGACAGTACAGTGGTCAAGATAAGAAGTGACCATGGTACTGAATTTCAGTCTGATAGTATGGCAAAACTATGTGAAGAATTTGAGATATTTCAAGAGTTTTCTTCACCAAGAACACCTTATCAAAATGACATTGCTGAGAGGAAAAATAGAACCTTGATTGAGGCTGGTAGGACCCTATTAAGTGACACATCTCTACCAGAATATTTCTGGGCTGAGGCAATAAATACTGCATGCCATGTAATTAATAGGGCTACCATTACTAAAAGCCACAACAAGACCCCCTATGAGATTGTGAAAGGCAGAAAACCAAACCTATCCTACTTCAAGATCTTTGGTTGTAAGTGCTTTATACTTAACAATGGAAAGTCTTACTTGACTAAGTTTGCTGCCAAGTCCCAAGAGGGAATTTTTGTTGGGTACAGCAACAACAGTAAGGCTTATAGAGTCTACAACTTGTCTACACAAGTTGTAGAAGAATCTGTACATGTAGTATTTGATGAAACTAGACTTATTAACAATGAGTTGTCTAGTAGTATTTACAGCTCCACAGGTATAACTAAGAAGTTGGACAAGCTCACTATTGAAGAAGAACCTACTGCAAGACAGCTAGTAGAAAATAGTGGATGCTGTCCAGGGGGAGTACTACATGTACCTAATGTAGAAGAAGTTCAAGGAGTGCAGCAAGATGAAGGAACTGAAGAAGTTCAACCTGAAGCCAGGATGCCTCCAGCTAATAGGCATCTAAGAGATCATCCAGCAGATCAAATCATTGGTGATCTAAGATAAGGGGTACAAATAAGGAGCAGAAATCTGAATGCAGTGATCTTCTCCAGTTTTCTATCCCAAGTAGAGCCAAAGAGGTTTGAAGAAGCCATCCTAGACCCTCATTGGATTGAGGCAATGCAAGAAGAGCTGAATCAGTTCAAGAGGTGCAAGGTCTGGGAGCTTGTTCCTAAACCAAAAGACCACAACATAATTGGGACCAAGTGGATCTTTAGGAACAAGATGGATGAACATGGAGTCATCATAAAGAACAAAGCTAGATTGGTTGCTAAAGGATATAGGCAGGAAGAAGGTATTGACTTTGATCAAACCTTTGCTCCAGTAGCCAGACTGGAAGCCATAAGGATGTTCCTGGCCTATGCAACGTTTCAAGGATTTAAAGTTTACCAAATGGATGTTAAGTCAGCCTTTTTGAATGGTAATCTAAAGGAGGAAGTCTATGTGGAACAGCCATCAGGTTTTGTTGATTCAACTCAACCTAATCATGTCTATAGACTTAGAAAAGCATTGTATGGGTTAAAACAAGCCCCTAGGGCTTGGTATGAAACCCTGTCTAGTTTCCTCATTGAGAATAAGTTCACAAGGGGGAAAATAGAAAAGTCTCTATTCCTTAGGGAATCCAGAGGCAAAGTAATACTAGTCCAAATATATGTAGATGACATAATATTTGGGTCTACTGAAAGTAGTCTTTGCAAAAAGTTTGCAAAACTAATGCAAGGACAATTTGAGATGAGTAGTATGGGGGAACTTAAGTTCTTCTTGGGTCTCCAAGTTAGACAGACTGAGAATGGATTATCCATATGCCAGTCTAAGTTCACCCTAGAACTCATAAGGAAGTATGGTATGGATTTATCCAGTACCATGAAGACTCCTATGGGGTCAAGTATGTCTCTTAGCAAAGATGATGCAGGGAAACCTGTAGATGAGACTTTGTATAGAGGGATAGTTGGCTCCCTACTCTATTTGACTGCAAGTAGACCAGATATCATGTATGATATATGTGTCTGTGCTAGGTATCAAGCATGCCCTAAGGAGTCTCATTTGACAGCAGTCAAAAGGATACTGAGATATCTAAAGGGCACTCCTTATCTAGGCCTTTGGTACCCTAGGAATGGAGACTTTGAACTAACAGGTTATTTAGATGCAGATTTTGCAGGCTGCAAAGAAGACAAAAAAAGTACAACTGGAAGCTGTCAATTCCTAGGTGGTAGACTGATTTTATGAAGTAGCAAGAAGCAAACAAGTGTGGCTATCTCCACTGCAGAATCAGAATATGTGGCTGCAGGAAGTTGCTGTGCTCAACTTCTATGGATACAACATCAGCTGGAGGACTATGAAATTCAGGTAAGTAGAACTCCACTCTTTTATGATTCTACTAGTGCTATATCAATTGCAAACAATCCTGTTTCTCATAGTAGAACTAAACATATTGAAATAAAATATCATTTTCTAAGGGAACATGTAGAAAAAGAAGATATTTTACTGGAATATGTTAAAACAGATAATCAACTAGTTGATATGTATACTAAGCCTTTAGAAGAAACAAAGTTCAATAGGTTTAAAATTGAACTAGGTATGATAAACTTAGAATAAGTTTATAGAAATGGCTAAGTAAAATGATGTCAACACACAGAGATATCTGTGTCGACACAGAAAAGTGGTGTCGACACTTCAGGGAAAAGGTGTCGACACATCTAGGAAGTTGGTGTCGACACTTCAGAAAACTAGTGTCTACACATACATGGTCAGTGTCGACACAACCAAGGTGGTGTCGACACTTAAAATTTACTCAGTATTATCTAAGTAAAGTCTCGACTATGTATCGAGCTTAGTGGTGTCGACACATAAACAAGTGTCGACACATATATATGTTGACTAAACTTGTGTCGACACATAGGTGTCAAGACATTATAAGTCTGTGTCGACACTTATCCACAGTGTCGACACAATTTAAGTTAGTTAACCCGCCCTTTCATCTTCAATCTTAGAAAGGTATAAATAGGATTTCTCCATTGTCTGTCGACACGCTCACTAAAGTTTCGAGACCAAACTTGTGTGTCGACACCTCTCTTCTCTTGATTCAAATTCTTCAAACCCTAATGGCGCCAAAGCTTGAGGAGAACGTGAACGAAGGCTATGAACTGGTGCGACATGCGTTTGACGATGCAGAACAAGAGATCAAAGATGTGATAACCCTAGTTGCAGACTCAGGGTTAGAATTTCTTGTTTCAGAGCCAACAAAGATATGGAAGAAAGAATTATTAGAATTTCTAAATGGAGCAACCCTAGACGACACTCGATTCAAGATCAAGTACAGGGTACATGGAGAAAAGGTGAAGGTCTCACCTAAAAGTTTGAGAAAGGTCCTAAATCTACCAAGGACAAAAGAATATGATGAAGTTACTGCTTCAAAGACCAGAGAAGCTTTAACTTGGTGTGGACTGGATTCCAAATTGAAAATTGGATCAGTGTTCAATAGAAAGGGCATGAACAGCCAGGGGAAATTTCTCTCAGAAATTGTTGGAAAAGTGATCTTAAGTAAGCCTGGAGGGCATGACAGGGTATCAGCCCATATGTTCAATCTTATGACAAGGATAATATTCACAGTGAAAGCAGATTGGTCTGTTATTGTCTTTGATAAGATTAAGGAAAGTATGAAGAAGCCCAATTTGGGTAGAATATTAAGTTTATACCTTGCTGGTAGTATACCAGAGGTTATGAGTCAAGCTGCAGGCTCTAAAATCAATCATATGAGGAAAATGGACATGAGACTCTTCTCCAGATGGGATAGGGTGTTGTCTAAGGAGATGCCAACACCAGAGAAAATAACTCCAGAGAAGGAAACCCCACTCAAGAAGAAGAAGAAGATAGCTCTAGTAGCTCAAGAATCATCAAGTAGTTCAGATGATGAACCAGAACCTGGAGATACTGGGAAGTCTCCAGCTCCACAAGAGGCTGCAGAAAGGCAGGGGGAGCTACCACCAGCTAGCCCCATACACCAGGATCAAATCCAGGGGGAGCCTCTAGTGGTGGAAGAGCCAACTCCTCTTGAAAGTGAAAGAGCCACCCATATCATTCTTGAGGTAATCACTGAGATTAATGCTTTAGATTTCCCTATAGAGGATAATGTTTTGACTGATTCATTAAATAATGTTAATAAGCAATCTCAGATTGATAGTCAACCCCCAGATGTTGTCATGGAGGACACATCTGTTACAGTTCAAGTAGTATCTGATCCAGTGGTAGATGAGCCAAGAGTTTCTCCAGCCCATTCTCCACAAGAATATACAATGTAAGATCTTTTCCTCAATCTGAATCAAACAGACTTTGACAAGGAAAGTGCTGCTGCTGAGGGGGAGAATGCTCCAGTTGAGGGGGAGCAGGTCATACTTGATGAAGAACCTGCAAGGCAAGAACCTGAGAAGCCCAAGGAAGTTGAGGAGCTACCTAAGAAGAGGGTAGATATTGCAAGTACATCAGCATCTGAAGATGAGGAGGCTGCTAGAGCAAAGAAAAAGAAATTTCAAGTATTTAAGAGAAGGAGCCAGAATTACAAGAAAGCTTTGCAAACTATAGCACCACAGCCTGCACTACAGCCAGCACCAACTGTAGATTACAGTGCTTTGATGGTTACTATGCAAATAAAACTTGATGAGCACATGAAAGCCATTGAAACATATGTGGATGAGGGGCATAAGTCTTTACAGTTTGATCTGGCCCAGGATATTAAGTCGATAAGATTTGAGATGAATCTCAATAAGAAGGAGATGACTGACTGCTTCCACAAGGGAGGGAATGCAGTAGTCTACTTAGCTACTCATCAAGAGAAAATAAAAGCTCAGGTGGATGACATTGCACAGAAGCAAGGGTATGTTCTTGAGAACCAGATCAGAATGAATGACAATTTGACTGCTTCACATAATGCAATTGTCACTGAGATGAAGAACATAGCTGCTGGACTGACTACTTCTACTGCTACTACAAAGGCAGAGTTTGATAAAGTATTGCAAAAGAGTTTAACTGATGTTACTTCTGCAATTCAAGACTCTCAAAAGTTGATAACTGAAAAGCTCCAAAGGTTGAAACCTTTCTTTAAAGATGGAGTCAACTATTTGGATGCCCAAATAAGATTTCAAAAGGATGATCTGAGGGATCACATGGTTAGAGAAGTCATAAAGGGGGAGAGGGTGTTAGTCAAAGCTAGCTCTGATCATGCCAAGTGGATATCTAATTCTATCAGAGCAACTCTTGGTTATCCTCCTTTATGTGATGATGACAATATAGCAGAATCTGGGATACATCCTGCATATCTAGGAGGGGAGCAACCTGAAGTGGCTCAAGTAATCTACCCTCCTCCAGATTTTGATATGATACATGCTGATATACAATCCATGTATAGCCCACCTGAGGGAAAGGAAAATATCATTATAGAGAAGGTGGTTCAGCCAGTATCTGAGGCTATGCAAGAAGCTTTACTGAAAGAGCAGGAGGCCAGATTGTCTAAGAAGAGGTTCAAAGAGCAAGCTGAACAAAGGCCAGACTTTGAGCAGTGGAGTCCCACTTCAAGAAACATTATCTTAACTGCATGGAAGGCTGCAAAAGATAATATTCAAGACAAAAATAAATGGTTTTCTGAATTGGAATGGAGAAAGCATGAGACAAGGCAAGAAGCTATAGTGCAATATAGAAGAAAGGCAAAGATGGGAAAGCTACCTCCTACTGCCCAGGAGCCTAGCAAGTACTTTCCCAAGCCATATCATTATTTTGAGAGGCAAAAGATTAAAGCAGAAGAGCAAAAGAAAAAGGATCTGAAAGGCAAGAAGCCTGCAGATACTGAAGTTGTTGAAGCCCCTGTTCAAGCCAAAGTACAATCAGGAAAAGGAATTGTGATTAAGGAGGCTGATCAGAAATAGAATTGCATTATCTTAAGTTTACTATGTAATCACTTGTATTAAAACATTTTGTAAACTTTTGTATAATGAATATGACAAAGTATTAGAACAATGTGATGTGTTATTAATCTATTTCATAATTGTTTTGAGATGATATCTGTGTTTACATGTTTTGATTAATACATGTTTATGTTTGCCCTGTTATATAATCCTGTTTTACATCATTCTGTAATTTTATTATGAATGGTGTATATCATTGACTAAGGGTTATGACTTCTCCAAATAGGGGGAGATTGTTGGGTACATTGGTTCTAATGTACCTGATTTGAAGAAGCCTCACCCTACTCAATGATATACATCCAAATGTATTTGATGTATTTTGAGTTTACTTGTGCAGGTTAAGTATTTGCAGGAAAGATGAAAAAGTTTCTAAGTCCATGTGTCGACACCCAGGAGCAAAGTGTCGACACTTAAGAAGACTTGTGTCGACACCTAGACAAGCAGTGTCGACACTTGGAGTACTTGTGTCGACACCAGGGATGCAGAGTCGACACCAGATAGAAAGTGTCGACACAAGGAGCTGTGTCGACACTCAATGAAGAAAAGTCCAGTGAAGCTGTGTCGACACTTAACAGCAGTGTCGACACCCAGAGGAACTGTGTCTACATCAGAAAGTCTCGACACTTGGAGGCTGTGTCGACACTCAGTAAAAGTCAGCGGAGTCTAAGTATAAGTGTCGACACAAGAAAGAATGTGTCGACACTCAGCAGAAGACTCAACACTTGAAGAAAGTGTCGACACAATGAACAATGTGTCGACACTCAGTAGAAGACTCAACACATGAAAAAAGTGTCGACACAAGGAGCAGTGTCGACACTTAGCAAAGTTCAACAAAAATTCTAAGTACAAGTGTCAACACTGAGGAGATGTGTCGACACTCAGCCAGAGTCTCAACAGAAGAAGAATGTGTCGACACAAGAAGCAGTGTCGACACTCAGCAAGTATCAACACAGAAGGCATGTGTCGACACCAAGAATATGTGTCGACACTGAACAAGTTCAACACATGAAGATGTGTCGACACAAAGGAGTTTTGTCGACACTTAGAAGAATTCAACAAAGTGCTGAAGAACAAAGTATTGTGTCGACACTCAATATCAGTGCCGACACATGATGAAGAAGCAGTGTCGAGAAGTGAATTCTACAACACAAGGAGTTGTGTCGACACCTTGAAGGCTAGTGTCGACACTTAGTCTACTTGTGTCGACACTTGGTCTATAAGTGTCGACACTTAAAGACAGACAGTCTCGATACTTTCAGACAGTTACAGTTATTTCAAGAACTGACTGGATGACTTGACAGCTGCCATTCCAGCCAGTCTACTGCACCTGTCAGAGTTGTCAGAAATCAGTAAGGAACCGGATCAGCCAGTCACCATGAAGAATGCCTATAAATAGGCTTATACTGTCTACAGAAATAGATGATTGAAAAAAAAGATCAACACATCAAGTAATACAAAGAAGATCTAGCTATTCATTGAAGAATCTAGTGTAGATCTAAGTAGTTGGAGAGAGAGAGAGCTCCATCCAAGAAGACAGCCGTTGGAACCAGGCTGAGAAGAAGGGTTCAGATTTTGTGCTGAATCTTAAGTAGCAGAGATCAAGGATCAAATGCAGAGGAGATCAATCTTATTGTGTTCTACATTCAAGAAGCTTTGAAGAAAGCCAAGTCAGGTTGATCTCAGCTGTGTTCTTCCAAGAACTCAGCAAGAAACACACAACTCTTCTCTCTTTTCTCTGAGTTGTGGGGTTTACATTTTGTATTCATATTATCTTGTAGGATCCTTAGGGATCTGAGTTTGTAAGCCTGTAATAATAAAGGCTGAGTGTAGGGCCTGTGTGCCTGAGTGTAGGAGATCTGTATCTCTGAGTGTAGGCCTGTTGTGGCTGAGTGTAGGCCTGCTGTGGCTGAGTGTAAGCTTTGTGAAAAAGCTGAGTGTAGGTCTTTGAAGAATACTGAGTTGTAGGGCCTTGGGCCTGAGCTGTAGGAACCTGTTTTGGGGTTCTGAGTGTAAGATCTGAGGATCTGAGATAGTGGAGGAGTTTGGCCGAATCTAGTACACTACTAGATATGTGAAGGGGGAAAGTGGATGTACCTAAATCTTGGGGAACCACTATAAACCAGGGTGTTCACTGTGTGTATGTGTTTTGATGTGATTGCTGATTGCTAGCTGTGGAAAAGTAGTTATAATTCTGTGATATAAATCTGTATTCTGCCTAAAAAGTTAAAAAGATTTAAGTCACCTATTCACCCCCCCTCTAGGTGATTAGGTACAATATCTTTCATCGCCAGCTTGCGAGACTGGTGGACTAGGTCCGGTCAACCAACAAGTTAAAACCTCTGACTAGTTGTTTGTGGATGCTGTGAGGTAGTACCTCTGAGTGGTTTGGGCGGGATGTCGCCAGCTTGCGAGACTGGTGGACTAGGTCCGGTCAACCAACAAGTTAAAACCTCTGATCGGCGGTGTACGACTGGGATGCCCGATACACCAAGAAGGTTCCCTGAGTGCACAGAGCGTCTGATGGATACCAGCATTTGTGATGTGTTGTGCTTGATAGATTGATAGAGAGAATGAGACATATGATGCTTGATGATGCTTGATGATAAATGATGGAAATGCATACAAGGAAGGAACCACTGCCCCAGGTAGGGGGTAGGGTCGTTATAAATAGGTCAGCGAATGCTGACCATTACTTTGTTTTCTGTTTTGGCTTGGATGGAAAATTGCAGGTAGAATGAACAAGTGGAGTGGATGGATTGCTGCTAAAGGCCCTTGAAGGAGATGCAAGATTATGGTGGGATGAGATAGAAGTGCATCATTTGGCAGGTCGAGGTTTAGCGAAGGTTTCAATGGCTGAATTCTCCCGATTATTTCTTGCCAAATATTTGCCAGGGTCGCAGCGGATTGCGATGGAGAACGAGTTTCAATGTCTGGTGCAGGGTGATACTGATATTGATACATACCTGCATGAGTTTACCAGACTGGGGCGATATGCGGGGTCTTCCTTCACGGAGGAAGCGCGAAAGACAAATCGCTTTTATGAGGGACTGCGGGATGAGTTGAGATTATTACTCCCTAGTTCGGTAAACCAAGGCTTCCAAGCATTGATAGATACGGCCCGTGCCCTGGAAAAGGATTTGAAGCGGGTACAAGAAAAGAAGAAACTGGCAGTGGAGAAGCCAGAGTTCAAAGTGCCACAGTCGGAGCAGGAGTTGAGAAGACGAGAGAAGAAAAGGTTTAGGCCTGATGATTCAGCTCAGTCGATTGTTTCTTCGGGGGCGACCTATGGGCAAGGATGTGTTGATACGCATATCTGTTATAAGTGCGGAAAGCAAGGGCACATAGCGAGATTTTGTTGGAATGCTCCCGCAGGAAGTGAGCAAAAGACAGGTGCGTCGTATGATGAAAAGGGTAAAGTAGTGGCCGAGTCATCTGCATCCCGGACGCAGCCTCGATTACATAATTTGGAAGTGCAAGAGCCGCAGAGTTCCATTGGAAAAATTCAGCCTCGAGTGTTTAATTTGGCTCTTTCGCGAGAAATGCAAAATAAGGAGGCTGAGCGAAAGTGAATCATGATATGTATCACTTGGACAATATGTGTCTTGTATATATCTAATCATGTGTTCTATATGATACAATGGAATGTTGGTGCATACTTGGTGTTCTGAGATAGATATATGCTATTTGAGGGGATAACATGTTTGTTCATTTGCTGACTTGATGGATGAATGTGCACAAGTGAACAGAACAAAGGTTATTGTAACCTATGATTTTGATTGTTGTAACAATTTGGTTGCTGTTTTCCTGCCTATGTACGAATTTCGTGGACGAAATTTCTTGAAAGAGGGGAGGGTTGTAACAACCCAAATTCTGAAAGTGGCAAAAATTGGGTGATACGGCCTGGAACACGGGCGTATCCCAGGGCGTGTCCCGCTCGGGTTGCGTCGTGAGGCGCGAGGTCGACGATTTTTCGGTCGACGAAGTGTTTGGGTGGTCACGCCCTGTGACACGGGCGTGATAGGGGGCGTGTCCCATCGGTTCGACGATTTGCTTGTCGATCGTCGAGCGGAGATCGTCGAGCGTAGATCGTCGAACGCGGAATCGTCGAGCGGAGATCGACGATCGCTGGCGAGCTCGACGATTGCTGCCTGATCGTCGAGCGGAGATCGTTGAGTGGGTGTCACGCCCTGTGACACGGGCGTGACTCGGCTGGCACGGGCGTGACATGGACGTGTCAACTTGGCGTGGATAAGTTGGATGAGGCGGTTCGTGCACCGCTTTGGGGGACACGGCCTGTGACACGGGCATGTCACAGGGCGTGTCAGGGCCGAAACATGATTTTTCAGTGTTTTCTGGCCGTTGATTTTTCTGTCCTGGATCCAAGGGAGTAGGCTTTAGCCAGGTGGAATTCTGGCCAAGATCTGAGGTTTTAAGCCCTTCCTCTTCTTCTTCTTCTTCATCTCATTTCAAGAGAGAGAAAGAGAAGGAGAGAGCAAAGGAAGGAAGGAGGAAAGTAAAGTCAGCTGCTGGAGGAGCTGCGGAGTGCGGATCGAAGGTCCGAGAGCGGATTCGTGAAGGCAGAGCCGAGGCGATGACTTCCATCCGGCTACTTCATGGCACCAAAGCGATCTTCGAGTGTAACGATCTCCTTCTTGGACATCGAAGTCCTTTCTTTATGCATGTGCTTGGAATCCTCCACCAAGAGGTGGATTTCGGAAGTGATTCCTTTGTTGAGTCTGCATCTAGAGCCGGAAGTGTGGAGTACGACATAGGCATGCTGTATGAAGCCCATGTGGACGGGTAGTCTGGATTGGTGATGTTCATGGGTAAACCGGAGAAGACTCCGTGGATTTGATGATATGCAAAGAGAGTTATTTTGTGATGAATGTATGGATGTGATGATGGATGTGAGGAGGCATTGGTTAAGCTCCTAGTTGAAGAGAGATCAATTGGTAGTGTGCCCGGGAAGCGAGTACCCGGCCGACTACACCACTAGGGTGGGTTGATCTGGTTATCTGGTTAGAAGGGATCGATTGATGGCATGATCCGGGAAGCGAGCACCCGACTTGCTGCACCACAATGGTGGGTCGATCATGAATAGGTGAGGGGTCGATTGGTAGTAAATGCTACACCACATTGGGTGGGTCGATCTGCTCTAGTTATTTGTGATGCTGGGGAGGTTGTACCTCTGAGTGGTTTGGGCGGGATGTCGCCAGCTTGCGAGACTGGTGGACTAGGTCCAGTCAACCAACAAATTAAAACCTCTGACTGGTTATTTGTGGATGCTGTGAGGTAGTACCTCTGAGTGGTTTGGGCGGGATGTCGCCAGCTTGCGAGACTGGTGGACTAGGTCCGGTCAACCAACAAGTTAAAACATCTGATCGGCAGTGTACGACTGGGATGCCCGGTACACCAAGAAGGTGGCGTGGGGCCTCGGCCGGACCCACCGTTATATGTCATGTGACGAATGGGGGCGTTACAGGGGCTAAGATGCTGCTTAGTGAGTTTCATGCTTTCAAGGCTTGAGAGAAACAACACATCAACCGAGCTTCCACTGTATACCAAGATCCTTTTGACGTTGAAGTAGGGATCCCCGATCGCGGCATGGATAACGAGGGGATCCTGGTTGGGCATTTGCAGCCCTTCAAGGTCCTTGTCATCGAATGTGATAGTAGTATCCTGATTTGGCTTCCTAGCTGATCCTCTTACTGAATGTATCTGGGTCAGGGGCCTGACGATGGTCTCTATGTTGCCCACCATCGGCCTCCCCCAGCAGTTCCCTGTGGGGGGTTTTGCTGGTATCTTTCACGATGTTGTGTTTGCTGGTTTTGTGTTTGCCCTTGCAGGAATCTCCTAAGGAGCCCTTGGCGGGCGAGACGCTCGATTTCATCTTTCAGCCCGACATACTCTTCGGTGCCGTGACCAGGCGTGCGGTGGAACTCACAGTACCTTGTATGGTCATCATTAGGGTTTGGCCGCGGTGTTCTTGGCCGCTAGAATGCCAGATCATTCTGAATTGCGTACAATATGTTAGTGCGGGTGTTATTCAGAGGGGTGTATTCTTGTAGTGGATGTTGCCCCCCAGTCCTCTGAGGGACACGTCGACGGTTGTCTCCACGGCTCTCAGCCTGACGCCGTTCTTCTTGTCTTATGAGAGTTTATTCTTCTCCTTTCTTCATTTTTTGTTCATCTTCAAATTGCTGGCGGTGTGCTTCGATAAGCTCGTCAGCCGCTATCTGGGCTTCGACCCAGTGAACAAGATCTGGATAACTGGGCACAGTTTCCCTCATCAGTGTTGAATAGAAGCCGCTAGGACGGAGACCCCCAAGGAACACCCCTCTTAACAGCTCTGGGTCGACACCTGGGATCTGACAAGCTTCTGCAGAGAACCTGCGGAAGAAGTCTTTCAAGGACTCCCTTCGTTCTGGTGGATACCTGATAAATGAGAAGGGTCGCAGACGATCCTCTGATTTGCTATGAATTGATCCATGAACTGTCTTATTAGCTCTGTGAAGTTGGCGATGGTGCCCACCCTCATGGGGTGGAACCATGTGCGGGCTTGCCCCTTGAGGGTGGCTGGGAACACTTGACAGAGCAACTGATCAGGTGCGTTGTAGATCCTCATGATAGTAGTGAAGTGGTTGACATGTTCCAACGGATCATCTGTTCTATCGAACGTCTCAATGTTCGGCAGCTTGAAACCAAGAGGAATTGGATGTGCCAGGATTTGTGGTGCGTGGGGGGATCCTTGGCAGAGTGGTCGGCGAGCATGAATATCCCGTCGGCCAGGCTGCAGGTATTCCTCTGCGATCACCTCCCGTATTTCTTCTCGGGTGAATCTTTCGAGCGCGGGATGTCGGGCCTCGTCTCCCCAGTTGCGGCGGTGCCCCCCTGTTTTGGTTCCTCCATGAGCCCGGTGAGTGGAATTGGCGACATCAGAGTATTCTCCAGGCACCTCTTGTCTTGAAGCATCTTGTGCCCTGACATGAATTGGCGGTGGCGGGTTAACCGGTGCTAGAGGAGGGGCAGGAGGCACTCCAAGATTCCTGAGCAGAGCAAGCATTTCAGTTTGCTGCTCCTTCATCTGGCGAACACACCCCTAAAGGGCAGTGATGGGGCGAAGGCGTCTTCAACCGTCAATGGCAGCCCACCAAAGAGTGGGAGCGTGCTGGTTCGACATGTTCGCCAAGGGCGGAACCTTCAGTGGTACGAGAGCTTCTTTTTGCCATTGAAGCAGAACTTGGAAGTGGCAAGGCTGGTGATCTTGTTCTTTTGAAGGATGATGGGAATCATGTTCCCACAGACGGCGCCAAACTATTGCGGGCTAACTCGATGCCCCGATCGGACCTGATTTAACTGGTTCGCCTTAGCTTGCGGGGCAGTCGAGCGCGCACACAGTCAGAGAAAAGGAAAGATCGACTCAAGATGTGATGACGCGGAAAAACCCCTCAACTGGGTAAAAAATCACGTGACAGGATCTGTGCCGGTCAAAATCCACTAGCTGCTTGCGATTACAGTGCGTTTGGAGAATCGGGGCGACAGGCCGCTCCCGTTACAAATTGAGGTGAGAGAAGAGGACTACAGCTTCCCGCGGGCAACAGGCTTGCCCCTTGCGGGTCCGCCGCACGCCTACTTGCAAGGATCACCCTCTTCCTTCTGCTCGCTCTGGGACTTAGGCGTTTTCCGGCTGGTGGTGCACTGGTGGCTCGTGGTGTCTCGCGGTGGCTTGAGGTGGCTGGAGGATGATTTGAGGTAGGAGTCCGGCAGAGCTCTGACCTAAGAAAGAAGACGACCGGGAGCAAAAAGATGAAGAATGAGGAGGCACTGGGGCTCCTTTTATAGCCTCCAGGAGAGGTTCATGGCGGGCAAATCGGACGGCGAGGAAAGCCCACCATGATCGGCCGTTGGGCAGGCCGTCCATGGTGGTGGGGCGGCCGGGCGGTGGAGGCGGCCGGCCAGCGGCGGCCTGGCCGGCAGCCCGACGACTTTGCCGCGGCCTGCGGCGGCAAGGCCGGCCTGGCCGCGAGCCCGGCCAGCGACCAGGACGCCGGCGGCCTGGCGGCGTTGCCGCGGCCTGCTGCGACAAGGCCGACCTGGACGCGAGTCCGGCCAGCGGACAGGCCGCCGGCGGCCTGGCGGCTTGGCCGCGGCCCGCGGCGGCAAGGCAGACCTGGCCGCGAGCCCGGCTAGCGGCCAGGCCGCCGGCGGCCTGGCAGCGTGGCCGCGGCCTGCAGCAGTAAGGCCGGCCTGGCGGCCTGGCTGCGGCCTGCAGCGGCAAGGCAGGCGACGGCCAGCCAGGCCGGCGGTGGCGGCGGTTTCCCCCCAAAGGGGGCGGTTTTGGTGAAGAGAGGGAGTGGGCCCCACCCCCCATGTTCTCCTCATCATGGGAGGTGGGGTTGACTAGTCAACCCCATGATCGAGGAGATCATGGGGAAATCTTCCTTATAAAATGACTGTGTAACTCATCAGTCATATTCCTAAAATAGAGGATCACCATATAAATTTTAGCAGTTCAATTTTAATTTGTCTCATACAAAGAAATCGAGATTTTTTTGGAGCGTTGTTATGTGCAGACCAATTATGGCTATGTGCAGATCAAAAAAAGTATTATATATATATATATATTTCTTTTTTGTTCTCAATGTTTAGGTGCAGCTCTTTGGCGAGTTTTCCGAAGCATTGGGGTTTTTCCCCAATTCCATTTCCGCAAGTGCATTATTTCGACAAATTTTGTGGACAAAATGATCAAATTTATCATTTTGCCCTCAAAAATTCTTCAGTGATGCACTGCCTGGTCCTACACACAATAATTTCTTCCAACATGGGGCTAACCATGGCCGATGAGTGACTTGCCAGTCCGCCATGCCGTGGGCTCGAAGCTATATCACGAGTCAGACAGGCTTAGCCGCTGCAGCACGGAAAAAACACAACACAAAAGAACCTGGAGGGGTGAGGGATACTTGCGAGAATACCATCTTTCCTCCATCTCAGTCCAAAATGAATTTTTTTTGTTTTTATAATTAGTTTGCACCTAACATTTTGGTTTGCACTTTATTTTTTTGGATTTGCACTTAACTGTGATTTGCACATAGTCAAAATAGGTTTGCACTTAACATTGCTATTTTTTGGCGTTTATTATATATGCACATCCGAAATGACTATTCACAAACCATTAAATAATACTTGAATAAATTTTAGAATACTCTGCCTCTTTCTAACCTCAGCCTCCCTTTCAAGAGCCCTTCTCGCCTGAAGACGCATGCATCACCTAAAACAGACCCCCTACCCCGCCGGAGCTGCTCGACCGCACCAGAGACCCTCTCGTCGCCCTTGCCTCCCTTCCTCCGTGCTGGAAATAGTAGATTCCGGGGTTTCAGGAGTAAATTATTTTGTTGTGCACCAACCTTATCATTTCGTTAGGGCAACAGAGATTTCTCGCATTTGAGAAGTAATTATGCTTAAACACTCTGAATTTTGATGTAATTCACATAGGTATGTTTTATTTGACAAATAGCTTATATATGTGATATTGTGAGAGGCTCTCGAAACATCCGGAGGAGAGTCTAAGTGGAACCCTCTCCCCGTTGCCCCCAGCTAGATTTATATAGAGCAAAACCTAGGATTTATCCGCGCAAAGCCCCCGAGCCCGTTATTCATCCGAATATACACTTACAATCTCCTCCTATATTCGTGACAAATAATGGTGACGTTTTGGGGTGCTGGAGTGTAGACAAAATAATAATCCAAACTAAGCAAAAAAATCAGGACAGATCATACTAATAAATCAAAATAAAGGTTTTGCCTAAACGGCAAACCATCACACAGATGTTATCCCAAAATATAGTCTGAATAATTATTACAAAACAAAACAGAGACATGAATTAAACGTTTGATGATTCTACTCATCTAGTAGATCATCGTCATCCATGTCCAGGTGTACAGCTCCTCCATAATCTCCATTGTAGTCTGCAAGGAATTTCAAGGGTCAGACTCTATGAATTCATAAACATATGCAGTAACATTTAAAGTAAACTAGCTCTTACTAAATGAGCTTAGCACTTCTAGCAACGGTGAAGTAACTTTGTCAGCATCTCATCTAGTCTAACTAGTACTAGTCATGTTACCTTACTCATTACTGATCACTATGTGCCTCACCAACACATGTGGACACACATCACGTGCAACATTATCAAATATGGAATAATGTGATGTGACCAATAATGTTTAGATTAACATTTACAACGACTTTCAATTCCCAGTTGAATAACTTTTGAATCAACTTACAATGAGAGGACGTTAAGTTATCAAGTGTGTAATAACCAGCATCCAACCATCTTGGGTTTTCATCAAAAAATTATTTGGGGTTTTCAGTCTGTTACTATTTAGATGCTTGAATGTTGACAGCTATAGGTTCGTACGTATCAAAACATAAACGTTGGATGAAAGTTTCATATTTCTATGAACTTTAATCACATTTCCCCCGATGTTTTGATTGTGAGAGCTCTATTTAATCCTTTAGTAAGGGCGTCTGCAACATTATCTTTCGATCTCACATCAACCAGGGTCATAATCCCTTGACTTGTGAGAGAGGTCAATCAGGTCTATTTCATCCTAAGTTGCCTTCTTTTGTCATTAAATAAAGTGTTTGTGACAATCGTTTTAGTAGCCTGATTGTCACAGTAAACTGCAACAGAACTCAGTTTCAGGCTCAATAGTGGAATGTCCATCACCAAATCTCTTATTCACTCTGCCTCTTCACCAGCTGAAGCTAGAGCATAGAGTTCGGATTCCATAGATGAGAGTGCAATGCACGACTGTCTCTTGGACTTCCAGGCTATAGCTGCTCCTCCTAGTGTGAAGAGGAATCCACTAGTAGACTTGCTGTCGTTTACTTCTGAGCACCAAGATGCATCAGAATATCCTTCTAGAACTGGAGGATGACCACTATAACATAAAGCATACTGTCGGGTGTGCTTTAAGTATCTCATCAACCAATCAAGGGCATCCCAATGGTCTTGGCCAGGATTGCTAGTGAACCTACTTAACATACCGACTGTAAAGGGTATGTCAGGTCTTGTACAAACCATAGCGTACATGAGGCTACCAAGCAGTTTAGAATAATCTAACTGTCGAACCGCAGGTCCATTATTGGGCTTTAAGCAGTTAGAATAATCGTATGTTGTCTCAGCCACTTTACGTTCACTGTATCCCCACGTGTCCAACATGGACTGGATGTAGTGGCTTTGACTTAGGGGAATGTCATGTTTCCCAAAGCTCACTTGCATACTTAGTATAGTGTCAACTACACTGAGGTCTGTCACGCTAAATTCTTTAATTAGACCTAACTTTACGTCATCCACTTCGGATTGATCAGATCCAATAATAAACATATCATCCACGTACAAGCATATTATGACGACTTTGTCTGATCTATGACGTATGTAAAGACATTTGTCCGAGAGACTCGACATGAATCACATGTTCTTTACAGTATAGTCAAACTTCTCAAGCCATAATTTCGGTGCTTGTTTCAATCCGTATAACGACTTTAAAAGCTTACAGACCTTGTTTTCGTGACCGTCTATAATGAAACCTTCAGGTTGACTCATGTAGATCTCTTCAGTCAGATCTTTGTTCAAAAACGCAGTCTTAATATCCATTTGATGAAAAATAAAGTTCTCAATGGCCGAAATAGCAAGAAGAACCCTAATGATTGCTAAGTGACACACGGGTGAGTATACATCAAAATAGTCTACTCCGCTTACTTGTGTGAAACCTTTAGCCACCAGGCGTGCTTTATACTTAGCTACGCTACCATCGAGATTTAACTTCTTTTTCAGAACCCACTTGCACCCTACAGTTTTAGCCCCTTTTGGCTTATCAACTAACGTCCAGGTGTCATTCTGAAGGAGAGAGTTCATCTCATCCTCAATGGCTTCTTTCCAGAGTAGGGAATCTCTTGATCTCATCACTTCCTTAAAGGTAGATGGATCATCCTCAACGTGGTAAGTGACAAAATCACTACCGAAGGTTCTGGGGGTTCTCTCTCTCACTGAAGTCCTCCTAGATTCTAGGCCAGAGTTATCTACCGGAACGGTATAGGAGGTGCTCGGTACTGATTCAAGATCTTCCTCAATAATAGTTACTTGCATACCTGAGATTGTTAACTTCTTATCTTTGAGGAATTTATCCTCGAAGAACACTGCATCCCTAGATTCTATTATGATATTATTAGAAATATCAAGGAACCTATCTGCAGCACTATCTTCAGCACAACCTAAGTAGACACATGTATTGGTCCTAGGTCTAACCTTAGAACATCTAGGGTCAGGAACCCTGACATATGCTATACAACCTCAGGTCTTAAGTCTAGTTAAAGACGGGGGTTGCTTAAACCAAAGCTCGTAGGGTGTAACCTCTAACTTATCACGAGGAACTTTATTCAGAATATGATTCGCAGTCAAGACTGCTTCTCCCCAATAAGCGGAAGGCATGCCTGCAGTGAGCAGCATAGAGTTCAACATCTCTGTTAACGTTATATTCTTGCGCTCAGCTATGTCGTTAGATTGGGGGGAGTAAGGAGCAGTGGTTTCTGCTATGATGCCCTGTGAAGCAAGTAAGCATCTAGACTCACTAGACATATATTCTCCTCCTCTATCACTCCTAAATCTCTTTATTCTCATGCTTAATTGGTTTTCTACCCTGGTTTTGAAAAGACAAAAATTTTCAAACGCTTCATCTTTAGTTTTAAGCAACGAAATATGACAAAACCTTGTGCAATCATCTATGAACGTGATCATATACTTCCTTCCACCTCTAGTGACAAAACTCTTAAAGTCACAAATATCGGAATGTATAAGCTTAAGAGGTGTTGTGCTCCTAGTAACTGTGCCAAAAGGTTTCCTAGTGATCTTAGTCTGAGCACACACTTCACATTTTCCAAGTGGAGACTTAGTGTCTAATATGATCTTGTGAGTTCTATCTACTTGGAACATTTTCCTGTAGTTTACGTGTCCTAGTATCTCATGTAGAGTCCTAGGGCTAACTAAATTCAATTTAACTTGTTGCACTATCTCATTTGCTAGACTCAGACGGTACATCCTATTTTGGACGTAAGCACATCCAAAGTAGTGAGAGTTAACTGATAGAGTAAATCTACCACTACAGAAGGTAACTGACATACCGGCATCACACAATTAACTAATAGACACTAAGTTAACAGATAAAGAATGAATAAATTTTACGTTCTTTAAAATTAAAGACTTACCTGATGAGAGCATCAGAGTTGCATTCCCCACCTTTAATATGTCAGCTGTTCCTTCATCTTCTACAGTCATTGATTCCTTTTCATTCTTCAGCTCTGTCAAAAGATTAGCATTGTTGCAAACGTGCACGTTTCCCCAGAATCCAGGAACCACTCCGTGCTGGCCTGCTCGTGTCCGACCATGACAACAAAGTCGGATGGCTCAGCTTGACTAACCATATGAGCCTGGTTGCCTTCTTGTGGTGCTTTAGTGTTTTCCTTCCTCGGTAACTTGCAGTCAGATGCGCAGTGTCCCCACTTGTTGCAGTTAAAACATTTACCCTTAAATTTCTTAGAGGGTCTACTCGGTCCTACAACCTGGGGGGCTACTACGAGACGTTTTGGTCTTGTGAGGGGGAGGAGCACGCTTAGAGCTTGAAATCATGTTGGCAACAGCCTTCTGCTTGCCAACAGCTTCCAAGGAGTGCTTTGTCATGTTCTCGTCCTCAATGCGTATGAAACGCTTGAGATCGTTCAGACCAACCTGCATCTTCTTGCGGTACATTTCCGTTTTAAAATTATACTACGAGGAGGGCAACTTATACACAATTGTGCCCGCAACAAAGCTATCGGAAGACTAATAGACTCACAATGCAAGGAATCAACTAAATTTTCAAATTCTGATACCTGAGGGAGAATGGCTTTCTCCTCATCGAAGCTGAAGGAGTGGAATTTATCCACCAGATGAGCCTTTAAGAGGTCCTCCTCTTGCTTGAAATGCTCCTCCAGTGCCTCCCAGATCTCTTTAGCAGACTGCATCTTGATGTAGTTCTTGGCCAGGCTGGAGGAGAGGCAGTTCAGCAGGTAATCTCTGCAGAAGTCCTCATCTTCGACCCAATGTGCCTCGTCTTCAGTCCCAGCAACGTCAGCACGAGTAGTCTTGATGGTGTAGAAGACGTTCAGGTATTTCATCCCGGACTGGGTGTTCAACTTCCAGTCGTTAAACTCTGTGGTCGTGAACTTCTCCAATTTGTTCATGGGCACTAGAGAGGAGAAGCTGGAGTTCCTCATCTTGACTTGCTTTGCAATTCATAACAGGATACAAGAAAGCCAACGCACAAGAGAGAGCGGAAAGGAGACGGTTACACTGATCTGCTTCACTGGACGGCTTCACGGGCTCAGCAACCTTGGATCGGCTTCACCTTCCCAGATCTGGATCGGCAACCTTGCCGGAAAAGGGAAGGCAACAGGGCTAACCAAAAAAAATGGGGAGCAGAGGACGGAAGGAGGCGGACCTCTGCTACTTCACCGACGCAGAAGAGAGCGGTAGGAGGCCGATCGGCGACGGGGACGAACTCCAAAACCAGCAACGACGTTTCCTTCTTTCTCGATCGGCGACGGGGAAGAGCGAACGGCGAGCCCTAGCAGGCGGCGGATCTGGCACCGGGACCAGGCGGATCGCGAAAACCCAGCGGAGGCCTCCTATGAGAGCAGCGAAACCGACAGAGCAGGCGGCTTCCTCCTATTCCGAGACCACGCGGCTGCGGTGGCGTCGAGGAGGACGCAAATCGCCGTCAATCGCGACGAGGAAGATGCGACGGCGAGGGTCCTGGGAAGATGCGAACGGGAGGGCTCTGGGAAGATGCGAACGGCAAGAGCTTCTCGTGCCCTTTTTCGCGACGACGAGCGCGACGACGAGCGCTACGGCGAGCCCTAATTCCGCGATCGAGCGAGAGTCGGGACGACGGGGAAGTGTTTCGAGAATGTGAGAGGCGCTCGAAGCATCCGGAGGAGAGTCTAAGTGGAACCCTCTCCCCGTTGCCCCCAGCTAGATTTATATGGAGCAAAACCTCGAGTTTATCCGCGCAAAGCCCCCGAGCCTGTTATTCGTCCGAATAAACACTTACAGATATGTCATTTTCTTGGTCATAAAAGAAGCACATAGAGGATATGCTGCAGAATTTCCCCAATTCTTGGTCACTCTTCTTGCGTGTTTTTTTGGGTTTATAGTTTCAATCATGATTTCATTTTTGTGTCAACTTCGATCCTCGCAAGCATCGACATTAGTTAATTTTTCTAATTAAGGTCTTTTTCATGCTGTCATAATCGCTTAATTGGTGAAAATAAGACCCCCAAACAGGACATCAACAACTATTTCGGCTGCTTTGAAGAAAATTCATTCGTAATTGTTGTAGGTTTATAGGCAAAAGCTACGAGAAAAGCTTCCAAAGTTGTCGTCAAACCTCTCAAGTTTCAGTATATTTTTCTGAGCGAGATGTTTTTTCTAGTCAAATGTCATCATTTTTGAGTTGCTTTTATTTTAAATTATATTCCTAAATATGTAATTAGTTTTGTTAGGGGACGCTTAAAATTCTTTTGGTATAGAGAATCGAACAGTTTAAGCTTGAGAGTTTGTCAATCGCGCGCACAGTTAACAAAGAATCAACAATAAAGACGACAAGACTTTATACATGGAAAAACCAGAAAAGGAAAAAAAGCACGGGTCAGTTCTGTGCCAATCAAATTCACTAATTTGTTTGAGATTACCCTTGAGAGGATGACCGGTCACTGCTCCAACTACAATTACTTGAAAAATGAAAAAGAAGCAAAATCTCCCTTTGCGCTCATAGGAGCGGCTTAAAGGGCAGGCACTTGAGCAGGAACTGTGGAGAGAAAAGTAAACCCTTGAGCAAAAGAACAAGGGAGTGCACAAACTGAACACTTGAGCAAACGCAGCACTCGAGACACCAAGAGATGATGAAAAGCAATTAATTTTGATAGGAATGAGATACCTTTTATAGCACTCTATGGTGCGGATAGCCCACTGCTCATGATCCACACAATCTTAGTGGGGACATGAGTTTGACTGTCGCGCGCGCGATCAGCACAAACAATCGAGCAGGATCCACGCGTGCGGGATCCCTCTCCTGGTGGCCGACTAGGGCCGGCTAGACGGTCGACCCCTCTACCTCTCATTTCTGTCGGCCCAAGCTGAACCACCTTCCGACTGGCAAGGAGGTCGCGTCTTGCGGTCGCACGTCGCGACCACCCCCCGGTCACCCCGACCGGCGGCCCCCCTCCCTCCTCCCACGACCGTTGTTGCGCCCGTGGGAGGCCGCGTGAGGCGGCCAGCCAAGCCCGGGCCTCGGGCATGGCGGGCGTGGCGGGCTTGACCGGCCACGCCTCGCGCGCCCCGGCTCCGGCCTGCCACACCTTGCGGCTGGCCGTTGTCGGATCCTCGGCCGGCCCCGGCCGCGCAACCGGCGGTCAGAACCGGGGCCGCGCCCATCCCCCGCCGGCTCTGGCCAGCCGCTTCCTGCGGCCGGCCGACGCTGCGCTGGTGGTTGACGGCCTGTCGGCGCCTTGCCTGCAGTTAGTGGTCGGCACAGGAGCCGGCCTCCTCCCTCGCCTGTGATGGGCGGCTCTCTCGTTGGCCGTTGTGTCGCGCCCTTCCTCCGCCGTCCGATCGACTCGCCGCAGTCGCGACCGTCTGTGGTGCGGGTAACCACTCGTGTAACCGCCGTCGTTAGTGGGGGGGAGCCATGATTTTAGTGGCAGTCTGCATTTAGCAAATATTAAGCACTCTAAAAATATGTTAAAAATATTAATGTAGGTGGTTACGGTGTGCGGATAGCCGTGTAACTACCGTTATTAATCCGGTTTGACCGCTCCCTCAGATTCTCTCAAGTCCCAACGACAAGACAAGAGCTAGCAGCCAATCCGCCTTCCCGCATGGTCTCCTCAACACAGCAGTCGCCGAGGAGAAGCCGATCAGGTGCAGGTCTGACTGCCTAGCCCCGCGGTTAGGTGGCCGCCCTTTCTATTTGCTCCCCTGTATCTGGTCACCGCTGCCTATTTCTCCCGTACCCGGGCAGCCAGTATTCTTAGACCTGCATGTTTGGGCAGATCCCCGAGCCTATAAATTGGCGCGAACAGTACTGCCTGGAGGAGGAAGTTCGAATCCCTAAGTTAGCCGCCTGTGGCAGCGGACTATAACTCTGCCTCTTGCGGATACCTGTTCGCTCGGGTTCTCTCTGTTAACCGTTGTAACCCAATTATTTCTTAATCAAAGGAAATCTCGTCGTAGGAGTGACATTGAGTCACGGCGGGCGAACTCTGGTAATGTCGTTGCCAGCTGCCTCTCTCTCTTTTCCCTCCCCCTCAATTTTACCGTTAACTCTAACCATCAGTAACCGATTTCTCAACAGTTTCCGCCCTCTTTTCTCTCTGTAGGATCCAGAGGCGCATTTCCTGCATCAACAATCGTAACCACCTCCTGGAGGCTATAAAAGGAGTCATAGATCTCCTCATTTCTTACCTTTCTCTTCCATTTTTTCTTCTTCCTCAGGCCAGAGCTTGTCTGCATTCTCCTACGAACCATCATTCCTCTACCAGAATTCTCCAACGAGCCACCGCCACTCCACCAGAAATTCGGCAAAGTCCACAACATCACCGCAAAGAAGACGCGCTGCACGTTGCAGGACAAAAGTCTCATTCGCATACAACCTCCAGCAAGCCCGCTCTAACCTCATTTCGCGCATTCCGCACTCATCCTCGCACCAAGATTGGGAAAGCTAAACTTCACGTGTGGCTGTCTGTTGCCCGCCGAGCGCCAAAGATTCTCACCTCCAAAATGTAACGAGCAGCGATCTGTCACCCTTGATTCTACAAACTAGTTGTAACCCGAAACTGATAGTATAGTTTGACTAGCATAGACTCGGTCACGTGATTTTTTACCCGATTGAGAGGTTTTTCCACGAAAAAAATCATCTTGTGCACTTATCTTCTTACTCAGTGACTAATTGCGCGCTCGACCGCTCCCGAGCTAGGACGGTCACAACCGGGCAGGCACGGGCGGAACTATGACTGGGCACGCTAGGGCACATGCCCGAGCGTCTTTTTCCGCGATTTTCACGGGGAGAAGAAATCTCGCTGCTCTCGCTGCTCCGTGCCCTAGCCTGCTCTCGCTGATCCCGCCATTTTCCGTGATTTTCACGGGGAGAAGAAATCCCGCTGCTCCCGCTGCTCCGTGCCCTAGCCCGCCAGGCTGCTCCCGCTGATCCCGCCAAGCTGCTCCCGCCAGGTAACTTCTTCTTCTTCTTCCTCTTCTTCTTCTTCTTCTTCTTCCTCCTCTTCTTCTTCTTCTTCTTATTCTTTTGATTTCAGTTTAACAGATGATTTACAGTCCAGATTTCACAAGAAATCTGGACTGATTTTAGTCCAGATTTTTTGTGAAATCTGGACTGAAATTCAGTCCAGATTTCACAAAAAATCTGGACTGAAATCAGTCCAGATTTCTTATGAAAGCTCCCGCTGATTTCAGTACAGATTTTTTGTGAAATCTGGACTGAATTTCAGTCCAGATTTCACAAGAATTCTGGACTGATTTCAGTCCAGATTTCACAAGAAATCTGGTCTGATTTCAGTCCAGATTTTTTGTGAAATCTGGACTAAAATCAGTCCAGATTTCTTGTGAAATCTGTACTGAAATTCACTCCAGATTTCACAAGAATTCTGGACTGATTTCAGTCCAGATTTCACAAGAAATCTGGACTGATTTCAGTCCAGATTTCACAAGAAATCTGGACTGATTTCAGTCCAAATTTTTTGTAAAATCTGGACTGAAATCACTCCAGTTTTCTTGTGAAATCTGGACTGAATTTCAGTCCAGTATTCTATGGGTATTGACGGAGCAATGAAACAGGATGTCTAGCCCCTTGTCACACCTTTTTAATAGTTTTTTCCGGATTATATTTTCCCTTCCATTACAGTGGTTTGTAAGTAATGCGTTTCACTTCAAACTTTGTGAGTTCTCTTTTGATATGTGTGTAGCAGTTTAAATATCTTTGCAAAAAAAAATTTCGGGGACGCTGCCCCCGAACCCCCGCTCAAGAGGCACTGCCCCCCGAACCCCCCAAATTGACAGTATTTAGATTGTGCTCGTGCGACTTCAAAATCTCAGTTCCGCCACTGCGGGCACATAGGAGCTCCAAGTTAGTTCGTAACAAATTTAATTAGAAAAAAATACATACTATGATAGGCTATCATTAGGCATGTCAAATTTATTAAAAAAAATTAGTAGATCTCTTATACCTAATATAGTATGCTATCATTAGATGTCAAGTTTATTAAAGTTAATTTGAAAAAAATGATGAAAAACAAATAATAAAGTTAGAAAAAATGATAAAAAAAACTAATAATATATGAATAATGATAAAAATTTTTAAATAATTTTTTAAAATAATGTATAATTATTTTTTGCATTAATTAATTAATTAAACATTTATTTTAGATGGTATTAATTAATTGATATGAGGAAGCCTTAAGCCTATCACGGTCGGGGTTTTGCCATAGTTGGGGCATGAGCAGTGTCAAAGTCGGGGTACTGTCATCCCTAGGGTACTATCAAAGTCGAGGTATTGATGGGATCAATCGTAGGGGCAAAGCCCCGTGTCTGGCGCTTGGATGTGTGTTTATTTATATATACGAGTGACAGTGGGAGGACTCCGTGTCCCGTACGACAGTACTCAGCCAGCGGCGACGAGATTCGCACGCCCCCGGCGGGCTCTGCCCCTGACATATTTATTTGTAATTATTTTCTTTAAATTTTTTCATTATGATGATTTTGGGGGGGATTTTTTTTTGAAGAAAACCTGAGCACCGTTTTAGGGTTTCCGTCGGCGGCCTTTCTGGAGCCAAACGGTAGCATCGTCGAGCCACGACGAAACTGTCGGGGGTATTCCGACGGCGCTCCGACAGGGCCACTGTCGGCGGTGGCCATGACCTAGGGCCACCGTCGTGTCGGAGCGCCACCAAAATACCCCTAGGGGGTTTGCTGGGGGCCAGTGAACCTGTGGGTGGGCTTCAGGCAGGTCGCCGCCGGCAACTAAAAAGGGGGTCTTGCGTATTACGATCAAGATTATTGTAGAGGAGGTCGAGAGGGTTTTTGTCTGAATTGCTAATTGTAGCCCAACATGCACTTCATCGGACAACTCTCCCTTAATCGGACGGCTCAGATTTCATTCATGATGTTGAGAACTATGATGGTCACCTCAGTATTACATAAAGAAACTCTTGAGATGCACAGTAAAAAAAGGTCAGTTACGTTTTTATAATATATATATATATATATATATATATATATATATATATATATATATATATAATATATATATATATATATATATATATATATATCTTTATTATATAACGAGCATATTCGCACGGGCTACGCCCGTGCTCGATGCTCTCAGGCGGCCTTCGGCCGCATCAGGCGGGCTTCGCCCGCCTGCGCACGGGCTTCGCCCGTGCTTAATGCTCTGGGAGGCCTTCGGCCGCATAGAAGCTAACCCTGCTTCCACGCATTTCACCAGCTCGACACCCGCCAACGGGGTTCACCAGTACTCAATGATTCTGGTGCTCTTAAACCATATCGGCGTCGCACCCGCCACTCGGGGCCGCCTGGAGCAAAATCCCTGATGAGGCCGAAGGCCGCCCGAGAGCATCAAACACGTGCGTAGCACGTGCGAAGATGCTTGCATATATTTTACATATAATATCTATATATATCTATTTTACAATTTTCTGTTTTTGATTTTTTAAAAGTTTTAAATTATTTTGCATGCATTAATTTTTTTTTAAATGTCAACTTTTAATCATTTTTTTAAAATGTTATGGATTATTTTTTTTCAAAAATCAAGTTCAAAATTATATTTTTAAATTAATGTTTAAAATTAATTTAAACTTTTGACTTTAGGCAATTAATTTTACTGCTTCTCCGCATGCATCCTGCCGTGTGCATCCCGCCAACCGCATCCCGCCGACCGCTACGCCTGTCAGCTGGCCACCGGAAGGCTCCCAGAAGGTTCGTCGGGGTCCGGCGAACCCGTCGGTGGGGGCCGGGCAGGCAAGCGGCGAAGCCAGGGCGGCCGGTGGCCGGCGAGCCCGAAGCCGCCGACCTTTGTTGAGTTCGCATGGTTCGAGGCGATATTGTTCGGGGGCGGCGACATTGTTCAAGGGTGGCGACAATGGTCGGGGGTGGCGACAATGTTCGGGGACGGCGACATTGTGTAGGGGCGGTGATATTTTTCGTGGGGCGTCGACATTTTTCGGGGGAGGTGACGGTGTCATTTCTTATACGCAATACTTCAACCTCACAATCATATGCCATTGATAGAGAACATTACTATGAAGATAAATAACATCTTATAAATGATACTCCAACACATGAGATAAAAGTATAATCAGAAACAATTAGGTGCAGGTAGAAGAGATCCTCATGTTCAAAAAACATTACATGTAAGCACATGTTCTGAATTTAAGAGAACATGTTCATTTTAAGAAGTCATGCAGTTGATGGTAGGGAGTGGTAGCTGTCTTGAATTATTGATTATATTTAAGATTGGCTTGAATTTAAGAGTTCCCAGCATAGGGGAAATTGAATTTGGTGTGAAGATATTGAAGTTTAAGAGCAATGATAATGAACAATTAGTGAAATGTAGGGCATGGTACATATGAAGAAGAGGAGTTTGAGGGGGTCTGTTCAGGAGTCCTGCACTTTCTACGGATATAACATCTAAATGAAAATTTGAGATGATGAGTTGCAGAGTATTGGGGAATAAGAGAAATCATGTGATGTATCAAAAAATTCTTTTGTAGTCAAATCATGCAACTGTGAAACGAAAAATTGCGCATATCGAGTTATTGAGAACAATCTTGTCTATGATTCAACTCAAATATTGCGATGTATGAGAAAGATTGAGTAAATCTGATTTCACTAACAAAAAATACAATCAATTTGGGAATAAGAGAAATCAATATAGCAGCAAAAAAATATGTCAGATAACCATCTCATGAAATCTTTCAAGCTTCAAAAAAATTATTGCGATGTACTACTCAAGAAATGTCTTTCGTGAAATCAATTCTCTGTTCAAGTCTTGTGATGTATCAAAAAATTTCTTTTCTACTCAAATCATGCAACTGTGAAATGAGAAATTGTGCATCACAGAAATCTCTTTAGCGAGCTTATTGATGAGGATAATCATTTCAAGTCATCTCCTCAGTGAACTGTGGAATCATGCAACTATGAAATGAAATCCCTCAAGATAACCATCTCAAACATCACATGATTTCACAGCTGAAATTCTTCAAGCTTCATGCTTTCTCCTCAGCAAGCTTACATTTTTTACATGATTGAGGTAGTAGATTTAGCACCGAGTTTGATTTCCCCACTCATTCACGAAAGCCGCAAACACTAATACCTAAAAAGTCATTAAAATGTTTTGGTTTTTAACATTTATGGAACATGATTTTTTGGTTTTTAAAATTTAATATGTTACACCACAAACTCAGTGAGCAGAGTATTAGAAAAAAATTATTCAATAAGTGGGGCTAGGCAACAGGTTGAATGCAATAGATTAAGCAAATGAAATATTTATTAGGACCATGTTACTAACCAAATGTATAGAGATTAACCAAAAGCAAAATATTAACCAAATGCAAGAGATCAACACAAAAAATTGTCAACATCTGCTTCCTCACGGTTTGCAATAGGCCTCCTTAATTTGCAACCAAATGCAACTTGCTTTCATGGAGGCGAGTTGTCAAACAGCATAGTAGCATCATGCTGTAGAAGGGTTGCAGTCTGTCGCCACCATGAGGAAAACCATAGGAGCATCTGTTACTATTTGACAAAAAATGGAAATAACAAAATATAGCAAATGAAGTAAAATGATGGAAGAGGAGACGGCGGCGGCAAGAACATAAGTTCACGATAATACAACAAATTTCGTTGGTTCTAGTTTAGTCCAAATAATGTTGTGCTCACTTGAGAAAATCTTGCACTACACAATCTCACAAACTATGAATTTTCCTGTTGAAAAATCATGAATTTGCCTGTTGAACTGGTGATGCACTCCTAGTTAGGGGTGCAACTCGGATCAGTTTGATTCGATTCGGTTCCACCAAAAACCAAGAACCGACCATGTAGTTCGATTCCAAAAGTTGGGAACCAGAACCGATTCATGGTAAAACATGATAGCAGGAGTGAACTGTACGTGATGGCATGCACAATTGCACATGATAGCTGATTCAACAAAACAGAAATATTGAAAAGGGGTGAAGGAAGATTGTAGCATCAAATCTGTGTGTTAATGAGGAAGACAAAAGCCGACCCGTGTTAATTTGAAATGTTCAGATGGAAAAGTAATAGATGGGGAAGAAGAATACCATATAGGGAAGAAATCGAAAGAATCAAAAAAAAACTGGATTTCTTACAGTGACCTTCATTTATAACCAAAGAAGACCCAATGACCTAATTGCAGAGGCGGACCACCCAGGCACGCGGCAGCCGGCACGCGGCAGACGGCGGCGGCGAAGCTAAATGGAAGGGCGGCAAGAACTGTGCGTGACTGACACAGACACGCGGCAGTCGGAAGGGGCAGAGGGGAACACCGAAAGTAAGTGGAAACGGGGGAGGAGCAGTGCCGGAGTGACCCAGCCACGCGCCAGTCGGAGGGGGCAGAGGGGAGCGGCGAACCTAGAAGGCGTGAAGAAGTTTGGTGGGGAGTGATGGAGAGAACCGCGAAGGCGGGAGTGATTGAGGAGCAGGATATGTAGCAGAAACGGTGGACTGCCGAGAGGAAGAAGAGAGCGGGGGCGGACACGCGGACGGCAGGTGGCGGCTGCGCGGATCAGCGAAGCCGTAGCAGCGAGATGATGAACTGCCGAGTGCAGCGGTGGCGGCACGCGGCAGGAGGAAGCGGCCAGGGCAGGGGGCGGCACGCGGCGAGGGCGGCGAGGGGTTTTCCGGGATTTCCATTCGTGACGGAGAGATGGCGTGACGGAGAGAAGTGACGGACGGAAAATCGGATCCCCCTTATTAAGTACAAGAAGTTGTGCATGGGAGACCCCGTGCGGGGCGGCGACATTGGTTTGTGGCAGAGACATTTGTCGGGGGCGGCGACATTGGGTGGGGGCGGGGGCGGCGACATTGGGGGGGTGGGGCGGCGAGTAGGGGATTAAAAAAAACTATGCAAATGAGTAGGAGAATATGAAAATTTAGGATCAAATGATAGAAAAACCATGCAAATGAGTAGAGGAATAAGAAAAATGAGCGCTATTTTGACAATAAAAAGTTACACCATGGCTGAAGGGTATTTTGGGAACACGAATGTTACACCATGACTCATTTGGAGTTTGCTTATAGTATAAAAGATATATATATATATATATATATATATATATATATATATATATATATATATATATTATATATATATATATATATATATATATATATATATATATATATATATATATATATATATATATATATATATATTTGGATCACACCATAAAACTCATCTAGACTGTTCGATCTTCAAAGAATTGCTTCTGGCCGTTGGATTCATATACATTGCCCTGCAAATAACAAAAACCCAAAACAAGTTACTGTTCATAGACATTGGCCCTGCCCGTGAGCCGTCGGAGGTCGGCGAACCCGCCGGTGGGCGCCGGGCAGGCCGCCGCCGGCGACAGAGGAGGTGCGGGAGGAAGGGGCGGGAGGAAGGTGCGGTATCGGGCGTTTTCCGGAATTGAACAGAAACTTGTTTTGGGGTTTTTGTTATTTGCAGGTCAATGTCTATGAATCCAACGGCCAGAAGCAATTCTTTGAAGATCGGACGGTGCAGATGAGTTTTATGGTGTGATCCAAATATACATATTGTATTATATAATAAAGATATATATATATATATACATACGAGCATCTTCGCACGGGCTACGCCCGTGCTCGATGCTCTCTGGCGGCCTTCGGCCGCATCCAGGCGGGCTTCGGCCGCATCCAGGCGGGCTTCGCCCGCCTCCGAACGGGCTTCTCTCGTGCTCGATCCGTCGTTGCGAGCTGCGCCCGCATTAAAGCGGGATGCGCCCGCATCTTTCTCTCTCATCCCATCTCTCTCCCTTTCCCTCTCCCTCTCTCTCCGCCCCCTTTTTCCTCTCCCTTCCGCCATCTCCTCCCCTTCTCTCTCCTGGGCAGCCTTCGGACGCATCCAGGAAATGGATGGGGGCAAAACCCGACCGACGATGACGGATTTCGCCCGCCCCATCAAGACGGGTTTCACGCGCAACATATACATATGAGTACTCAAAATGACCGTAAAAAATATACATAAATATTACAATTTTTATTTTGTAAAACAATATACGTTTTGACCTAAAAATATTAATTTTGACTTTAATTAAGTTGATTGATTTAATATCATCATCTCGAAAATACCACTGATATACCTAAGACAACCTTATTTGAATAGACTACTGGCATGCCTAATGACAACATACCATAGTAGGTGTCGGAGCTCTATTAAAAAACTTTTTGAATTTAAATGAATTTTCATCGTTACATGTAATTTTTTGATAGTGTAATTACTTGAATGAACATTTTATTTTAATTTCTTTGAAATAGATTATAATATATGTCAAGTCATTAAAATATAAAAATGAGGACATAATTGGTATTTTTGAATGTTTTACCAAAAATAAATTTTCCCTTATAATAGTGAAAAATAAACAATTCAAAATTACAAAAAAATTAAAATTACAAATTTATATATAAATATATAGTTTAATAGTAAAATAAATTTTAAAACAATATTCTATTGTATATATTATTATTAATACTATATCATATTATTAATAATATTATATATAATATTATTTATATTATATTATCTATTAATAATATATCAAAGTATATACGAGCATTTTCGCACTGGCTACGCCCGTCCTCGATGCTCTCAGGCGGCCTTTGGCCGCATAGAAGCGGGCTTCGCCCGCTTCCAAGCAATCCACCATCTCAGCGCTGCACCCGCCACTCGCGACCCATCAGAGCAAAATCAAATAACCATTGGGCTCCGGGGGCCGTGAGTGGTGGGTGCGGCGTCGAGATGGTGGATTGCGTGGAAGCGGACGAAGCCCGCTTCGATGCAGTAGAAGACCACCCAAAGCATCAAGCACGGGCGAAGCCCGTGTGCAGGCGGGCGAAGCCCGTGTGCAGGCGTGCGAAGCCCGCCTGATGCGGCCGAAGCCCACCTGATACATAAGATATAAGATTTATCATAATAGAAGGTAATATTTATGAGCATTCTCAATTGCTCTCGGGCATCAAGCTTCGCACATGCCCCGAGTGCGATTTTGACTATCTCATGATCTCCATGTGGGTTGTATATAGAGCTGTCACTTAAAACCGAAAATCATAAACCGTCACGGAATCAAACCAGAACTGCAAAGAACCAGACCAATTTGTTTGCAAATTATTCAGGTTCCGGTTTGAATTTTGGAACCGCAAACAAGAATGGTCTGAGTGCGGTTCCTTCATTCTATTATCCGGGCCGGAACCAGAACCGGAACTGCAACATAAATATCTTGTGCAGTTTCAGAATTTTTAGACCCGTTCCGGACCGAACCGAAGTAGAATCGAACAAAAATCCGTTTATTATTATTATTTATAATATATATTTCTATTGTTATTATTTAGAATATTAATAACATATATTTATTATCTTTACGACTATAGCTATATCGGTCGTCCGATTATAGCGCCGTCCGATTGCAGTTGTATTTAGTGATGGACCATAACAACTTTCAAAAATGGTGTTTTGTTGTTATTTAATTTTATTGATGACTATATTATCTAATTTGTGCATGTTTATGCTTGATATTCTTCAACTACTTCAATAGAGCGATTGTTTTTATTGAGCATCGAGTACTACAGTGTTACTTGTTGTCCATCATGTTAATGATCATGTTTATGTTTATTATTTTGTGATCGGATTTATTGTAATCATACAATGTTACTCATTCTTTTTCCATTCAGTTCGCCAAATCGGATATTATTGCAACCATATCTGTATTAATATAATTTAACATATTTAGACTTAAGAAATCATGAAATTATTGTTCCAACAATTTGAATTTCAATCTCCTTTTTAAAATCTACATTTTTAAAGAAATAATAATCTTTGTGAATGTGTCTATAGACTCAAATTATATAGTTATAAAACGATTAAAATTATTACACATGTTGGAACCGAGATTCGGTTCCACATAGGGTTCGAACCTAGGGGTGCAGCTCACACCTACTTCTCAAAAGCCGTCCCTTGGTGAGAGACCTGAATTTGTGGAATGACCCTTGACTCTATCGTGGAGGTCCCACCTCACACCCGGAAGACCTTTGAGATCTTCCCCTCCCTAGCCAATGCCGAGCTAGGTGCCTTGGAGGATGAAGGAAGATGATGTGGAGTGGTGAAAAACTGATCCCTTTTCAAGGCACCCTAAGGGTCTATTATAGATTTTTGGGGATGGTCTGTCAATAGTGCAATCCCGCTTCTCTGAAATTACTGAAATAACTCTGGGCCGGTCTGCCAATAGTCAAACTCCGCTATTTTGAACAGCAATTCGCAGCCCACCGGGGGCAAAATAGCAGATCCTCAAGTCGGGCGAGCTGCTTAAGTCGGGCTAGACCTGGGAGATGTCTCGCCCAGACCCTGGGAGCTGCCGGCTCTCGCCAAGACCCTGGGAGCCGTCTCGTCGAGACCATGGGAGCCGTCTCGCCGAGACCCTGGGAGCCGTCTCGCCGAGACCCGAGGAGCCATCTCGCCGAGACCCAAGGAGCCGTCTCGCCGAGACCCCTAGGAACTAGGACAGGCGAGACCTTCAAGGGGTCAGGCACTAGCAAGCTAGGCAAAATTTTTTATCCTCCTACTAGAATATAATGCATGTTGAAACCGGAATCCGGCCTCTTGTGGAGTTCGACCCTTGGGGAAGGGGTGGTCTCGCGCCTACTTCGCACCTGCAAGAAAAACAACGAGAGAGGCAAGGAAAGACAGACCCAAGGGCTCGGCTGGGAGGTCCCACCACAAACCCGGAAGATCTCTGAGCGCTTCCCCTCCTTAGCCAAGAGCCGAGCTAAGGTACTCTCAGAGAACACTTGAGAATGAGAGTAAGGAGGCACTGAAAGCGTGTCCTCTGAGGTACCCCTTGGGTTCTTATTTATAGATTTTCAGAATCTGAACTGCCAATAACCAAAAGAACTGACCTGGAAATACCAAAAAAGCCCCTGGTTGGGTCTGCCAACAGCCAACCTCCGCTGTTCTGAATAGCTATTCGCACCCATGGGGAGTCAGCTCCGCCTCCGATTCCATCCGTGGGAGGCGGGCGCGACCCGGCTCTGGGGCTCGCCTACCATCACTGGGCGAGTGCGAGCCGATATGGGCGAGCTGCCGGCCTTTTGCCGGGCGGACCGGTGGAAAGGTCGCATGCGGGGGGTCAGCCGGCGGTCGCCATTCTAGGGTCCAGCTCGCTCGCCGCGGGTTGCCAGCCCGCCCGGCTCGCGGCTGCGGGTCGCCAGCTCGGGTCCGGCCTGCTTGCTGCGGGTCGCCAGTCGCGGGTCCGACTCGCTTGCGGCGGGTCGCCAGCTCGCTCGCCTGAGATGGGCAGGAGCGGGCCAGCCCTTTAGTCGTTCAGCCCGTCCTGCCGCTTGGGTGCGAGTCGCGGGGCAGGCCTGTTCGACCTCCCTGGTGGGACCCGCTCGCCGGACACAGGGTTGTACACAATCCCGCTCTTTTTGAGCTTGAACCAAGCTCGGAAAGAACCATCCAACCCGTGTGTTCGGCGGGCCCCTGTGCTGAGCTGGCAGGGAATCTTCTGGTGGGGGCCCACTGTTCTGCTATAAATACATACCGCTGACCCCTGTAGGAGGCTCCCCACATCCCTTTGTTTTCTCTGAGCAGTCTCTTGTTCCTCGATGCGGTTAGCGAAGAAGTGCGAGCTCGCCTGGCGGCAGCGGTCCTGCAGACTCAGGAGGAGGCCCTCGAGGCCGCCCCATGGCTAGCTCGCGGATCCTCCGGCCCCCTCTTCAGGCGGCGAAGGGAAGATCGTTAAGCGCTCTCTGGCGGGTGACTGCCCGGCCTCCAGCTCGGCGGCGGGTGCTGAGGTCGTCCCCGGGGTGCGTGGCCTTCCGCCGATTATCGCTATTCGTCTGACTCCCTGTTTTGCAGGTAATTCCCTGTGAGGAGGTGGAGAACCGGGAGAGGATCGTCCCCCGCCTCCATCGCCTGAGAAGATCGCGAGTTCCCCAGGTCCGGATCGCCCACCTCGGAAACTCCCCGTCCGGCGGTCTCCCATGGGCTGGGGAAATCTCTTGAGATCCTCGAGGGAGGGAACTTTCAGGATCGGCCGGGCTCTTCCCGCCCATCTGTCGGTGCGGGCGATGTGCCCACCCCTGGTGAGCTGGTTTTTATCGTTGACTTCGCCTCTTGCTCGCTCATTCTGACCCCTCCCTGCTCGCAGGCTTCCGCAGGGCCTCGCCTGAGACCGAGATGAGCGAAGGGTACTCGCCTCCGCCTGACGTGGACAGTGTATCTGACTATCTGGGCGACCCGAACGATGCGGCGGGAATGAAGAGGCAGGTGACGCGGCTATTCCAGAAAACACACAATGCTGCTGCAGGAGGCCATAAGGAGGATCGAAGGCGACAAGGCCGAGACCGATGCCCGGCTCGCGGCCTTGGAGGGCCCTCGGCATGAGGCGGAAGACGACGACGTCACCTCGCCGGGCGTTCATATAACGCGAGCCGAGGGCATCTTAAGAGCGCCGTGGAGCAGGTCGGCCGGCTCAGCGGGAGCTGGTGGCGGTTCGCGATTACCACGATCCCCGCGTGCCGCCTCGGGCGGGAACGAAGAGGCGGCACAGGTGGAAGTGGGTCGAGTACTGACCCAGTTGTTTGCCCCTCGCTCGCGTGATACCGCGGGGTTACCGTCACCTCGCTTTATCTTGTATTTGTACTAGTAATTGCTTGCGACTTTCTTAGCCCGCCTATGGGCCTAACTATTTTCTTGCTGAGATGTATTGAAATTATCGCGCTGCTTTTCTTTTGATTTCTGTGTGCGGGTTAAAGGAAAGGGTCCATTCTTCCTTTCGCGCTGATCGGGGCGAGGCGAGCCGAGGAGCTCGCTAGACGCGAATCTCCCGTCTCGCGCGGCACGGCGCGCGGGTGCGGGTCGGGGTTGGCTCGCCCGCGCCGGTCTCCCGCGGTTGCAGCGGGCGAGAACCGTGCCGGCTCGACCTTTGAGGTGTGCTCGCGCGCGGGGAAGTCGAACCGTCGGATTAATTTTTGCTATCCGCACCCATCTTTTGGCGGGAAGTTTCCCGCCCCTTCTCTTTTCCTATAAATAGGTCCTGCCGGCCCTTATTTCTCCACCGAATCCAAAACGTCTTCTCGCTTCCCCTTTTCTCGCGAAGTGCGATTCTAGCTCGTCTCCCGGCTTTTTCTCTCGCGTTCGGCGGCGAATCAACGGGGATGGGCGGAGGCGGCGGCGACGCGGATGGCCGAAGCAAATGCGCTTGGACTTTCTCCGAGCACGATTTCCCTCGCGCCGTCATCACAGAGCGCGAATACTTAGAAGCTCTAGGCGACCACATCCCGGCCGGGTTTTCTGCGAGGCGACCTGATGAGAGGGAGAAGATCAACGACCTATTTGGGGATGAGCTCGCCATCCCTCTCGCTCACTTCGAGGTGGGCCTGCGACTTCCCTGTGGCCCGAAGTGCGCCAGGTGCTCAAATACTTCGGGGTCGTCCTGGGACAGATGACCCCGAACTCCGTCGCCGTCATGATGGGGTTCGCCTGCTTCTTGCGAGGGGAGCGGGTGGAGTTCAGCCTCGCGGTATTCCGGAAGCTGTTCTCCTTCAGGGCGAACCGAGACGGGACGGCCTACTTCTCCAGCGCCCACCTCAAGGTGCGGGAGACCGTCAACAAGAGCCACAACTGGCTGAAGAAGTTCTTGTTCGTCAAGGGGGACTTCGGCAACGTGCCCTTCTCGCCGGTGCAGCTCAGCGAGGCGAGCTACCGGCCACCCAACCTAGGCGGCCATGAAGCCGACCTGTTCGCGTTCTTCGTTGGGAAGAACTTCGAGGTCGCGTTCCTGCGCCGCCACTTGACGATCTCGCGGCTGTCCCGCCGGGGGGAGGTTTGCTACTCGTCTCCATTAGTCCTTACTTTCCCGCTCTTCTTTCATCTCACCTTCCCTTCTTCGCAGGCGAACGCGACATTCCCCTTCATCCTCCTTATGAAAGCGCCCGGATTCCCCCCGGGGTTCTCGCCCGCGCCCAGGCCGCGGATGCCGCCCAGCGCGACATCTCATCGGTCCCGGCCAAGAAGCGACCGGGCGGCGGGCAGTCAGCGCCTCCGCCGAAGTCGGCGAAGACCGCGGATCAACAACCATCCGCGGGCCAAAGAAAGGGAAAGGCCCCCGCGGTCTTGTCGACTGACCCCCCCTCGCCCCCGCTGGTTGTCTCGACCAGCGATTCTCCGGTCGGGGCGGCGGGCACCTCCGCGCCGCCGGGCGGGTCTGGAGCCGCTGTGGAGCCGGTCCCGAGAGGGCATCGGAACTTCGGCTACGGCGAGAGGTACTTGGACGAGCTCGGCGCCCCGCTCCTGGCTTGGGACAAGGAGTCGAACCGCGCAACGATCTCGACCCTGCTGCCGAGCTGGATGGAGCAGGATACAATCGGCGGGGAGGCGTACAGCTTCTCCTTTGGGCTGTACTCGCGCGAAGACGCCGCCATATACGACAAGGAGGAGACGCGGGTGCTGATCCACGAGAGCTCGCGGGCCCAGCTGCGCGGCCTGGAGCTGGCTCATATGGTGGGGCGGCGCTGCACCCAGATGGAGCGGAACGCCGCGTCCATCCAAAAGATGGCGGAGGAGAAGGAAGAGGCCCGGAAGCTCGCTCGGGAGGACGCGGATCTTCAGAGAGGCGAGCCGCCGCCGCCGAGGAGACCCTCGCGCAATATCTGGGCGGGGTGGTACGCTCTCAACCGGAGCTAGTCTCTTCTTCTTGCGAACGCAGCTCATGATAATTCCTATTCCGTTTTTCAGGACGCGGCGACTGCGAGCCAGATGGGCGCCGAGATTGCCACCCTTCGCCAGGAGAAGGCGGCGCTGGAGGCCCGGGTACGCGAGCTGGAGGCCGCTGCCGCTGTCCCTCCACCAGGCAGCGGGGTCTGCCCCGCGCGAGCACCTGTCCGACTATGACCTAGAGGTGCTAATGCAGAAGAACGCGGCCAGCGCAGCGAGATACACGATGAGACGCTGAGGCGCGCGGATCTGCTCACGAGCGAGGCAGCGGGACTCTCGGCAAAAGACGTGGTGCCGGCGCTGTTCCTCCCCGTGCCGGAGCCCGGCGACAGAAGCTTCCAGCCGCTTTAGGGTTTCCATATCTTGCGTTTTTTGTAATTTGCCCTGTAGATGAACAGTGTAAAAAATCTGGTCTGAGTTGTATGCGCGAGTTGCGCTTATACTCTATATTTCCGTCTATTGTTCCTTTTACACTGTTCTTTTTACATTTCTCGCCTGTTTGTTTTTCTAATGATGTCACTGCCGGATGGCGCGACCCGTCCCAGCGGCCCGGCTCTGACAAGGCGAGCTGGCTCGTCCATCGAGCGAGACGAGCTGGTTCGTCCGCCGGGCGAGGCGAGCTGGTTCATCCGCCGAACGAGGCGACCCGGTTCATCCGCCGAACGAGGCGAGCTGGTTCGTCCGCCGAGCGAGGCGAGCCGGCTCGCTCCTCGGCCGCACGCTTAGTTTTCGGGGGACTCTCGCCCAGGCCTTTGCCTTTACTCGACCACCTCTCCCGGGGCTTGAGGGTGGGGCTATGCTAGACCCTCTCCTTCTTTTCTAGCTAACTCTTGCGATTCCGTCCTTCTGCGCACGCTTTCCGGGTAGTTCCCGGCCTTGCCGGCTAGGTGGGAGTCTGACAACGAGATTCGCTCTAGGTCGCAGGCCATCGCTTTCTGAGTCATTCCATCGAGTGTCATCCGGCCCTGCCAGCTAGGTGAGAGCCTGGCAGCGGATCTTCTCGGGGCCCAAACTCATTCTCCATCGAGTGACTTCCGGCCCTGCCAGCTAGGTGAGAGCCTGGCAGCGGGATCTTCTCGAGGCTAGGGTGACACCGAGTGACTTCCGGCCCTGCCAGCTAGGTGAGAGCCTGGCAGCGGGATCTTCTCGGGGTCCAAACTCATTCTTCATCGAGTGACTTCCGGCCCTGCCAGCTAGGTGAGAGCCTGGCAGCGGGATCTTCTCGAGGCTAGGGATGACACCGAGTGACTTCCGGCCCTGCCAGCTAGGTGAGAGCCTGGCAGCGGGATCTTCTCGGGGTCCAAACTCATTCTCCATCGAGTGACTTCCGGCCCTGCCAGCTAGGTGAGAGCCTGGCAGCGGGATCTTCTCGAGGCTAGGGATGACACCGAGTGACTTCCGGCCCTGCCAGCTAGGTGAGAGCCTGGCAGCGGGATCTTCTCGGGGTCCAAACTCATTCTCCATCGAGTGACTTCCGGCCCTGCCAGCTAGGTGAGAGCCTGGCAGCGGGATCTTCTCGAGGCTAGGGATGACACCGAGTGACTTCCGGCCTGCCAGCTAGGTGAGAGCCTGGCAGCGGGATCTTCTCGGGGTCCAAAACTCATTCTCCATCGAGTGACTTCCGGCCCTGCCAGCTAGGTGAGAGCCTGGCAGCGGGATCTTCTCGAGGCTAGGGATGACACCGAGTGACTTCCGGCCCTGCCAGCTAGGTGAGAGCCTGGCAGCGGGATCTTCTCGGGGTCCAAACTCATTCTCCATCGAGTGACTTCCGGCCCTGCCAGCTAGGTGAGAGCCTGGCAGCGGGATCTTCTCGAGGCTAGGGATGACACCGAGTGACTTCCGGCTCTGCCAGCTAGGTGAGAGCCTGGCAGCGGGATCTTCTCGGGGTCCAAACTCATTCCAACTCTCCGACCAAGCCTAGGTATGACAATCCTGGGGGGGAGGAAAAAGAAAAGCTTTATTATAATAAATCGTGTTGCTTACAGGAGATTAGGGAAAAAAATCTCTTCAAGTCGTCTCCACTCCAGGTGAGACTCAGGGCCTCGCCCTCTACATTTTGGAGTCGATAGCCCCCGACTTCAAAGCTTCCTTCACAATGAACGGCCCCTCCCAACTGGGGTTGAGTTTCCCCACGGACGCTGACCGCCCTGCCGCGTCCACCTTCTTCAGTATCAGGTCCCCTTCAGCGAACTGCTTGACCCTGACATGCTTGTCGAAGTATTTTGCCATCCTCCTTTTGACCTCTTCCTGCCGGATGGCCGAAAGGTCTCTCAACTCCTCCACCATGTCGAGGGAGAGCCTCAGTTCTCCCATTCTCGGCTTGCCATTCCTCCGGCCTTCTCTGGCCGTCCCGACTCGTGGCGTTTGGACTTCAAATTCTATGGGGAGCACCGCCTCGCACCCATGGGAGAGCTGAAGGGGGTCTCCCCCGTGGCCGTGTTGGGAGTGGTTCTAAGGGCCCAAAGGACGGCGGGGAGCTGCTCCACCCAACTCCCTCTCAAGTTTTCCACCTTCTTTTTGAGGAGATTGACAATGATTTTGTTCGCCGCCTCCACCTGCCCGTTGCTCCTGGGTGGTGGGACCGAGGCGAATCTGAGGTCGATCCGAGCTGCTCGCAAAAGCTGGTGAACTCGGCGCTGGCGAACTGAGGCCCGTTGTCTGTGACGATGGCCTGGGGCAGCCCATGGCGACAGATGATCTCCCCCCAGACGAAGTTCCTGATTACCTGGGAGGTCACCTTTGCCAACGCCTTCACCTCCATCCATTTGAGAAGTAGTCGATCATCACCAGGAGGAACCTTCTCTGGCCGCTAGCCTGGGGAAACGGCCCAACCAAATCCATCCCCCAGATTGCAAAGGGCCAGGGGGCCGTAATGCTCTTGAGTTGCTGGGCCGGCTGTAGCTGGAGGGGGGCAAATAGCTGGCACTTATGACATCTTTTTGCGAACTCCGCGGCGTCCCGTCCCAGGGTGGGCCAGAAATACCCCTGCCGGACTATCCTCCCCTCCAAGGTCCGACTCCCGGAATGACTCCCGCACTCCCGGAGTGGGACTTCTTTCAAGATCCTCTGCGTCTCGCCCTCGGTCACGCAGCGAGCCAGCATCCCGGAAAGGGTTTCTGTATAGTTGCCCGTCTTTGAGGAGGTAGTAGGCGGACTTGTGTCTCAGCTTCTTCTTGTCTACTCCCTCCGGATACTCTCCCGTGGAGAGGAAAACTATTACCGGTCCATCCACGAGGGCTGCTGATCGATCTCCATGAGTTCCCCCTCTTCAATGGAGGGGCGGAACAGGTCGGTGATGGTGCCCCCATCCGGGGGCCATGCTTCGCCAGTTGGTCGGCCTGTCATTCTCCCCCCTTGGCACGTGTCGGATGGAGAAGGTCTGGAAGGTCCCTATGACCCCCTTCACTTTGGCCAAGTATAACTTCAAAGCGGCTCCCTCGCTTCGAACTCCGTTGGATCTGGAAGCCACCACCATGGAGTCGGTCAGAACTTCCACATCCACCCCCAGCTCCTTGGCCAGGCGCAGCCCCGCTATCACCGCTTCGTACTCGGCCTGGTTGTTGGTAATGGGGAAATGTACCACCACCGTCTGCTCAATCCGAGTCCCTTGGGGCTCTCCAGGACCACTCCTATTCCGAGAGGAATGCTTCATTCCTGAGGCCTCCGTCCACCCTCACCTTCCAAGGAGCCGGGCAAGTGAGCTCCTCCTCCGCTACTTCCACTACGTAGTCGGCCAAGAAGTCGGCCATCGCCTGAGCCTAATCGAGAGCCGTGGCACGAAGGAGACATCGAACTCGCTTAGCTCCACCGACCACTTGGCCAGCCGCCCGAGTGCTCCACCCCCTCGAAGATATTGCGGAGAGGATGGTCTGTCAACACTCGGATCGAGTGCGCCTGGAAGTAAGGCCGTAGCCTCCGGGCCGAGATGATCAGTGCGAACGCAAGCTTCTCCAAGATTGGTATCGGAGCTCGGCCTTCCTCAGGACTCGGCTGACATAATAAACAGGGAGCTGCCTCTTCCCTCTTCTCGCACCAAGACGGAGCTCAGGGCCTCTGCCCCGACCCGAGGTATAAGAACAAATCTTCACCCTCTTTCGCCCTGGAGCAGCGGAGCCTGTGCTAGCTGCGCCTTGAGGGCTGGAACGCCTCCTCGCATTCCTTAGTCCACTCGAAACCTCTGGCCCCCCTCAGTGTTTTGAAGAAGGGGGAGCACTTCTCCCCTGCCCGAGAGAGGAAGCGGCTCAGTCCTGCTAGCTTCCCTGTCAACCGTTGGACCTCCTTTGCATTCCGTGGGGATCCCAGCTCAGGATAGCCTTGACCTTGTCGGGATTCGGCTCGACTCCGCGGGGGTGAGGAGATGCCCCAAGAACTTTCCCCGGCTAGCCCCGAAAACACACTTAAGGGGGTTCAGCGCATCTTGTATCGGCGCAGGGTGGCGAACGTCTCCTCCAGGTCCCGGAGGTGGGAGTCCACGTTCGGCTCTTGATCATGAGGTCGTCCACGTAGACCTCCAAGTTTCTCCCCTTTGCTCCTTGAAGACCCTGTCCATCATTTTGTAGGTGGCCCCGGCGTTCTTCAGCCCAAATGGCATCATCTTGTAGCAGTAGCAGCCGTCCCTGTGATGTGAAGAGACATCCTTTATGTCCGGGGGGTGCATCCTGATCTGATGGATAACCTGAAAATGCATCTAAAAAAACTCATTACAGAAAAAACCGACGGCTGAGTCAACCAGCGCGTCGATCCGAGGCAAGGGTAAACAATCCTTAGGACAAGCTTTATTAAGAAGGGAAAAAATCGATACACAGGCGCCAGCGGCCGTATCCTTTTGACCATCACAACGTTCGAGACCCAGCCGGGGTATTGGATTTCGGACACGAAGCCCGCTTTGAGAAGTTTTGCCACCCCTCCTCCTGATGGGCTCCGCTAGCTTGTCCGCCGTGGATCTCTTCTTCTGCTGGACGGGGGCTGTTCCGGGGTCCAGTTGAGGCGGTGGCAAGCCACATCCGCGTCAACCCCCGGCATCTCCGCGGCGCTCCAGGCAAAGGATGTCCACGTTCTTTGGATGCACTCCAGCATCCTGCCCTGGTCCTCCGGGGTCAGCCCCCCGCTGACGCGGATCGTCTCCACCCTACCTCCGCGGGTGAGCACTCTAGCTCACCCACCTCCTCTGCGGCCTCCAGTCTGGACTGCTCCCCCATCCCTCGGCATCCCCTTCCTCCTGAACGGGGACCTCTACCTCCATTCCCCCTGCCACGGCCCTTACTTCGACCACTTCCTCCAAACCTCCTCCCACCTTTTCTGCGCAGCCCTTCACCTCCAGCTCCACCTCTCCGGCTCCCTGCTCGCTTGCCTCCATCCTCCGCCCCATCTCCTCGGCCCCTTCCTGCCAAGAGATGGTGTTTCACCGCGGTGACGTAGCATTCCCGTGCCACCTTAGGGTCTCCCCTAACCCTGACCTGCGCCCCCTCAGCGTTGAACTTCAAGCACTGATGGAAAGATGAGGGGACGCAGCGGAAGGCGCTGATCAGGGGCCTCCCGAAGATTGCGCTGTAGCTGCTGGGGGCGTCCACAATGACGAACTTGCAGTTTCGGGACTGCCCCCCCAGGGTGACATGGAGGCCGACTCCTCCCTCTACCTCCTTCCTTTCTCCCGAGAACCCGAACAAGGGCCCGTCCGAGGCTAGCACCCTCTTAGCTTCTACCTGCATCACGTCAAACGCCTTCTTGAAGACGACGTTCACGGAACTCCCATTGTCCACTAGGATCCGAGTGACCGTGAAGTTCTCGATGGCGGCCTTGATGACCAGCGCATCACAGAACGGATCCTCGTGGTCCGGCATATCACTTCTGGAGAAGGTGATCCTCTCCTCCGGCGGCGGGGTTTGGGACGTGGAGGCGACGCTCCGCCGATACATGGTGTGGAGACTTGCCTTGCGGGAAGCCTCGATCCCCACTCCCCCGTGGATCACTCCGATCGTTCCTCGGGTCCCCACATCCACCCGGTCTTCACAGCGATCCTCCTCCGTCCGAGGCAGGACCTCCTCGATCCTCACTTCCTGCCGCACCTCCTCCCGCTGCTGCTGCCGCCCGCCCCCGTTCTCTCTCATCTCCAAGAATTCCGGGCACGTGGCCGTTGCGTGCCCCTCTTCCTGATGGAAGTCGCAGTAGGGCAGCTCCACCCTGAACTCCCTTCTCCTCCTCCTTATGACCCCTCTCCTTGCTCCCAGAGCTATGGCCATGGCCTCCTCCTGATCGGGGAGCCGCGGCCTCTGACCCTGCCTCCAGCCTGGGGGGTGGAACTGGTCCTGCCTCCCCTGATAATGACCTCTCCCGTAATATCCCCTCTGTGGCCCCTGCCCCTGCCACTCTGGTCTCCAGCCCAGCCTACGGTCGGGCTCCTGGCGCCCCCATCCCGGTTGCTGTCCTTGGAGCTGCCTCTGCTCCCTCTGCTCCCTCGGCCTGGGCTCCTCCCTCCTCTCTTCCTGTCTTCTTCCTCCCTTCGACTCCTTCTCCTCCTCAGTCGCCCACCTGGCCAACTTCCTCGCAAATTCTGGGTTCGACGCCTCCCCGTCGACCTCTCTCGCCGCCCTCTCCATCAGCTCCTCGTAGGAGAGAGGGGGGATCCTCTTCAGCTCCATGCGGAAGAAACCCTGCTGCAGGCCCAGGGTGAAGGCCATCATCAGACTGTGGCCCGGCATCTCCTGGACCTGGGTGACCTCCTCCTGGAACCGATCGACGTAGCTTCCCAACGTCTCGTTCACCCCCTGCTTTATGTGGAACAGGGACTCGGACTCCTTCTTCCTCTTTTTTGCGGTGGTGAACCTCAACATGAACCCTCGGCGCAGGTCCTCGAAGCAATAGATGGAACTGGCCGGCAGCTGGTGGAACCATTCCCTCGCCTTATCCCGGAGGGTGATGGCGAAGAGACGGCACTTGAATCCGTCCGACATCTGACGGATGGAGACCACGTCCTCGAACCACTGGACGTGCTGAACCGGGTCTCCCTTCCCGTGTAGTAGGTCATCTCGGGCTCTCTGAACCCGTCTGGTACTGGAGCTGAGGAGACCAGCTCGCTGAAGGGGCTGCCTCCCCCCACCTGGCGGGCCGCGAGTCACGCGGACCCAGCTCGCCGAATCGGCCTCGGGCCTGCCGAGCCGGGGAAGAGCTCGCGCCCCGAGAGCTCGCTCCCCCGACCTTCCTCGGCCACTTCCTTCCCGGCTCGCCTGCCCGGAGCGTCCTCGCCCAGAGAGGGGGCGGCCGCGATCTGGGCTGCCGGAGTCGAACACTCGGCCCGCACGCCGAGCGCGATCTTGACGAGATCCAGCACCTCGTTCCTGAAGTCTTCAAACATCCCCACTGTCGCGAGAGCTGGGTTGGGCGGCGAGTTCTGCCTGTCAGATCCTTGACCTCCCGTCATTGAGCTCGCCGAAGCTTTTCTGCACTGACCACTCTCCACGCTCACCGCACCAAGATGTTGAAACCGGAATCCGGCCTCTTGTGGAGTTCGACCCTTGGGGAAGGGGTGGTCTCGCGCCTACTTCGCACCTGCAAGAAAAACAACGAGAGAGGCAAGGAAAGACAGACCCAAGGGCTCGGCTGGGAGGTCCCACCACAAACCCGAAGATCTCTGAGCGCTTCCCCTCCTTAGCCAAGAGCCGAGCTAAGGTACTCTCAGAGAACACTTGAGAATGAGAGTAAGGAGGCACTGAAAGCGTGTCCTCTGAGGTACCCCTTGGGTCTTATTTATAGATTTTCAGAATCTGAACTGCCAATAACCAAAAGAACTGACCTGGAAATACCAAAAAGCCCCTGGTTGGGTCTGCCAACAGCCAACCTCCTCGCTGTTCTGAATAGCTATTCGCACCCATGGGGAGTCAGCTCGCCTCCGATTCCATCCGTGGGAGGCGGCGCGACCCGGCTCTGGGGCTCGCCTACCATCACTGGGCGAGTGCGAGCCGATATGGGCGAGCTGCCGGCCTTTTGCCGGGGCGGACCGGTGGAAAGGTCGCATGCGGGGGGTCAGCCGGCGGGTCGCCATTCTAGGGTCCAGCTCGCTCGCCGCGGGTTTGCCAGCCCGCCCGCTCGCGCTGCGGGTCGCCAGCTCGGGTCCGGCCTGCTTGCTGCGGGTCGCCAGTCGCGGGTCCGACTCGCTTGCGGCGGGTCGCCAGCTCGCTCGCCTGAGATGGGCAGGAGCGGGCCAGCCCTTTAGTCGTTCAGCCCGTCCTGCCGCTTGGGTGCGAGTCGCGGGGCAGGCCTGTTCGACCTCCCTGGTGGGACCCGCTCGCCGGACACAGGGTTGTACAATGCAGGTGAATAATATATTGACCCCAGGAGTGCAAAACCCCCGAAAAGCTTAAAAATGTGTAGCAAGTCTTGCGCCTTGCTTGGGGACCCCGCTCCGCGAATACGAGATTGTACACAATCTCTGCTCTTTTTGAGTGAGTTCCACGCTCCGAAAGAAACATCCAACCCAACGTATTCGCTGAGATTAGCACTCTTGGATCCGAAAATACTTGGCCTCTCTGAGGGGTCAACCTGTCGTGTCAGCTAACGGGAGCCTGGGTGGAGAGATCCCCTCCTAGGTTGGAACCTTCTCTCCACCGAGGCACATTCGACCCATCCAGCTAGTGAGATCCTGGGTGAGGAGATCCTCTCGGGGTTGGAACTTACTCTCCACCAAGGCACATTCGACTCATCCAGCTAGTGAGAGCCTGAGTGAGAAGATCCTCTCGAGGTTGGAACTTACTCTCCACCGAGACACATTCGACCCATCCAGCTAGTGAGAGCCTGAGTGAGGAGATCCTCTCGGGATTGGAACTTACTCTCCACCGAGGCACATTCGACTCATCCATCTAGTGAGAGTCTGGGTGAGGAGATCCTCTCGGGGTTGGTACCTTCTATCCACCCGAGGCACATTCGACCCATCCAGCTAGTGAGAGCCTGGGTGAGGAGATCCTTTCGGGGTTGGTACCTTCTCTCCACTGAGGCACATTCGACTCATCCAGCTAGTGAGAGCCTGGGTGAGGAGATCCTCTCGGGGTTGGTATCTTCTCTCCACCAAGGCACATTCGACCCATCCAGCTAGTAAGAGCCTAGGTGAGGAAATTCTCTCGTGGTTGGTACCTTCTCTCCACCGAGGCATATCTGACGCATCCAATTAGTGAGAGCCTGGGTGAAGAGATCCTCTCGGGGTTGGAACTTACTCTCCACCGAGGCACATTCGTCCCATCTAGCTAGTGAGAGACTGAGTGAGGAGATCCTCTCGCAGTGAGATTAGACATGTCATTCAAACCATACTAAATCCAACATCCTCAAACAAGGAAAAAAATTTAGATACATAACCTCCTGACTCAGCTGGTCAAGGGTATAGCTCATTACTAAAATATAAAGGGAAAAATACTTTACCGAAGCAAGGTCTCTTCAGGCATCTTCGGCATGATGATCAGCATTCGTCTCCTTCTCCTCTGATACCTCTATCCTGCTCAAGCTCTCCATGATCTTCTCCATCTACTCTGCCCTGGCTAGCTAGTAGATGGTGTTGAAAGCCATGACGTAGTACTGTCTTGCCATCCTGGGGTCTTCCTTGACCCTAACTTGGATCCCTCCAGTGTTAAACTTGAGGCACTGGTGAAATGACGATGACATACAACGAAAGATGCTGATGAGGAGTCTTCCGAAGATGGCATTGTAACTTCTCGGAGCGTCAACAATGATGAACCGGTAGTTCCTTGAGGTTCCCCCCAACTTCACCTGGAGTCTGACTCCACCTTCTACCTCCTTCCTTTCTCCTGAAAATTCGAACAGGAGTCTATCTGAGGCCAACATCCTACTTGGTTCCACCTTCATCTCGTCAAACGCCTTCTTGAAAACGACATTGACAGAGCTCCCGTTTTCAACCAATATTCGGGAGACGGTGTAGCCTTCGATGACTACCTGGATGACCAGCACATCGCAGAATGGATCCTCATGATCCGGTATGTCCTTTATTGAGAAGGTGATCTTCTCCTCTGTGGGTGGGGTCTGGGATGTCAAAGCGACGCTCCGACTGTATACGGTATGGAGACTTACCTTTCGAGTGGTCTCAATTCCCACTCCACCATGGATCACTCCTATACCTCCTCGGGCTCCTACATCGACCCGGTCCTCACACACGTCATCTCCCCCTTCTCTGGGGAGAACTTCTTCAATTCGCATCGATGGTTGATGCTGGGCTGGGGCTCTCGCCTCTCTCACTTTTAGGAATTCGGGATAGGTAGTCGTGGCGTGACCCTCTACCTGGTGGAAGTCACAGTACGGCAACACTCTTCCTTCCCTTCTTCGACGGGCTGGGTGATTTCTCCTGTCACCCCTTCCCACTATTCCTATCACCATGGATTGTTGTGGTGGGGGTAGGAGCTGCCTAGGGGATTGTCACGGGAAGTTGAACCTCCCTTGGCCTCCATAAAAGTTCTCCCCACCCTGGACAGAACCTCTTCATATACCCTGAATGGGCCTTCCCTGCTGTCTCCAGTCTGGCTCCTGACCTTCCTAAGGTCCCTGGAACCCCTAAGCTCTCTTCTCTTCTCTCCTTCTTCCCTCCTGATGCCTCGAGCCACTTTACTCCTTCGACTCTGCCTCTGTTAACCTTGCCAACTTTTTGACAAATGTCGGGTTGGCCGCCTCAGTTGTTATCTCCTCTGTCGCCCTTTCCATTAGATCCTCGAAGGATAGGGGGCCTTTCAGGTCAGAATCATCTTGAAGAATCCTTCACACAACCCCACTGTAAATTCCATCTGGAGGCCATACCCCGGCATCTCCTGGATGTCCAGGATCTCTTCTTGGAACCTGTCCACATATTGGGTCAACGACTCATCTGCCCTCTGTCTTATCAGGAAGATGGACTCGGGACTCTTCCTCCTCGTTTTAGAAGTGGAGAAGCAAAGCTTAAAAACTCCGGCTCAAGTCTTTGAGCCCATAGATCAATCTCGCTGAGAGTTGATGAAACCAATCCCTTGTCTTGTCTTTCAATATGATCGCGAAGAGACGACACTTGAATGCATCTGCCATCGGCCTAATAGAGACCGTATCTTTGAACCACTACAGGTGCTGGACGGGGTCCTTCCAGGTATAGTAAGTCATGTCGGGCTCTCTGAACCCCTCGGGAATGGGAGCTGAAACAATCAGCTCGCTGAAGGGTGACCCCCATCTTGGTGGTCTCGCATACTCCACTCGCACGACCTGCTCGCCTGGGAGGATAACACTCGTCGGGCTGGGGAATAATTCCAGGTCGGTAAGGTCTCGCTCGACCCCCTCTCTCATTCTTTCCTTCACGAGTCGTCTTCATGGTGCACTTCCTTCTACCCCTCCTGGGGTCATCTCGCCTAGACCCCTGGGAGCTGTCTCGTCGAGAGCCCTGGGAGTTGTCTCGACGAGAACCATGTAGGCTAGTTCCTGGGGGTGGGAGTTGAGCAGTCACCCCAAGGAGCAATACTTCGCAGCATCTCCATGATGCCTTGGATGGATGCCATGAACACTTCCCTTCCAACAAAGGGTGTTGGGTTAGGGAGATGGTTGAGGTCATCACCACCTCCAAGATCTCCTATCATGGAACCTGCTTAAGAACTACTGTATGAGCCGCGGTCCACGCTCACCGCACCAAAATATTGGAACCGAGATTCGTTTCCACCTAGAGCTCGACCAGGGGTGCAGCTCTCCCGCCTACTTCTCTCAAGCTGTCCCTTGATGAAGACCTAAATTTTAGAAATGACCCTTGGCTCTAGCGTGGAGGTCCCACCTCACAACCCGAAAAACCTTTGAGTCTTCCTCCTCCCTAGCCAATGCCGAGCTAG